>CACSLK010027834.1:679903-704137 GCA_902706635.1 Striga hermonthica
AAAAAAAAAAAAAAGTCCAATATGAGTTTCAATAATCCAAGACCAAGAACAAAATTTCTCAACAAAATGATCCCTAGTTCGAAAAAACTTGCTCACCAACTCCATACGCGTCTTGAAGGGAACCAAGATATTGATGATATAACCATGTCTGGCTCACTCGGCGCCTCTTTCACGAACCTATTAGGTCTCATTTGGACAGGCAAAAATTTCTCAAATACTCCCGGCACAGCACCTTTGGATCCCATCAGATCTTTCAACACGAAGTTTTTTATTGTCTTATCTCCATGCTCGCAGAGTTCATTATCAGGAGGGTAACCATCTTCGAGAGTTCCTTCATATGATTCAAAATAAAGGATATCAACTGCCATTGATACACTTTGATCTACTGATATATAGCACATACAAATTACGAAACAAACAAACAAAATGTAACACATAGAAGTTAGCCTATTTGAAATATGGCTCTTAGTTACCCAAAGAATTGTCTTCAAATCAACCATACAGTGTGTACATCCTAATTCTGCTGATACTACAAAACAAATAGGGAAAAAAGATCGAAAGCATGAGGCATAGAACTAAAGTAAAGGCATAAATAACTATATCTAGTTTTAGAAAAGCAACAAAATTTTACAATGTTACACACAAAGGTACGTAATGTATGCCATACTTGAAGTTCAAAGAAAATACCGTGGTTATATACATTACGGACGGGACTGGAGCGGCTCCAGCATCGGGAAATCCAGCTTCATGCCACTATCGTGAATCTACTCGGGTAGACACCTGCAACGTTAGCCTTTCATGATTATGTTGGTGGCAATTGAATTTTCGAGATGAGCAGACCAAGATTTCAGTATGAACGAAAATTAGGTCTTGCAGAGAAGATCGGGCCAAAAGGATATTTGGAATTTCACCACAGACAAAGTTCTGTCGATCTAGCATCTCTCTCTCTCTCTCTCTCAAGTTTATCAAACCGTGCAATGCTTGATGGAAAATAATGAATTAAAAAAAATATAACATATATATATATATATATATAACAGAGAAGCTCGGAATAGTTACAGTGAGAAGAAGCCTATTCTATTGAATAGTCAGTTAATATCTTGAAACTTAAGGAGCTGACAATCTTTATTTCTCATGTTGGTCCAGTCCAGTGCTTATTGTCTGGTCACTAAAAGTGTTACCTGTTATGAATAAATAAACATAGATGCTTCCAGCAACTGCACCCAATAAGTATCATAGAATTTTATAAAGAAAGATTAAGAGAGGCGTTTAGATACATAATTGTTTAGAACTTCCAGCTATAAAAAAAGGCCACATAAAAAATGTTTAAATAAATAAGAAAAACAAGGTTAGACAGTTGCTCCTAAAAGACGAAGCCAAATTTTCAAGTCGAGCAAAGAAAAAGAAACATTAAAAATAAAGAGGTAGTTCCATTTAAAGTATCACAACCGTGAACTATGTGGCTCTATTCTATATTCCCATTTCTATATTTTTTCTACCCATTTCCTATACATACATGTGCACCTAATCAGAAGAGACTACAAAAGTCATTTGTACAGATAAAACTGAGGCATTACAAATTATTGTTCATCTAACTATTGTTGATATATCATCATATGAAAGGATGCACCAATTTCGGTGTCCCTGCTTACTGAATCTATTTATTCAAACTGTTTTTCTTATATGTCTTCAATATTATTGTTGATGTCTGAAAATGACCAACAATGTGTTCGAACTGTACACTGTGATGTGTACTCTGTTCGGTCTGCACGAATAGAGGTTACGTTCGTGTTTATTGTTTGATTCGTATCTAAAGGCTAGACCGAATGCTATGTCTATCCGTGACTTATAGAGATATTAATGAAAGTATTTACTCATTACATTTAATGTTGTCCTCTCCCCCTTTTATACGAGGTTTAGGGACTGATTACATTTCCCTTTTTGGGATTTTTACATTTCCTTTTGGAAGATATTAAAGGATATTAGTCATTCAGCATTAAATGCTAATGCACTGTATAATCTATATATTTTATCCGCAGTTCGTCTGGATCTTGACACGTGTTACGATTGCTTCCCTGAACGTCGGATGCAAGATTTGGAAATATCTTTGCATTTAATGCGTTATGTAGGGATGATTTTAGTAATAATTAGGGGATATTTTCGTTCGTCCGGTCATCGCTCGTTCGACCAGCTTTCCCCACTCGTCCGGTCGTACTCGGGCTTACAACCTTCGTATGACCTTGAGCAATAAATAACATTTTTCCATCCGTTCGGTCTGGACCACCAACAAAGGCCCCCAGATTCGGATGCCACGTAAGGAAGGATTTCTGTTCGTGACGTCTGGATCTGTTCATTTTTTAAGGACCGAACGTTTTCCATTTTTGACCGTTGAAAGATCCCCTCCTATCATTGATTAATGCGCCGATCGTGGGACGGTTACATGCCTCGTATTATTAAATAATACGTCGATCCTGGAACGATTACGTTTTTACGAAAAGAGACGTTCTTTAGTTTTGGTAACGGCTATTTTACACGCGTCGTTTCCTTAGTGGCGGTTTTTCTGTCTTCATGACGTGAGCAAATCGTTCCATCTGACACGTCGCTTGGTACCCAATAATTGTGTCTCTTCCGCCTATTTTTGGACAGTATAAATATAGCACTTTTCCCCTTCTGTTTTCATTCCAACTTTTCCTCAACTGCCTTATCTCAAATTTCCTTCAGTTTCTAAGACCGTTCAGACTGTCCATCGTTCGGTTCGTAAGGTAAAAAGAAAAAAACTTCTTTCTCTATCACTTCTTTTTCTTCTTTTTTTTTTTTGGTCAAATGAGTGTTGCTCTCGTCACCTTCGAGTGGAACCTGTTCGTTAGGCTCGTTGGTGTCTCCTTCTGTGGTCATGACCGAATGAATTTCGAGTGAGGGTATCGCCATGATGCATTCCCTCGCTTCCCTCTGGTTGCCGTAATGGACGCCTGTTCCGTTCTCTGTGGGAAATTTAATGAAGTAATGAAAGATCGATACGGCTGCTTTTAGTTTGTACAGAGCCGTTCGCCCCAGTATGGCGTTATACTCGCTGGTCGTTTTGACCACTTTGAATGTCACCATAATTCCTCGCCCGTTGGGGCCTGGACCTCCAAGCTCGATTGGTAATGAGATTTCTCCTTCAGGGATTGAGGCTTGTCCATTAAATCCGGTTATGCGGTCGTTGCAGGGGCGTAACTCGCTCCGATCGATTCCCATTTTGAGGAACGCCGTCCAGTACAGTATGCTCGAATAGGCTCCGGTGTCTACCATGATTCGGTGGACTGGTATCCGAAAGATTGGGGCTGTGATTACAAGCGCATCCGAATGTGGGTTGTCGAATGAAAAAGAATCCTCGTCTGAGAACATTATAAGATTCGTAGGTACGGATAGGTGTCGTTGAGCCTCTGCCCTGCTGACTTGCTGTCCGGTGCTGTATGCTTTTCGGACGTACGCCTTGACTTGCCTTCTGGACACACTGGAACTTTCACGGCTGGTGTTAACTCTCATCGGTGGTCCGATCCGTCGGAGGGGAATGTGGACCGAATGCTCCTCGTCTCGAACGAATACCGACCTCTTTCTCCTTCCGGAGGCACTTGTCTCTCCTCGTTGTTCTTGACTGATGGTCAGGATTTCATTGAGGTGTTCGTTCGTTCTTCGCTGATCCGCTCCAAAATCAATATCGTCTCCCGGGTTCGTTCGGTCGTCATTTCTTGCCCTCCGGTTTCTTCCGTCCGCTCGGGTGAATCTTCTTACATGTGGATCATCAATTAATTGTAACAGGGCAGATAACAAGTTACGACATTGGTCAGTGTTATGGCCATGCGATTTATGGTATGCGCAATATCGGCTTTTGTCGAGTTTTCCTTCGTCAGCCATGATCGGCTTGGGGTCCGGGATGATTCCCTTGTTTTTTAGTTCTTCGTACACTACGGCTGCTCCTGCTGAGTACACTCCCTGGTAGCTATTCGTGAGCTCCTCTTGATGCTTCCTCTGCATGGCTCGGTATTGGGAGGCTCTTCCATCTTTCGCAAATTCCTTGCCTGGCCGGTACTCCTTGACTTTGGTAGGTGACTTGTTCGGGACAGGGAATGTCGGGACGGACATATTTTCTTCTGCCATGATATGTTGTTGAGCCTTGACTAGGAACTCATGGTACGTCTGAGGCTTGTTTTGGCACAAAGCCCATTTGAACATTGAGTTCGGTTTCAGCCCTGAATATGCAGAGACGAGCAGAGTCTCTTGATGACATGGCTCCATGTTTTGTACCCGTTCGTTAAAACGAGTAATATAATCTTTCAAACTTTCGTCCGCCCCTTGAACAATGTGTGTGATCGATTCTTTGGGGATTCGGCATGCCTGGGATCCGATAAAGTGTGTTCGGAACATTGACCTTAATTGAGACCACTTATTGATCGAATGTGGGGGAAGCGAATGGTACCACCTTTGCGCCTTTTCTCCCAGGGTTAGTGAAAACATTCGGCATCGAAGTGCGTCTGGGGCCCCATGCAGGTCCATCCATGAAGTGTATAAGCCTAGATGGGTGTCCGGGTCGGATGTCCCGTCATAGAACCCGATTTGCGAGATCTTGATCTTCTCGGGCAGCTGTTCCTGCAAAACATCAAATGTTAGACGAGATTCGGCCTCGGCGGGGCTGAACTCGGTCTGTGTTCTAGCCGTGGTTATAGTCCGCTTGAGGGGTATTTCCGTCAGATCCTGTCCGGTTTCTGCGAGCCGCTTTTGGGCCGAACGTCGAGCTTCAAGCACATCTATTCTTTTTTTGAGACTTTTCATTTCTTCTTCTTCGGCTAGGTCTGTCTGTTTCCTGAGAAGTGTCTTTCTCAGGTCGTCATCAGCCACGTTTTTTCCCAGTCGTTTGAAAACCGACCGAGTAGTGTTGCGTGTACGAGTATCTGTAACCGATCGACTTTCGTCAGTCTGCTCTTTTTCTGTCCGGGTGGTGGATTTCTCCCTTGTACTTTCGGCAGTGTGATCAGGTGACCGAGGGGTTTCTTGGTGAACGTCCTTCTTTTTGCCTTTGACGGCAGAAGTTAGGTCTGTTTTGGCCGGGGTTTTGGGTGCTTGTGATGTTGTAGGGTGGATCTGAGTTATGAGATTCGATATTCCTTTGATGAAGGTCAGATCTTTGAAGATAGCCGAGTAGTCCGTCTTCTTGTTCTGGTTGTTGTTCCGACCGCTTATTTCTTCTGATTCGCCGCGACGGCGACTTTCGTCTGAGGACGATGATGTTGTTTTTGACATACTGGTGAGCTGGCCGCCCTTCCTCTAGCGCCAATTTGTTGATGTCTGAAAATGACCAACAATGTGTTCGAACTGTACACTGTAATGTGTACTCTGTTCGGTCTGCACGAATAGAGGTTACGTTCGTGTTTATTGTTTGATTCGTATCTAAAGGCTAGACCGAATGCTATGTCTATCCGTGACTTATAGAGATATTAATGAAAGTATTTACTCATTACATTTAATGTTGTCCTCTCCCCCTTTTATACGAGGTTTAGGGACTGATTACATTTCCCTTTTTGGGATTTTTACATTTCCTTTTGGAAGATATTAAAGGATATTAGTCATTCAGCATTAAATGCTAATGCACTGTATAATCTATATATTTTATCCGCAGTTCGTCTGGATCTTGACACGTGTTACGATTGCTTCCCTGAACGTCGGATGCAAGATTTGGAAATATCTTTGCATTTAATGCGTTATGTAGGGATGATTTTAGTAATAATTAGGGGATATTTTCGTTCGTCCGGTCATCGCTCGTTCGACCAGCTTTCCCCACTCGTCCGGTCGTACTCGGGCTTACAACCTTCGTATGACCTTGAGCAATAAATAACATTTTTCCATCCGTTAGGTCTGGACCACCAACAATTATCCTACAGGAAATCAAGGGCTAACTTTTCAACAATATAATATTTCAACAACATAACTTCAATTCATGGTGTTGAAATAAAAATTCTGATACAATTTCTGTAGAAGATCAGGGGAATTTAGTAAAATATCACCTTATGTTTAAGTCTGCAAAAATACCATACATGTCTATGACCAAAACAACAGAAACGACATATATTATACCTGAAAGTAAATAATTTTGTAAGAAAAGATATAATTTTTACAGGGAGATATAAGATATTAAAAGAAGCAAAACCACATTAAATGAAAGCAAAACCACCTAAAAGTACCCAAAAATCTTTAAAACCTAATGTTTTATGTAGATAACGTTACTACTTAAAAAGGAGTAAGAAAAGAATGTGAATATATACAGGCTAATTTGACCCGACGCACATACACACATGTTTCAACAGCTTGGAACTATGCTCACATGGGTAGGTGAAATTAACTGTGAACACATATTTAAGCAGTAAAAACTCCTTTTATACAACGGCCTTGAGATTTTCCAAAGCGCGACATGAGAGTAGGTTTTCTTGATTTCATGAGAGTAGGTTTTCTTGATTTCATAAATTTGGGACACTAAAGCTCTTTCTTACCAGCCCAAATTCACCACTTTTATGATTATTAGTTAACATACTCGACTGTTTAATGCAAATGCGACTAAGTTTGAAATATATACATTTCACAACTCAACCACTATTTCTTTTAAAAGGGAGGAGTTTTGCAATCTCATCCGCAAAGTGACGTAAAAGTCATCTTGAAGGAAGTGGTTGACCTGGATTCATGGAGGAAAAAGATGGTAGTAGCCAAAATTCAAGAGGCACCGGGTTGCATACTTCATCTGAAATAGGAAAGCAGAAATCACTGTCTTCTTTAATTGATAATTTACTAAAAGGCAAGTCCTTCACCCATTTTCACAGTACCGTGATCGAGTATCCATTTTCTTGATCGAGCGCATGCATTATTGTTCTCCATCCCTTCCCCTAATGTACGCAAGCAAATGTAATTGAGGGGTGTGCAGAACATGGTGTTGCGGCCTTCTATGGGTAAACACCGTCTTCATTCTGTAATTCAAAATATGCCACGAGTGTGATGCGATGAACCTAATACGTATTTATTTGCAAAAGGAAATATATTATAGAGTAAATAATTCACCTGGTGACAATACATGTATCATAGAGATTCTACGTAATGTTCTGCTGAGAGAGCAGTGTTGAGATTGCATACAGAACAGTAACCTGCATTCATCTCGTATGTTTACATTTCAACAATTAAAATAATTAACAGTGTGTGTGCGTGCACTAATTTATGAGACAAACAGAAGTAAAATTCACCAGAGGTGGAAGAAAGAACAATGAGCCAGTATTTTATGTCGAACATGCAGGGTTGAGAAGAAATGAACAGCTACACAACTCGGATGTGAGTCTAAAGCCATTATAGCAAACAAACCACATCAACACAAACACCAGTGTGTCTATGCACAAACATTAAGGTTCTTCCACAAAGAAACCCATTTTGTTTTGGAATACAAAATGAGTTATAGAAATTAAGTTCGGCAAATTGGGAGCCCTATTACCAGTTGCACCACCGCCACATGCCTCAATTTATAAGACTTTAGTATTACCAAAAAAATGTAATATTGAACCAATTCTGCACCAATTTTTGTAGTGCAAGTACGACAAGATAAAAGTAAATCTGCCCTGGATTAAAAATCTAATGAACAGTTCTACACTTGGTGAAGCAGCGAAGATGCCTTGGTGCTAACAGAAAGGTTATACAGAATGTCTTTCTACTCAATGACCAACAATTTATCTAGGATTTTAAAACTACTCTGCGCTCAACATATGAAAGCATAAGCATATATAGGGTCCATATGGTAATTATCAAACAGGTGAAACACGCAACTTTTCAAAATAAACACACATGTACTTGTTCGGAGCTTCAAATTTTATTTCATCTTGACTCTTGCCAAAACTTTTGCTCAGTCTGTCCTGTAATGAATGTCAAAGAGCACCTAAAGTAGACATAAAGATCATTATAGAAAAGAAGAACGGTCCAATCCTCAAACAACAAATTAACACCAAATAATCCCAATATATTCTATTAGAAGCCTCACTTGCAGAAACTTGTTGAGATTTACTATCAATCTGCAAAATTATAGATTTGCTACTTAGAGAGCTGTCCTTTGTTAAGTCAACAATGATTGGAGGACGTGTGGCACCACCGTCACAAGTTGGCTGTAAAATTATGCAACAAAGACTTGATGATTATATTTGCGGAAAATGAATGACAAAATCATTCAACAAAAGCCACACAAGCTCTCATCACTTACCAATACTGGATGTCCAATTAGGTTGTTCAATACAGCAGACTTGCCTTCACCCTGGATAGATATTTCCCAATGAGACATTATTTTCAATTGCATAACAGGTAAAATGAGCAATGTAAAGATTTCCAAAAAAAAAAAAAAGACATGTTCATTGTTCCATAATGCACATCTAAGTAAGTTGCTTATCGAAGTCGAAATTTCTCAAGCCACAAAGAAACCCATTTTGGTTTGGAATACAAAAAGAGTTATAGAATTAAGTTCAGTAAATTGGGAGCCCTGTTACCAGTTGAACCGCCGCGACATGCTTGAAACCCTCGATCTCGTCGTGAGAATTTCACATCTGCTAAGACCAGAAACGTCAATTTTTATATCCCTCGATCGAGAGTCATCCAACATCCAAAATTCAATTTTCAATATATAAAATTAAAAAAGAACAATGAATTGGGAGATATCGGAACCCTTACTTTTTGTCATACTATTAGTCGGCCCTTTCATAAAAGCGAGTAAAATTTGAGGGTCATGGTTTGCACTTATTGGCGATTTTTACGGTTGCAGCACTATGATGAAGTGGGGATGGCCGCGTCGATCGATTGGTCCAGATCTGACCGGTGCTGCCCACAAAACGTCGTCAATCTTTTGATGAATCGGTCATCTTCAAACCCACCTTCTCCTGTCGAGTCGTGTAGGTCAGCCGTCGCAACACAATCTCATTTCATTTTCTCTACTCAGAAAAACACATAATGGTATGCGTATGTGCTTGTTTTTTGTTTTCAAATATCTGAAGATTAGGGAGAAGAGAGAAAGCGTGAAAAACGGAGAAGCTGCGTACAATGACATAAAGTGAAATTGATGTCAATCACACAATTGCGTGTTTGACCAAAAAAATTGAGAAGACGGTACCAAAAACCAGAAAATTCAACTTAATAATATTATTATACATTTATTTTGCTCAAAAATCATAAAAAATTGTAAAAAATTTCACCTCTCTCTCTGGTTCCCGTCTCTTTTTCTCTCTCAATCTCCATCGTCGTCTCTCTGTGAATTTCCATCCCCTTCGTCTCTCTCTCGCTCTCTCTCTCTTTTCCTTTGCCGTTCGTCTCTCTCTTTCTCATTTTCCGTCGGTGTTTGTCTCTTAAACAAGGTAAGCTTATAATTTCAAAGTTTGGGTTTTTTTTTTTCAAAATTTTGATTTTTTTTTCTTGAATTCGATATTTTTCAGAATTTGGGATTTGTTTGATGCCAATGAACTTTGTATTTGATTTATATTTCAACAATTACGAATTTTGTTGATAATTTAGGACTCTTTTGCATGTTCAAGGTTCATCATTTTTTTTTTTTTGGTATATTTTTTAATTAGGAATCTGTATGAATTTGGGCTTTGTCTGAGATGACTGTGTTGAGGAAGCAGGTAAATTACTTTATTACTAATTAGCTACTCCTCATCCTTTCATGACAATTTGAGATTAATTTATTATATTATTCCTGCCTGTTTATTACTATGGTCTGTTTAGTTAATGTAGTACATTTTGAACAAGATGAGTGTTTAAGGAAGAAGAAAAAGATCATTTTGTATTCCTTATTGATTGTGCCTTTTTCTGGTGATTTTGCTTGAATGTTGCGGTCATTTTTATCAAGACATAATAAAATATATTTGCTGCATGATCAGGCAATGTGTTCATATTCCTCCCAAATTTTTTATGCCTTTTATACTTGTTTGGATAAACATTTATGGGGTTTTAGTGTTGTAGTAGTATACTATGATACACATTTGAATGCATATCAATTTTAATAATGCTTTTTGAAAAATTGGAGGAGGAGAATGTCGATCAGGAACCGCCGAAGAAAATGAAAATGGAAAAGGCCGATTCATAGAGAAAGGCGGAGCAATTGGAGGCGGCCCTGGCCGATGAGCTGCCCGGAATTCTGATTGTTCCAATGGATAAGAATGCTAACAAGCCAGAGGTCATCTTTGTGTTTGAGAATGCGTCATTGGAAATTGCGAAAGTTGGGAAGATCTGTTTGTGTTTCAAAAGAAAAGGGGATAAAAATGTGTGTATGTGTGTGTGTGTGTGTGTGTTTTGGTCAGTTATGGAGTAATTTTTTTATTTGTTTTGTTTGGATTTTCATTATGCAAACCTATCAGCTCTTAATTTCGGACGAGCATGCCAATTTTCTGGTGAGGAATAAGTGGAACCCTGCAAATTATCGGCCAAACATTTCTTTTCAGGTTCAAGTTTGAAAATGATTAAATTTTAGAATATTAATTGCATATATCATGGTGATGATTTTTTTTTTTTTTTTTTTTTGTGTATGTGTGATAGCTTTGGTCAGATTTATTTGTTGCAAGTTATTGAAGAGTAATGAATGTTGTGAGTTCTATACAAGTATTTTTTTTCAATGTCAAGGCACTTTTGTATATTTCTGCATTTGGAGACAATTGCAACTGAGGCTATTAAATGACGCGACACTCACGCAGGCAATATATTCACATGGATTACATATTAGGAAAATAGTACCTGTTTTTCTACAAATAATACCAATAATGATTTTATTCAGAACATGTTTTTAATCAATTAGTATTCCCTACAATTTTTCATAAATGTGGTTTTGAGAAGTTGCACAATAATTAAGATTTTTTTTGTCTATTATAACTTTCATTAATGAGGATAGAGATGAATATTTTGAGAAAAAATGAAGAGTGAAAATGAAAAGACGTAGTGTATTTATTAGCTATATGAGGGTAATAATGGAAAAATATGTACAAAAGATCCAAAACGATATTTATTTTGCTAATTGTTGATAAAAACTAAAATGACATTAAAAAAAATAGGAGGGAGTATCTATTTTGGTCATCGAAAATGGATTAATTTAATTTTGGTCCACGTTTGTGAAATTAGTACCAGTCATAGAGTTCGACATTACTCATTAAATGGTAATTTAGTACTCAATATCGGGTCTTTAGTACCAACTCTAACGAACATGAAAAAAAATCGAATCTCAGTCTTAAATGATGTTTATATTACTCAAAATCACTTACACATTCGTTTCTATAAGTTTTTGAACATGCTTAATTAAGTTTCATCGCTAATTGGTCATGAACTCAACACACTAATGAACAAACACTATTAATACACTTATCTCATTCAATGATACACTTCAAGCGTTAACAATCCACGTGAAAAGGTAGACATGAAGGATTAAAGAAAATCACGAATCCTAAAACAGTACCTGTTTTAGCAAAAATTATCACATCTTCTTCTACGTGGTACCTGTTTGTAATAGATTAGTACCTACTTTTGTAAAGGAAAATGGACTATTTCAATATTGGTCAACATTTACAAAAAGTAGTACCATACATAGAGTAAGATAGTACTAGTTTTGTGTTGTGGTAGTACCTGATATTGGGTCTCTAGTATCACTTGTAATGAACACATAAAAACATCGAATTTTGGTCAAATGATGTTTATATGACTCATAATCACTCTCACATTTGTTTATATGAGATTTAACATGCTTTCAATTGAGTTTAATCTCAAATTGGTCATGAACTCGACACATTAATGAGAAAACACAACTAATACACTTCATTTTATTAAAAGACACACTTCATCTCATAGGATCATCATACATGACTACTCTAAATTCTACCTATATGTTTTAACTTCCATTATTTTTCATCCAAATCATGCGTGAACAATCCACTTGTCATGGTAGACATGGTGGATTAGAGAATCATGATTATTAAAAGAGTACATGTTTTAGTCAAAATAGTACCAATTCTTCTTCAACGTGGTACCTGTTTTTGATTGATTAGTACCTGTTTTTGTTAACGAAAATTGATTATATCAATTTTGGTCAACATTTACAAAAAGTAGTACCATACATAGAGTAGATATTACCAGTTTTATATTGTTGTGGTACCATTACATTGGGTCTTTAGTGCCACTTGTACTGAACACATAAAACACCGAATTTTGTTTTTAAATTATGTTTATATGACCTATAATCACTCTCATATTAGTTTATATGTGATTTAAAATGTTTTTAATCGAGTTTAATCGCAAATTGGTCATGAACTCGACACAATAATGAGGAAACACTACTAATACACTTCATTTCATTGAATGGCGCATTTCATCTCATAGAATCATCATACATGACTACTCCAAATTCAACCTATATGTTTTAACTCCACTGTTTTTCATCCAAATCATGCGTGAATGATCCACGTGTCATGGTAGACATGAAGGATTAGAGAAATCACGATTCATAAAATAGTACCTGTTTTAGCCATAATAGTACCACATCTTCTTCTGTATGGTACCTCTTGTTATTCGATTAGTACCTACTTTTTGTGAACGAAAATAGATTATTTCAATTTTGGTCAATATTTACAAAAAGTAGTACCAGACATAGAGTAATATAGTACCAATTTTATATTGTTGTAGTACCTGATATTGGGTCTTTAGTACCACATGTAATTAACACATAAAAAAACGAATTTCGATCTCAAATGATGTTTATATGACCCTGTTGGGTTCGCCTGTACCGTACGAGCTATAAGCAGCGGAATTTATAATTTTTCAAAATATGTATTTAACACTTAAATACATAACTCGTACATACATATGGCGAATTAACAGATCGTCATCTTTAAAAACATGTAATAATACAAATTTTTTATTTATTTGATAGTAAATACAATATTTACCGTTGATCTTGAACTCCTTCAAATTCGTAGATGGATTGAGGAAATCGGTTTCCGGATTGGTAACTTCACTTCGCTTCTTTTGCTTGTGGTTACTCGCTTAGGAATCCACGAGTCTTCCCTCTAAACGTATCCACCTTCTTGAAATCGGGTTCCGACGAAAATTCCTTCGCTAGTAGAAACTTCTCGGTTTTCGATAGTATAGAATATATATATTTATAAGGAAATATTTCAAGAACTATTCTTGAAAAACACTCAACTCTTGAATGTATCTCTCTATTGTGGAAGAAATTATGTAAAATGACTTAGCCAAATTTTGTAAACTCTTTACACATATTTATACTAAACCTTTTAGTATAAAATAATCAATAATTAGTAATATTTAAATAAAGTCAGATTTTATTTAAATATGATTTACTAACTATTGACTTTTATATAATAAACAATGTAGAGTGGTTCCCTAACCTCTCTTAACCACCATTTATTATATTCATAATTATTTTTAATATTTAATCATATTAAAGATAAAATAATAAAACATTAAAATAATAAATCTTGAAATCATTTTTCAAGACTTTATTATTTTAACCATTTCTTCCAATTTCCTTATTTAATAATCATATTATTATTTGGATTTGAAATTTAAAATCCAATTTTTCAACTATTAATTAGTAATTCCATTAATTACTAAATTAATATCCAAAAATTCAATTAATCAATCCAATTGATTAATTTAATATATTCCATAAATTGACATCTAATCAAATTAGATTAGTCAATTAATTCTAACTCTTTAGAATTACTATTTGAATTTTACCTTCATTCAAAAATTGGTGTGACCTTTTAGGTTCACAATTAATACTAGTAGTGGGTTTACAACTCTTTGTAATTTGAGTTAATCTTTATTAACTCTTATTCATGAATTAACCCTTTAATTCATGAACCCACATATCATGGGAACACCTAGCAAGTAGCATGAATCTAGTATTAAGTGAATAGCGAGTAAACCTATTTCAATTACAATTACATACATGTAAAATCCTTTCGACATCCAATTTCCCGATTAAATCTTTGGGTATGATTTTGTCGAAACCCAAATTGATTTAATAACTATGATTCCATTTCAAGTTTAGTAATTCGTGTACGAATCTCCATTCATCCTTCCTTGGCCAAGGACTTTGAATTACTAATCATGAAACACATAGGAAATTCACTTATCTTCATAAGTGTCGAATACTTTGTTGGCCACTAACAAACTTCCATACATATTAACATAATACCCAAAATATTCTTTTATACGATTGTGCTAGCAACCAAAAGGATAAATCAAAGTAGAATGTAATATGCACAAAGTTACCATTGTGCCTCAAGTCTAAGGATCAATCATGTACTATTGTAACATGAAAATACTTATTCGACAAGACAAATCTTTCATTAAGTATTTTTATACGGTCATGTTCAGTGAACTTGTTCTCTAACAAGCACCCACATATATGTACTTGCGTCACACGCTAATGTTGATGGAATGCAACATTCTTATCCAATAAGCATACATACTATGTGCAAGTCTTTTTTGGATTATTCGATATCCCTATCTCGAAACATCCAACGACTTGGAACTGTATTTAAGATCACAGCTTTCAAGATATGTTCCATGATCACCATCTCTATGCGCAACCATATCTTATAACTATATGTGATCTATGGACTTTATCTTAAGTGCAAATATATGATAAATGCTTACTCTTAAAATAAAGTAATGCCTTTTATTTAATATAATTCCAATAGACTGTATTTACAAGTAGAATACGTCCATTCAAATTGGAACGCTGGGTATACTACTCTAACAATCTCCCACTTGCCCTAGTTCCAATTGTTCATGTATCTTAGGCCCATCTTCTCAAGATGACCCTCGAATACTTTCTGTGATAAGGGCTTAGTCAAGGGGTCTGATATATTTTCTGCTGAGTCGACTCGCTCCATCACGGCGTCGCCTCTACCAATGATCTCTCTTATCAAATGGTATCGCCTCATAATGTGCTTGGATCTTTGATGAGATCTTGGCTCCTTTGCTTGCGCAATAGCCCCATTGTTATCACAATAAATCGTTATTGGATCAACAACGGATGGTACTACACCCAACCCTTGGATGAAGTTCCTTATCCAAACAGCTTCTTTTGCAGCATCAGATGCAGCAATATATTCAGCCTCTGTAGTAGAGTCAGCAACTGTTTCTTGTTTGGAACTTTTCCAACTAACTGCTGCTCCATTCAGAGTAAATAAGTACCCAGACATGGATTTAAATTCGTCTTTATCGGACTGAAAACCAGAATCAGTAAAGCCTGCTAGTTTCAATTCTCCATTGTCGTATACCATAAAAATATCCTTAGTCCTTCGTAAGTACTTAAGAATATTTTTAACGGCTTTCCAGTGTTCTTCACCTGGATTAGACTGATATCTGCTCGTTACACTAAGTGCATGAGCAACATCAGGTCTTGTACATAACATTGCATACATAATGCTACTAATAGCAGATGCATAAGGTATATGATTCATCCGTTCTCTTTCTTCAGGTGTCTTTGGAGACATCATCTTAGAAAGAGAAACCCCATGACTCATTGGAATATATCCACGTTTGGATTCTTCCATGCTAAACAGTTTTAGCACCTTATTTATGTACGTTGATTGGGATAGTCCGATCATCCTTTTAAATCTATCTCTATAGATTTTTATCCCTAGGATAAAGGATGCTTCTCCCAAATCTTTCATGGAGAACATTTTAGACAACCATGTCCTTGTTGACTGTAACATCCCTACATCATTCCCAATGAGTAGTATGTCATCAACATAAAGAACAACAAATGCAACTGCACTCCCACTAACCTTCTTATAAACACATGGTTCATCCGGATTCTGATGAAAGTCAAACGTTTTGATAGTTTCATCAAACCGAATGTTCCAACTCCTCGAAGCTTGTTTAAGTCCATAAATGGACCTTTGGAGTTTACAAACCATTTGTTCACTCCCACTGGATATGAAACCTTCCGGTTGTTTCATGTAAATGTCTTCCTTAATGTTTCCATTAAGAAAGGCAGTTTTCACATCCATTTGCCATATCTCGATAGTCATAATACGCAGCTATGGCTAGCAATATCCGGATAGACTTAAGCATTGCTACTGGTGAAAAAGTTTCCTCATAATCAACACCTTGTTTTTGAGTATAACCTTTAGCAACCAGTCTTGCTTTAAAAGTATTTACTTCTCCATCTATACCACGTTTTCGCTTGTAAACCCATTTACAACCTATGGGTACTATACCCTGTGGTGGATCAACCAAAGTCCATACTTTGTTTGAATACATGGAATCTATTTCGGATTGCATCGCTTCTTGCCATTTCTTTGAATCAATGTCTGACATTGCTTCATTATAGCTTATTGGATCATTATCCAAAAGGAGTCCCTCTTCATTATCTTTTGACAACAGGTATAGCCTTTCAGGCGCCCTAGAAACCCTTTCGGATCTCCGAAGAAGTTGTGTTTCAGATGGTCCAGCCTCTACTGGTATGTTATTTGTGGTACTTAGTGGAATTTCTTGTGGTTCTTCATTAAGTTCTATGACTCCGCTATTCTTTAAGAGAAACTCTTCCTCAAAGAAAACAACATTCCTCGAAACAAACACCTTTTGTTCCGAGGGATCATAGAAATAGTATCCAATAGACTCTTTTGAATACCCCACAAATTTGCATCTGATGGATCTCATATCCAACTTACCTCCTACTAACTGCTTTACATAAGCATTACAACCCCATACTTTCAAATATTTGTACGAGGGTGTTTTGCCACACCATATCTCATAAGGTGTGCTGGGTACAGCTTTAGTTGGCACTCTATTCAAAATATGCGCCGCTGTTTCTAAGGCATAGCCCCAGAATGAAAGAGGTAAATCAGTGGAACTCATCATCGATCGAACCATGTCTAACAATGTTCGATTCCTCCTTTCTGAAACTCCATTGAGTTGTGGAGTTCCCGGAGGTGTCCACTGTGAGATAATCCCATTATCCTTTAAATAATCAAGAAACTCATTAGTTAAGTATTCACCTCCTCGATCCGATCGAAGAACTTTAATACTACGACCAATTTGTTTTTCCACTTCATTTCTGAATTCTTTGAACTTTTCAAATACTTCAGATTTGTACCTCAATAGGTATACATAACCATACCGTGAATAATCATCAGTAAATGTTATGAAGTAGTGGTAGTTCCCCTTGGCACTAACATTTAGTGGTCCACAAACATCTGTATGGATCAAATCCAACAGACCTTTAGCTCGCTCCACTTGTCCCATAAATGGTGATTTAGTCATTTTACCTTTAAGACATGACTCACAAGTAGGCAACCTTTCCTCTCCCCTAAGGTCAAGTTTTGGTCCCAATTTGTGAATCCTCTTTTCAGATATATGACCTAATCTAGCATGCCAAATTGTGAATGAACTTTGATCATTAAATTTCCTTTTATTTTGTTGAATGGTTAGGATGGGACTTTGTGGTGTAATGGTATATAACCCATTTGTCAAATTACCAGAATAAATAAAAGTTGTATCTTTGAAAATGGAACATCTTCCATTCTCAATGACAAACTTAAAACCTTCTCTATCAAGAGTTGGAATTGAAATAATATTTCTTATAAAATCCGAAACATACAAACAGTTTGTAAGACAAATTTTTACATCATTATTCAAAGCTAGATAAACAGTCCCAATTGCTTTGGCAGCAACCTTTGCTCTATTGCCCATCCTTAGGATTGTTTCATTATCTTCTAGCTTGTTACTTCTTGCCATCATCTGCAAATCGTTGCAAATATGTGATCCACAGCCGGTATTCAATACCCAAGAAGAATCGTTAACTGATAAGTTAACTTCAACAAAATAAATACCTGAACTCTTCAGGCTAGCAAGATACTCCTTGCAGTTCCTCTTCCAGTGCCCAGTTTTACCACAATGATAACATTCATGACTTGACTGAGGATTAACCTTCTCTTTGTTCTTACCTTTGTCGTTATTTGGCTTCTTCTTAGGTTTATAGGGAACCTTTCCCTTCCCCTTCCTTTTCTTAGACTTTACAGCCTTTAATCCGGAAGAGGATCCAACAAGAAGCACCGGCTTATCCTTTTTAATCGTGGATTCAGCCGTCTTTAACAAGTTCACTAACTCTGAGAGAGATTTCTCCATGTTATGCATGTTAAAGTTAACGACAAAGCTGTCAAATGACGGTGGCAGAGATTGCAGCAAAAGATCCACATAGAGTTCATTATCCATAATGACTCCAAGGGATGCAAGCCTTTCAATAAGAGCTATAATCTTCAGTCCATGATCTTGAACTGAAGAGCCCTCAGTCATACGACACCTGAAAAGCTCCTTAGATATCTGATATCTAATTTGCCGAGTCCTTTCACCATACAACTCTTGTAGGTGAAGCAGGATTTCATTAGCATTATCCAATAATTCATTTTGTATCTGCAACTCATTTGACATTGATGCTAACATGTAGCACCGAGCTTGGAGATTGTCATCTACATTACGTAAGTATTCTCCATACTCATCAGATGTCTGATCCTCGGGTGGAGGAGGAGGGGCTTTGTCCAGTACATAGTCCCTTTTCTCAGACTGAAGAACAATTTTTCAGGTTTCTTAGCCAGTCGTTAAAGTTGGGCCCAGTTAACTTGTTATGTTCTAGGATACTTGCGATTGGATTCTTAGCCATTTAGTAGATTGATCTACAAAACAACACACGAAGCAGAAAATAATTAGACTATGGAATTCATATTCATTTAACATTAGGTCTTTAATATTAAATGTCTCCCACTAATTTAATTAAAACCCCATTTTAAAAATCTAATTTTCATAGTGGGCTTGAAGTCCAATAAAATTATTTCATATCCCAATTTTATGAGTACTCATGAAACAATTTTATCGGTAGTCAACTTTTGACAATTGTATCACTATACAACCTTCAAGATGTTTTGCCTCAGCTTTCCTTATATACCTCAATTTTATGACCGTATATATTACTCAGTGTCAAATCAAACCCATCAAAACTTTCATGATAACGGCCTACCAGAGTGTCCCACGACTCATGGTCAACACAAAGAGGAATCCATCTCATAAGTATCAATATACGCAGTAGGGATCACAGCTTTCGACACAAAACCACCCCACGACTCATGGTCGGTGATAGAGCATCGTAGCATCTCATGTCGTCTACTTTTTGATGGAAGGCCTGGATTAATAAGTCCCAGCTTATTTTTATCCATTATTGATATTATATGAATTAATCTTATTAATTCTTTAGGGTTTCGTGATCTCATCATTTACCATCTTTACGTTTATTTATCATTTCATCCATCGCATGAATCGAAAGCATAAATAAACCTAACATACATCTAATGCATGCATACGGTGGGATGATCATGTCCTTGCCTATACGACCCATTCGAGCCAAAATGGGTCTATGCCTATGTACGTGATAAAACAAATAAATAGAACTACTTCTATTACAATTCATTTTATCTACCCGTACAAGCACAGGCCTTCAAACTTTATAACTTGTAAAATTACCCATACGAGTGTGGGCCTTTTTCATCGAATGGTCCTCCAACCTAGATCTAATCTATTTCGATACAAAATTTTAAAATTTTACAAATCATAACTAAAGAGACTCACATCTCGATAAATTACAATTCAATCATATTGAATAAAACTACAACATTCAATCTCATTGAATAAAACAAGAGACTCGTAGGTCTCGTTTACATTCATTCATCCATTCAATCATATTGAAAAATGCAGCATTCAACCATTCAATCATATTGAATAAAAGTGCAACATTCAAACAATATGAATAAAAGGCTCATGATCATCCCTAAATAAAAATATTCATCACATGATTTTTTTTTTTTATTATTTTAATCAAGTCGCGACTCGCGACTTTCGCGAGTGCGACTCGCGACTTACATGTCGCGACTCGCGACCTCGTCTCGCGACTCGCGAGTACAACAAAGGCTGATCAGGCTCTTCTCCGCAAAAACTCGCGACTCGCGACTGTCTCGCGACTCGACTCGCGACTGTCTCGCGACTCGACTCGCGACTCGCGACTCATCTCGCGAGAAACTGGAGCTTGAAAAATAGAATTCGCGACCTATAAATTTCATGTCGCGACTTCAATTTTTTTTTTATTATTATATAATTAATATGTTTATCCCATAAACATTTAATTATCTTGTTTATCATATAAACATGAAACAAATCAAAATCTATTTTTAAAGATGATAACCGTGGCTCTGATACCACTGTTGGGTTCGCCTGTACCGTACGAGCTATACGCAGCGGAATTTAAAATTTTCAAAATATGTATTTAACACTTAAATACGTAACTCGTACATACATATGGCGAATTAACAGATCGTCATCTTTAAAAACATGTAATAATACAAATTTTTATTTGTTTGATAGTAAATACAATATTTACTGTTGATCTTGAACTCCTTCAAATTCGTAGATGGATTGAGGAAATCGGTTTCCGGATTGGTAACTCCACTTCGCTTCTTTTGCTTGTGGTTACTCGCTTAGGAATCCACGTGTCTTCCCTCTAAACGTATCCACCTTCTTGAAATCGGGTTCCGACGAAAATTCCTTCGCTAGTAGAAACTTCTCGGTTTTCGATAGTATAGAATATATATATTTATAAGGAAATATTTCAAGAACTATTCTTGAAAAACACTCAACTCTTGAATGTATCTCTCTATTGTGGAAGAAATTATGTGAAATGACTTAGCCAAATTTTGTTAACTCTTTACACATATTTATACTAAACCTTTTAGTATAAAATAATCAATAATTAGTAATATTTAAATAAAATCAGATTTTATTTAAATATGATTTACTAACTATTGACTTTTATATAATAAACAATGTAGAGTGGTTCCCTAACCTCTCTTAACCACCATTTATTATATTCATAATTATTTTAATCTTTATTCATATTAAAGATAAAATAATAAAACATTAAATAATAAATTTTGAAATCATTTTTCAAGACTTTATTATTTTAATCATTTCTTCCAATTTCCTTATTTAATAATCATATTATTATTTGGATTTGAAATTTAAAATCCAATTTTTCAACTATTAATTAGTAATTCCATTAATTACTAAATTAATATCCAAAAATTCAATTAATCAATCCAATTGATTAATTTAATATATTCCATAAATTGACATCTAATCAAATTAGATTAGTCAATTAATTCTAACTCTTTAGAATTACTATTTGAATTTTACCTTCATTCAAAAATTAGTGTGACCTTTTAGGTTCACAATTAATACTAGTAGTGGGTTTACAACTCTTTGTAATTTGAGTTAATCTTGATTAACTCTTATTCATGAATTAACCCTTTAATTCATGACCCACATATCATGGGAACACCTAGCAAGTAGCATGAATCTAGTATTAAGTGAATAGCGAGTAAACCTATTTCAATTACATTTACATACATGTAAAATCCTTTCGACATCCAATTTCCCGATTAAATCTTTGGGTATGATTTTGTCGAAACCCAAATTGATTTAATAACTATGATTCTATTTCAAGTTTAGTAATTCGTGTACGAATCTCCATTCATCCTGCCTTGGCCAAGGACTTTGAATTACTAATCATGAAACACATAGGAAATTCACTTATCTTCATAAGTGTCGAATCCTTTGTTGGCCACTAACAAACTTCCATACATATTAACATAATACCCAAAATATCCCTTTATACGATTGTGCTAGCAACCAAAAGGATAAATCAAAGTAGAATGTAATATGCACAAAGTTACCATTGTGCCTCAAGTCTAAGGATCAATCATGTACTATTGTAACATGAAAATACTTATTCGACAAGACAAATCTTTCATTAAGTATTTTCATACGGTCATGTTCAGTGAACTTGTTCTCTAACAAGCACCCACATATATGTACTTGCGTCACACGCTAATGTTGATGGAATGCAACATTCTTATCCAATAAGCATACATACTATGTGCAAGTCTTTTCTGGATTATTCGATATCTCTATCTCGTAACATCGAACGACTTGGAACTGTATTTAAGATCACAGCTTTCAAGATATGTTCCATGATCACCATCTCTATGCGCAACCATATCTTATAACTATATGTGATCTAAGGACTTTATCTTAAGTGCAAATATATGATAAATGCTTACTCTTAAAATAAAGTAATGCCTTTTATTTAATATAATTCCAATAGACTGTATTTACAAGTAGAATACGTCCAATCAAATTGGAACGCCGGGTATACTACTCTAACAGACCCATGATCAATCTCACATTAGTTTCCATGATATATAAAAAGTTTTTAATTGAGTTTAACCGCAAAGTGGTCATGAACTCGACATACTAATGAGAAAATACTACTAATACATTTTATTTTATTGAATGACATACTTCATCTCATAGAATCATCATACATGACTACTCCAAATTATACATGTATGTATTAACTTCCATTATTTTTCATCCAAATCATGCATGAATGATCCACTTGTCATGGTAGACATGAAGGATCATAGAATCACGATTCCTAAATAGTACATGTTTTAACCAAAATAGTACCACATCTTCTTCTACGTGGTACCTGTTTTTGATCGATTAGTACCTACTTTTATTAATGAAAATTAATTATTTTAATTTTGGTCAACATTTACAAAAATAAGTACCAGACAAAGAGTAAGGTAGTATCAGCATTATATTGTTGTGGTACCTGATATTGAGTCTTTAGTACCACTTGTAATGAACATATAAAAATACCGAATTTCGTTTTCGAACGATATTTATAAGACCTATAATCACTCTCACATTAGTTTATATGTGATTTAAAATGTTTTTTTTTTTGTTGAGTTTATTCGCAAATTGGTTATGAACTCGACACACTAATGAGAAAACACTACTAATACACTTCATTTCATTGAATACACACTTCATCTCATAGAATCATCATACATGACTACTCCAAATTCTACCTATATGTTTTAATTTCCACTATTTTTTATCCAAATAACGTGTGAACGATCCACGTGTCATGGTAGACATGGAGGATTAGAGAAATCACAATTCTTAAAATAGTACCTGCTTTAGCCAATACAGTACCACATATTCTTCTACGTGGTATCTGTTTTTGATCAATTAGTACTAACTTTTGGTCAATGAAAATGGATTATTCAATTGTGGTAAATATTTGCAATAATTGGTTCCCAACCTAAAGTAAGTCAGTACCAGCTTTCGTTGTTTTAGTACTAGATATCGAGTCTTTAGTACCAACTCTGACGAACATAAAAAAAACACCGAATTTTGGTCTCAAATGATGTTTAAATTGTTGGGTTCGCCTGTACCGTACGAGCTATAGGCAGCGGAATTTAAAATTTTTCAAAACATGTATTTAACACTTAAATACATAACTCGTACATACATATGGCGAATTAACAGATCGTCATCTTTAAAAACATGTAATAAAACAAATTTTGATTTGTTTGATAGTAAATACAATATTTACCGTTGATCTTGAACTCCTTCAAAATCGAAGATGGATTGAGGGAATCGATTCCCGGATTGGTAACGTCACTTCACTTCTTTCTTGTGCTTGTGGTTACTCGCTTAGGAATCCACGTGTCTGTTAGGTTCGCCTGTCCCGTACGAGCTATACGCAGCGGAATTTAAAATTTTTCAAAACATGTATTTAACACTTAAATACATAACTCGTACATACATATGGCGAATTAACAGATCTTCATCTTTAAAAACATGTAATAATACAAATTTTGATTTGTTTGATAGTAAATACAATATTTACCGTTGATCTTGAACTCCTTCAAAATCGAAGATGGATTGAGGGAATCGATTCCCGGATTGGTAACGTCACTTAACTTCTTTCTTGTGCTTGTGGTTACTCGCTTAGGAATCCACATGTCTTCCCTCTAAACGTATCCACCTTTTGAAGTTTGGTTCCGACGACAGCTTCTTTGCTAGTAGAAACGTCTCGGTTTATTTCAACAAGTAAAGGAATTTATTTGAGGAAATTTACAAGAACTCTTTCTTGTAATTTTCAGAGTTTATTCAACACTTGAATATATCTTCTTGAGAACTTAGATCAAATCTTTTTCTCAAAACAAGAACCCTTTCTTGTTTTAGAGAATTAATTCAACTATTGAATTTATT
>CACSLK010027834.1:705750-734925 GCA_902706635.1 Striga hermonthica
CTCTTATCAAATGGTATCGCCTCATAATGTGCTTGGATCTTTGATGAGATCTTGGCTCCTTTGCTTGCGCAATAGCCCCATTGTTGTCACAATAAATCGATATTGGATCAAAAACGGGTGGTACTACACCCAACCCTTGGCTGAAGTTCCTTATCCAAACAGCTTCTTTTGCAGCATCAGATGCAGCAATATATTCAGCCTTTGTAGTAGAGTCAACAATCGTTTCTTGTTTGGAACTTTTCCAACTGACTGCTGCTCCATTCAGAGTCAATAAGTACCCAGACATGGATTTAAAGTCGTCTTTATCGGACTGAAAACCAGAATCAGTAAATCCTTCTAGTTTCAATTTTCCATTGCCGTATACCATAAAAATATCCTTAGTCCTTCGTAAGTACTTAAGAATATTTTTAACAGCTTTCCAGTGTTCTTCATCTGGATTAGACTGATATCTGCTCGTTACACTTAGTGCATGAGCAACATCAGGTCTTGTACATAACATCGCATACATAATGCTATCAATAGCAGATGTATAAGGTATATGATTCATCCGTTCTCTTTCTTCAGGTGTCTTTGGAGACATCATCTTAGAAAGAGAAACCCCATGATTCATTGGAATATATCCACGTTTGGATTCTTCCATGCTAAATCGTTTTAGCACCTTATTTATGTACGTTGACTGGGATAGTCCGATCATCCTTTTAAATCTATCTCTATAGATTTTTATCCCTAAGATAAAGGATGCTTCTCCCAAGTCTTTCATGGAGAACTGTTTAGACAACCATGTCCTTGTTGACTGCAACATTCCTACATCATTCCCAATGAGTAGTATGTCATCAACATAAAGAACAACAAATGCAACTGCACTCCCACTAACCTTCTTATAAATACATGGTTCATCCGGATTTTTATGAAAGTCAAACTTTTTGATAGTTTCATCAAACCGGATGTTCCAACTCCTTGAAGCTTGTTTAAACCCATAAATAGACCTTTGGAGTTTACAAACCATTTGTTCACTCCCACTGGATATGAAACCTTCCGGTTGTTTCATATAAATGTCTTCCTTAATGTTACCATTAAGAAAAGCAGTTTTCACATTCATTTGCCATATCTCGTAGTCATAATACGCAGCTATGGCTAGCAATATCCGAATAGACTTAAGCATTGCTACTGGTGAAAAAGTTTCCTCATAATCAACACCTTGCTTTTGAGTATAACCTTTAGCAACCAGTCTTGCTTTAAAAGTGTTTACTTCTCCATCTCCACCACGTTTTCGCTTGTAAACCCATTTACAACCTATGGGTACAATACCCTATGGTGGTTCAACCAAAGTCCATACTTTGTTTGAATACATGGAATCTACCTCGGATTGCATAGCTTCTTGCCATTTCTTTGATTCAATGTCCGACATTTCTTCATTATAGCTTATTGGATCATTATCCAAAAGGAGTCCCTCTTCATTGTCTTTTGACAATAGGTATAGCCTTTCAGGCGCCCTAGAAATCCTTTCGGATCTCCGAAGAGGTTGTGTTTCAGATGGTCCAGTCTCTACTGGTATGTTATTTGTGGTATCTTGTGGAATTTCTTGTAGTTCTTCATTAAGTTCTATGACTCCACTATTCTTTGAGATAAACTCTTCCTCTAAGAATTTAGCATTCCTTGAAACAAACACCTTTTGTTCAGAGGGGTCATAGAAATAGTGTCCAATAGACTCTTTTGAATACCCCACAAATTTACGTAAGATGGATCTCATATCCAACTTACCTCCCACTAACTGCTTCACATAAGCAGTACAACCCCATACTTTTAAATATTTGTACGAGGATGTTTTACCATACCATATCTCATATGGTGTGGTGGGTACAGCTTCACTTGGCACTCTATTCAAAATATGTGCTGCTGTTTCTAAGGCATAACCCCAGAATGAAAGATGTAAATCAGTGGAACTCATCATCGATCGAACCATGTCCAACAATGTTCGATTCCTCCTTTCTGAAACTCCATTGAGTTGTGGAGTTCCCGGAGGTGTCCACTGTGAGATAATCCCATTATCCTTTAAATAATCAAGAAACTCATTTGTCAAGTATTCACCTCCTCGATCCGATCGAAGAACTTTAATACTACGACCAATTTGTTTCTCCACTTCTTTTCTGAATTCTTTGAACTTTTCAAATACTTCAGATTTGTGCCTTAATAGGTATACATAACCATACCGTGAATAATCATCAGTAAGTTATGAAGTAGTGATAGTTCCCCTTGGCACTAACAATTAGTGGTCCACAAACATCTGTATGGATCAAATCCAACAGTCCTTTAGCTCGCTCCACTTGTCCTACAAATGGTGATTTAGTCATTTTACCTTTAAGACATGACTCACAAGTAGGCAACCTTTCCTCTCCCCTAAGGTCGAGTTTTGGTCCCAATTTGTGAATCCTCTTTTCAGATATATGACCTAATCTAGCATGCCAAATTGTGAATGAACTATGATTATCATATTTCTTTTTATTTTGTTGAATAGTTAGGATGAGACTTTGTGGTGTAATGGTGTATAAACCATTTGTCAAATTTCTGGAATAAATAAAAGTTGTATCTTTGAAAATGGAACATCTTCCATTCTCAATGATGAACTTAAAATCTTCTCTATCCAGAGTTGGAATAGAAATAATGTTTCTTATTAAATCCGGAACATATAAACAATTTGTCAAACAAACTGTTACACCATCTCTTAAAGCTAGATAAACAGTCCCAATAGCTTTGGCAGCAACCCTTGCCCCATTGCCCATCCTTAGGATTGTTTCATCATTTTCTAGCTTTATACTTCTTGACATCATTTGCAAATCATTGCAAATATGTGACCCACAGCCGGTATCCAATACCCAAGAAGAATCGTTAACTGATAAGTTAACTTCAACAAAATAAATGTCTGAACTTTTCAGACTTGCAAGATACTCCTTGCAATTCATCTTCCAATGCCCAGTTTTACCACAATGAAAACATTTGGATTCAGTTAATTTGTTTTGTTCAAAGATACTTGCAATTGGATTTTTAGCCATTTTAGTAGACTGATCTACAAAACAACACACGAAGCAGAAAATAATTAGATTATGGAATTCATATTCATTTAATATTAGGTCTTTAAATATTAAATGTCTCCCACTAATTTAATTAAAACCCCATTTTAATTATGAAAATCTAATTTTCATAGTGGGCTTGAAGTCCAATAAAAATATTCCATATCCCAAGAATATGAGTACGCATGGAACATTTATACTGGTAGTCAACTTTTTGACAATTGTATCAATATACAACCTTCAAGATATTTTGCCTCACCTTTCCTTATATACCTCAAGAATATGACCGTATATATTAATCGGTGTCAAATCAAACCCATCAAAACTTTCATGATAACGGCCCACTAGAGTGTCCCACGACTCATGGTCAACACAAAGAGGAATCCGTTTCACAAGTATCAATATACGTAGTAGAGATCACAGCTTTCGACACAAAAACACCCCACGACTCATGGTCAGTGATAGAGCATCGTAGCATCTCATGTCATCTAGTTTTTGATGGAAGGCCTGGATTAATAAGTCCCAGCTTATTTTTATCCATTATTGATATGATATGAATTAATCTTATTAATTCTTTAGGGTTCCGTGATCTCATCGTTTACCATCTTTACGTTTATTTACCATTTCATCCATCGCATGAATCGAAAGCATAAATAAACCTAACATACATCTAATGCATGCATACGGTGGGATGATCATGTCCTTGCCTATACGACCCATTCGAGCCAAAATGGGTTTATGCCTATGTACGTGATAAAACAAATAAATAGAACTACTTCTATTACAATTCATTTTATCTACCCGTACAAGCACAGGCCTTCAAACTTTATAACTTGTAAAATTACCCATACGAGTGTGGGCCTTTTGCATCGAACGGTTCTCCAACCTAGATCTAATCTATTTCGATACAAAAAATTTAAAATTTTACAAATCATAACTAAAGAGACTCGCAGGTCTCGATAAATTACAATAATTCAATCATATTGAATAAAAGTACAACATTCAATCTCATTGAACAAGAGACTCGCAGGTCTCGTTTACATCCATTCAATCTCATTGAAAACAATGCAATCATTCATCCATATTGAATAAACCATTCAAACATTCAATCATATTGAAAAATGCAGCATTCAATCATGTTGAATAAAAGGCTCATGATCATCCCTATGTTAAACCATTCATCACATGAATTAAAAATATAAAAGGCTCATTTTTCTCCTCTGACACAGCCTCTGACACGGCCTCTATGCCCGTGTCAGAGGTCGTGTCAAAATGCCGAGAGCAACATTGAAAATCAAATTTTCAACTCCACATGACACGGCCTCTGACACGGGCTGGCTACCCGTGTCACTGCCCGTGTCAGCTCTGGACACCTTAAAAAAAAAACTTTTTTTTTTATTTTTTTATTTTAATAATTAATATGTTTATCTCATAAACATTTAATTATCTTGTTTATCACATAAACATTATAATTATCTTGTTTATCATATAAACATTATAATTATCTTGTTTATCATATAAACATTAACAAATCAAAATCTATTTTCAAAGATGATAACTGTGGCTCTGATACCACTGTTGGGTTCGCCTGTACCGTACGAGCTATACGCAGCGGAATTTAAAATTTTTCGAAACATGTATTTAACACTTAAATACATAACTCGTACATACATATGGCGAATTAACAGATCGTCATCTTTAAAAACATGTAATAATACAAATTTTGATTTGTTTGATAGTAAATACAATATTTACCGTTGATCTTGAACTCCTTCAAAATCGAAGATGGATTGAGGGAATTGATTCCCGGGTTGGTAACGTCACTTAACTTCTTTCTTGTGCTTGTGGTTACTCGCTTAGGAATCCACGTGTCTTCCCTCTAAACGTATCCACCTTTTGAAGTTTGGTTCCGACGACAGCTTCTTCGCTAGTAGAAACGTCTCGGTTTATTTCAACAAGTAAAAGAATTTATTTGAGGAAATTTACAAGAACTCTTTCTTGTAATTTTGAGAGTTTATTCAACACTTGAATATATCTTCTTGAGAACTTAGATCAAATTTTTTTCTCAAAACAAGAACCCTTTCTTGTTTTAGAGAATTAATTCAACTATTGAATTTATTTTACAAACTCTTTTGTAAAATTTTCTCAAGAACTAAATTCTAAATTCAAGAACTCTTTCTTGATTTAGATTATGAAGAACACTTTCTTCTTTTCTCTCTTTTCAACACTTGAAAACTTTGGAAGAAAACTTACAAAATGACTTAGCTTATTTTGTAAACTCTTTACACATAATTATACTAAACTTTTTAGTATAAAATAATCAATAATTAGTAATATTTAAATAAAATCAGATTTTATTTAAGTATGATTTACTAACTATTGACTTTTATATAATAAACAATTTAGAGTGGTTCCCTAACCTCTCTTAACCACCATTTATTATATTCACAATTATTTTTAATCTTTAATCATATTAAAGATAAAAATAATAAAACATTAAAATAATAAATCTTGAAATCATTTTTCAAGACTTTATTATTTTAATCATTTCTTCCAATTTCCTTATTTAATAACCATATTATTATTTAGATTTGAAATTTAAAATCCTATTTTAAATTCCAAATATTAATTAGTAATTCCATTAATTACTAAATTAATATCCAAAAATACATTTAATCAATCTCATTGATTAAATATATATATTCCTTTAAATTGACATCTAATCAAATTAGATTAGTCAATTAATTCTAACTCTTTAGAATTACTAATTGAATTTTACCATCACTCAAAAATTGGTGTGACCTTTTAGGTTCACAATTAATACTAGTAGTGGGTTTACAACTCTTTCTAATTTGAGTTAATCTTTATTAACTCTTATTCATGAATTAACCCCTTAATTCATGAACCCACATATCATGGGAACACCTAGCAAGTAGCATGAATCTAGTATTAAGTGAATAACGAGTAAACCTATTTCAATTACAATTACATACATGTAAAATCCTTTCGACATCTAATTTCCCGATTAAATCTTTGAGTATGATTTTGTCGAAACCCAAATTGATTTAATAACTATGATTCCATTTCAAGTTTAGTAATTCGTGTACGAATCTCCATTCATCCCGTCTTGGCCAAGGACTTTGAATTACTAATCACGAAACACATAGGAAATTCACTTATCTTCATAAGTGTCGAATCCTTTGTTGGCCACTAACAAACTTACATACATATTAACACAATACCCAAAATATCCCTTTATACGATTGAGCTAGCAACCAAAAGGATAAATCAAAGTAGAATGTAATATGCACAAAGTACCATTGTGCCTCAAGTCTTAGGATTAGTCATGTACTATTGTAACATGAAAATTCTTATTCGACAAAATAATTCTTCATTAAGAATTTTCATACGGTCATGTTCAGTGAACTTGTTCTCTAACAAGCACCCTCATATATGTACTTGCGTCCCACGCTAATGTTGATGGAATGCAACATTCTTGTCCAAACAAGCATACATACTATGTGCAAGTCTTTTATGGATTATTCGATATCCCTTTTCGAAATATCCATCGACTTGGAACTATATTTAAGATCACGACTTTGAAGGTATGTTCCATGATCACCATCTCTATGCGCAACCATACCTTTTAACCATATGTGATCTAGGGATTTTATCTTAAGTGCAATTATAGGATAAATGCTTACTCTTAAGATAAAGAAATGCCTTATTAATAATATAATTCCAATAGATCGTATTTACAAGTAGAATACGTTCAATCAAATTGGAACGCCGGGTATACTACTCTAACAATCTCCCACTTGCCCTAGTTCCAATTGTTCATGTGTCTTATCCCTATCTTCTCAAAATGTCCTTCGAATACTTTCTGTGATAAGGGCTTAGTCAAGGGGTCTGATATATTTTCTGCTGAGTCGACTCGCTCCATCACGGCGTCGCCTCTACCAATGATCTCTCTTATCAAATGGTATCGCCTCATAATGTGCTTGGATCTTTGATGAGATCTTGGCTCCTTTGCTTGCGCAATAGCCCCATTGTTATCACAATAAATCGTTATTGGATCAACAACGGATGGTACTACACCCAACCCTTGGATGAAGTTCCTTATCCAAACAGCTTCCTTTGCAGCATCAGATGCAACAATATATTCAGCCTCTGTAGTAGAGTCAGCAATTGTTTCTTCTTTGGAACTTTTCCAACTAACTACTACTCCATTCAGAGTAAATAAGTACCCAGACATGGATTTAAAGTCGTCTTTATCGGACTGAAAACCAGAATCAGTAAAGCCTTCTAGTTTCAATTCTCCATTGCCGTATACCATAAAAATATCCTTAGTTCTTCGTAAGTACTTAAGAATATTCTTAACGGCTTTCCAGTGTTCTTCACCTGGATTAGACTGATATCTGCTCGTTACACTTAGTGCATGAGCAACATCAGGTCTTGTACATAACATCGCATACATAATGCTACCAATAGCAGATGCATAAGGTATATGATTCATCCGTTCTCTTTCTTCAGGTGTCTTTGGAGACATCATCTTAGAAAGAGAAACCCCATGACTCATTGGAATATATCCTCGTTTGGATTCTTCCATGCTAAATCGTTTTAGCACCTTATTTATGTACGTTGACTGGGATAGTCCGATCATCCTTTTAAATCTATCTCTATAGATTTTTAACCCTAGGATAAAGGATGTTTCTCCCAATTCTTTCATGGAGAACTGTTTAGACAACCATGTCCTTGTTGACTGCAACATTCCTACATCATTCTCAATGAGTAGAATGTCATCAACATAAAGAACAACAAATGCAACTGCACTCCCACTAACCTTCTTATAAACACATGGTTCATCCGGATTCTTATGAAATTCAAACGTTTTGATCGTTTCATCAAACCTGATGTTCCAACTCCTTGAAGCTTGTTTAAGTCCATAAATAGACCTTTGGAGTTTACAAACCATTTGTTCACTCCCACTGGATATGAAACCTTCCGGTTGTTTCATATAAATGTCTTCCTTAATGTTTCCATTAAGAAAGGCAGTTTTCATATCCATTTGCCATATCTCGTAGTCATAATACGCAGCTATGGCTAGCAATATCCGAATAGACTTAAGCATTGCTACTGGTGAAAAAGTTTCCTCATAATCAACACCTTGCTTTTGAGTATAACCTTTAGCAACCAGTCTTGCTTTAAAAGTGTTTACTTCTCCATCTCCACCACGTTTTCGCTTGTAAACCCATTTACAACCTATGGGTACAATACCCTGTGGTGGTTCAACCAAAGTCCATACTTTGTTTGAATACATGGAATCTATCTCGGATTGCATAGCTTCTTGCCATTTATCTGAGTCAATGTCCAACATTGCCTCATCATAGCTTATTGGATCATTATCCAAAAGGAGTCCCTCTTCATTGTCTTTTGACAATAGGTATAGCCTTTCAGGCGCCCTAGAAACCCTTTCGGATCTCCGAAGAGGTTGTCTTAAAGATGGTCCAATCTCTACTGGTATGTTATTTGTGGTACTTAGTGGAATTTCTTGTGTTTCTTCATTAAGTTCTACAACTCCGCCATTCTTAGAGAGACATTCTTCCTCTAAGAAAACAACATTCCTCGAAACAAACACCTTTTGTTCAGAGGGATCATAGAAATAGTATCCAATAGACTCTTTTGAATACCCCACAAAATTACATAAGATGGATCTCATATCCAACTTACCTCCCACTAACTGCTTCACATAAGCAGTACAACCCCATACTTTTAAATATTTGTACGAGGGTGTTTTCCCACACCATATCTCATAAGGTGTGCTGGGTACAACTTTACTTGGCACTCTATTCAAAATATGTACCGTTGTTTCTAAGGCATAACCCCAGAATGAAAGAGGTAAATCAGTGGAACTCATCGTCGATCGAACCATGTCTAACAATGTTCGATTCCTCCTTTCTGAAACTCCATTGAGTTGTGGAGTTCCAGGAGGTGTCCACTGTGAGATAATCCCATTATCCTTTAAATAATCAAGAAACTCATTGGTTAAGTATTCACCACCTCGATCTGATCGAAGAACTTTAATACTACGACCAATTTGTTTCTCCACTTCAATTCTGAATTCTTTGAACTTTTCAAATACTTTAGATTTGTACCTTAATAGGTATACATAACCATACCGTGAATAATCATCAGTAAAAGTTATGAAGTAGTGGTAGTTCCCCTTGGCACTAACATTTAGTGGTCCACAAGCATCTGTATGGATCAAATCCAACAGACCTTTAGCTCGCTCCACTTGTCCTACAAATGGTGATTTAGTCATTTTACCTTTAAGACATGACTCACAAGTAGGAAACCTTTCCTCTCCCCTAAGGTCGAGTTTTGGTCCCAATTTGTGAATCCTCTTTTCAGATATATGACCCAATCTAGCATGCCAAATTGTGAATGAACTATGATCATTAAATTTCCTTTTATTTTGTTGAATGATTAGGATGGGGCTTTGTAGTGTAATGGTATATAACCCATTTGTCAAATTTCCGGAATAAATAAAAGTTGTATCTTTGAAAATGGAACATTTTCCATTCTCAATGACAAACTTAAAACCTTCTCTATCAAGAGTTGGAATTGAAATAATATTTCTTATTAAATCCGGAACATACAAACAGTTTGTAAGACAAATCTTCACATCATTATTCAAAGCTAGATAAACAGTCCCAATTGCTTTGGCAGCAACCTTTGCTCCATTGCCCATCCTTAGGATTGTTTCATTATCTTCTAGCTTGTTACTTCTTGCCATCATTTGCAAATCATTGCAAATATGCGAGCCACAGCCGGTATCCAATACCAATAAGAATCGTTAACTGATAAGTTAACTTCAACAAAATAATTGTCTGAACTTTTCAGACTTGCAAGGTACTCCTTGCAGTTCCTCTTCCAATGCCCAGTTTTACCACAATGATAACATTTATTGGGTTCAGTTAATTTGTTTTGTTTAAAGATACTTGCAATTGGATTTTTAGCCATTTTAGTAGACTGATCTACAAAACAACATACGAAGCAGAAAATAATTAGACTATGGAATTCATATTCATTTAATATTAGGTCTTTAAATATTAAATGGCTCCCACTAATTTAACTAAAACCCCATTTTAAATATGAAAATCTAATTTTTATAGTGGGCTTGAAGTCCAATAAAATTATTTCATATCCCAATTTTATGAGTACTCATGAAACAATTTTATCGGTAGTCAACTTTTTGACAATTGTATCACAATACAACCTTCAAGATGTTTTGCTTCACCTTTCCTTATATACCTCAATTTTATGACCGTATATATTACTCAGTGTCAAATCAAACCCATCAAAACTTTCATGATAACGGCCCACCAGAGTGTCCCACGACTCATGGTCAACACAAAGAGGAATTCGTCTCACAAGTATCAATATACGCAGTAGGGATCACAGCTTTCGACACAAAACCACCCCACGACTCATGGTCAGTGATAGAGCATCGTAGCATCTCATGTCGTCTACTTTTTGATAGAAGGCCTGGATTAATAAGTCCCAGCTTATTTTTATCCATTATTGATATGATATGAGTTAATCTTATTAATTCTTTAGGGTTCCGTGATCTCATCGTTTACCATCTTTACGTTTATTTACCATTTCATCCATCGCATGAATCGAAAACATAAATAAACCTAACATACATCTAATGCATGCATACGGTGGGATGATCATGTCCTTACCTATACGACCCATTCGAGCCAAAATGGGTCTATGCCTATGTACGTGATAAAACAAATAAATAGAACTACTTCTATTACAATTTATTTTATCTACCCGTACAAGCACAGGCCTTCGAGCTTTATAACTTGGAAAATTACCCATACGATTGTGGGCCTTTTGCATCGAACGGTTCTCCAACCTAGATCTAATCTATTTCGATACAAAAAAAATTTAAAATTTTACAAATCATAACTAAAGAGACTCGCAGGTCTCGATAAATTACATTAGTTCAATCGTATTGAATAAAAGTACAACATTCAATCTCATTGAACAAGAGACTTGCAGGTCTCGTTTACATTCATTCAATCTCATTGAAAATAATGCAATCACTCATCCATTCAATCATATTGAATAAAATGCAACATTCATCATTATGAATAAAAGGCTCATGATCATCCCTAAATTATCCATTCATCACATGAATTCAACATATAAATTCACCAATTTAATATGTTGATGTAGTAATGACTTATATTAAGTCAAAACAGCTCGTTTCTGATCGTCTGATCAGTCACACGACTCGTGTGACATGTCACACGACTCGTGTGAAAATTGCGAAAGCAATATTTGATAACTTGGGAAGTCACACGACTCGCGTGGCTTTGTGGCATGACTCGTGTGATGTATTCAAAACTGATTTTCAAACTCCCAGACTCACACGACTGGTCCCACGACTCGTGTGACCCCTCACACGACTCGTGTGACCTCACACGACCTGTCCACACGAGTCGTGTCACCCTGCACGACTCGTGTTTTCGAATACTCTATTCGATTTTTAGTCCAGATCGTGTTTTTAACAATTATACAAATCAAAATATATTTTTAAAGATGATAACCGTGGCTCTGATACCACTGTTGGGTTCGCCTGTACCGTACGAGCTATACGCAGCGGAATTTAAAATTTTTCAAAACATGTATTTAACACCTAAATACATAACTCGTACATACATATGGCGAATTAACAGATCGTCATCTTTAAAAACATGTAATAAAACAAATTTTGATTTGTTTGATAGTAAATACAATATTTACCGTTGATCTTGAACTCCTTCAAAATCGAAGATGGATTGAGGGAATCGATTCACGGATTGGTAACGTCACTTCCTTCTTTCTTGTGCTTGTGGTTACTCGCTTAGGAATCCGCGTGTCTTCCCTCTAAACATATCCACCTTTTGAAGTTCGGTTCCGATAGCCTCTTTCTTCGCTAGTAGAAAAGAATCGGTTTTCTCAATAGTATAGAATATATATTTATAAGGAAATATATCAAGAACACTTCTTGATAAAAACACTTAACTCTTTGAATGTATCTCTCTCTGTAGGAAGAACTTTGAAATATGACTTAGCAAATTTTGTGTAAACTCTTTACACATATTTATACTAAACTTTTTAGTATAAAATAATCAATAATTAGTAATATTTAAATAAAATCAGATTTTATTTAAATATGATTTACTAACTATTAACTTTTATATAATAAACAATGTAGAGTGGTTCCCTAACCTCTCTTAACCACCATTTATTATATTCACAATTATTTTTAATCTTTAATCATATTAAAGATAAAATAATAAAATATTAAAATAATAAATCTTGAAATCATTTTTCAAAACTTTATTATTTTAATCATTTCGTCCAATTTCCTTATTTAATAATCATATTATTATTTGTATTTGAAATTTAAAATCCAATTTTAAATTTCAACTATTAATTAGTAATTACATTAATTACTTAATTAATATCCAAAATTCAATTAATCAATCCAATTGATTAATTTAATATATTCTATAAATTGACATCTAATCAAATTAGATTAATCAATTAATTCTAACTCTTTAGAATTACTATTTGAATTTTACCTTCATTCAAAAATTGGTGTGACCTTTTAGGTTCACAATTAATACTAGTAGTGAGTTTACAACTCTTTGTAATTTGAGTTAATCTTTATTAACTCTTATTCATGAATTAACCCCTTAATTCATGAACCCACATATCATGGGAACACCTAGCAAGTAGCATGAATCTAGTATTAAGTGAATAGCGAGTAAACCTATTTCAATTACAATTACATACATGTAAAATCCTTTCGACATCCAATTTCCCGATTAAATCTTGGGTATGATTTTAGTCGAAACCCAAATTGATTTAATAACTATGATTCTATTTCATGTTTAGTAATTCGTGTACGAATCTCCATTCATCCTGCCTTGGCCAAGGACTTTGAATTACTAATCACGAAACCCATAGGAAATTCACTTATCTTCATAAGTGTCGAATCCTTTGTTGGCCACTAACAAACTTCCATACATATTAACACAATACCCAAAATATCCCTTTATACGATTGTGCTAGCAACCAAAAGGATAAATCAAAGTAGAATGTAATATGCACAAAGTTACCATTGTGCCTCAAGTCTAAGGATCAATCATGTACTATTGTAACATGAAAATTCTTATTCGACAAGATAAATCTTTCATTAAGAATTTTCATACGGTCATGTTCAGTGAACTTGTTCTCTAACAAGCACCCACATATATGTACTTGCGTCCCACGCTAATGTTGATGGAATGCAACATTCTTGTCCAAACAAGCATACATACTATGTGCAAGTCTTGTATGGATTATTCGATATCCCTTTTCGAAACATCCATCGACTTGGAACTATATTTAAGATCACGACTTTGAAGGTATGTTCCATGATCACCATCTCTATGCGCAACCATACCTTATAACCATATGTGATCTAGGGATTTTATCTTAAGTGCAATTATAAGATAAATGCTTACTCTTCAGATAAAGAAATGCCTTATTAATAATATAATTCCAATAGATCGTATTTACAAGTAGAATACGTCCAATCAAATTGGAACGCCGGGTATACTACTCTAACATATATGACCAATAATCACTCTCACATTAGTTTGTATGAGATTTAAAATGTTTTAAATTGAGTTTAATTGTAAAATTGTCATGAACTCTACACACTAATGAGAAAACGCTACTAATACACTTCATTTTATTGAATGACACATTTCATCTTATAAGATCCTCATACATGACTACTCCAAATTCTACCTATATGTTTGCACTTTCACTATTTCCTCAACCAAATCAGGTGTGAACGATCCACGTGGCATGGTAGATATAGAGTTTAATACCCCAGTATTTCAGTAATAGATATTACGTGTTTAATTCCGTAATATTCATATCAGGTTCAGAATATTAATAATTTAATGTTTTATCAGTAATTCAAGTTTAACCGCTCGATAAATATTTTACCGAGCATAAGATTCATTGATTAGGTTACTTATAACCTAATTAAACATGGAGCACGTATTGACCGAATAATGCACATCATAAGTGCACGACCATTGTGCTTATTCAAGTACTTAGTCAATATGCACGCATTAGCTCGGCCATTAGCACGCGTAGGTGCGCTTAGCACGCGCATTTACACGTTAAGTATACTTAGGGTTTCAGCCCATTATGCATATTTATTCTCGGTTAAGATCAGTTAGTGCATGGCTAATATGCACGTTAAGTACCTAGCACCAAGTAGGCTTGAGCGCGCATCATTAGTGTCTAATGCGTCAATTAGCGCCTAAGCCATGCTTGGTGCGGCTAACCTCCGAGGGTTGGTCTTTCTTCCCCATCAGCACGTGCATCATCATCATTGTTAGGACACATGGCAGCTGGTGGATCAATTCAGCATGACTAAGCCCATAGATTGGTGAGTAAGCATCCATGGTGCCACCTAAGGCCATAGGCGCACGGCAAGTGTTGCCCGGCCATTGGCTGAGCATTTTCCACACATTTTCACCCTATTTACCTGCTATTTAACAAGCATTTGGGGTGGAAAAAGTCAGCATTAAACATAGGTTTTACTTAGCAAATATTAAGCAAGATTAGCCTAAGAGCACACACGCACGCGCAAAGGAATTGGCCTCGGAACTCATCACCAATTCTCGAACAATTGAAGAGGTAACTTCCCCCTCATCTTAGAATCATGTTAGTAAGGTCATTGTAACACCCCGCTTATCAGAGTAAATTTTTCGCAACTTAATCCGAAAATACTTATAAATTTTTCGAAACCTTCTTAACTCGGGATTCTACTAAACTCATCTTTTTAAACAAGTATGATAACTTATCTCGTTTATAAAATAAACAAGAAAACTTTCTTAAATAACAAACTTTGAATCACACCAGTTCAAACTTACTATACATAGCGGAAGTCTTTAAGCGTGGCATTTACAAACCGTTGCCTTATTGAATTTCACAAACACACTTTAATAAACTCATAACTTGATGTAAAATCCATGAAATCATAATTTGAAAGCACAACCAACACCACGACAGCTTGGCTCACACCCTCGGCTCGACCCTGTTACCTGAAAATGATAATAGTGGGACGTGAGTACTAATCAACTGTACTCCGTAAAAACTCATACTAAAGTAAACACTGATAATAATCTCGACATCATGATCATAGGTATATATAAGCTTAAACTGTAATCTCCCGATTCTATATCGGTAACTGAATTGAATTTCTCTCGGACACTTTGTCCGTAACCTTGTGCACAATCTGATGAAGGCTGGCCTTCAACAGAACTCGGGGTGGCATATTAAGGCTACTGCGCCTCCACCCAAAGCGGATAACTCATATACATACCTTTGAACATGATCTAGCTATTATACTCAATGAAATACCCAGGCTGGGTTCCCACCTTTCGTCTTGAAAACTGATTGAAAACTGAAATTGTTGTTCTTGTAGCCAAACTTCTTGCTACATATAAAAATATAAACAAATATACTAAGTACTATGCTCGACTATTCTAAACTCAACTGATAACTCATCCGAATAATATACATGCCATAGCCCGAATAACATAAGACATTGAATAAATCAATCTCTTGATGAACTTCATCCAAGGTACTTATTTTAACTCATATGAATCATGCTTCATCAATAAAAATGATGACTAGAAAACTTGTAAGTGAAAATACTCATATTCTCATACAAAACTCAACATCAATTAATGATTCAAAATTTCTTAAACTTGCTCCTCATATCATGATCAAGTTATCTCATAAAATCTCATACTTATCATATCAAAACTTAATTTATCAAAACTCATCAACATATTAACCATGTAAAACTCATACTCTTACACTTAACATGAATCATATTAAGCTATCAACTTTACCAACTTATTAACATGATAAATCATATTAATTTCTATTGATATCATGAACTAACATACTAACAAGTTAACTCATGTAATCTCTAACATGAAATAAATACTATCATGCCCATCTAACTCATATCTCAACTTATACATATTATGAATCATAACTTATACTAATCATGCTATCATGGCATAACATATATCAACTTCATGAATCATAATCTCCACTTAACTTAACAACATGCTTACTAGAACATAAATCAAACATCAAATACAAGAATTACCTCCTTCAAGGACTTGAAATGAAATTTGAAAGACTTAATATAAACTTGAAAGACTTGAACTTGAACTTGAAATTTGCAAGACTTGAACTTTGAACTCCTTTACTCCAAAAGCTTTACTCCTCACAATTCTCACTTAACTCTCAATATAACTTTGGAATATAACCTTGGTGTAAAATTTCAAGTCTTGAAGCCTACTATTTATAGGCAAAACTTTTGAATTAAAATATTTTGAAGAAAAATCAAATTCTCATCAAATATCTTGACTAACCATCAAATTCTCATCCATCATATTGACTTATCAACATGCTCATCAATTTCTCATCTATTATCTTTACTTTATCAACATGATCATCAAATTTCTCATCTTCATCATGACTTTATCAACATACTCCATCAAATTCTCCTCAAATCATGACTTTATCAACATAAATCATCATCTTCTCATCAACTATTTGACAAAATAAATCATCAAATCATCAAATCATCAGCTCATAAACTTAACTATAAATTATAACATTTAACAAGAATTACTAAATAAATTCTACTATGATCATAAAATCAATTATATGCATAATTTCATAACTCTTTAAAACTCAAGTAAATCATAATTTCTACTATATTATTATGCATAATAAAATGATTATAATGAACTATAATTGACACAAAAACCAAAAACTCGAAAATCTGAACTTTTACTAGTCACACGACTCGTGTCACTAAGTCACACGACTCGTGTGACTTCACACGACTCGTGTCACTTAGTCACACGGCTCGTGTGAAACTTACGAACTCAACTTTAACTTTCTCTAGACTAACACGACTCGTGTCACTAAGTCACACGACTCGTGTCACTTAGTCACACGGCTCGTGTGAAACTCCCGAAACTGAATTCTGAAAATGCCTTGAGCCACACGACCCGTGTCACTTGTGACACGACTCGTGTGACTTCACACGACTCGTGTGGCTACCCACACGACCCGTGTGACTTGAAAAACTTAAAATTTTCAACTTAAATTACTCAATCTAAAAAATTAACTGAAAATAACTGATGAGGGATATTACAGTCATTGCAAGGTTAATTGTTCGAGTTAATTTCAGAAATTCATAAGAAAGTTCATGTTGAACTCGAATAGGGCATGTTAGTTCTATACCGAGTTAAGTTAATTTTGGTTCAGTAAGTCATGAGTGTTTCTGGTCTCCTTAACTCTTACTTCATGTATAATGATCATTTGAGGAAGATAGGTCGAGGTAAATCCTTGTTTAGTTCATGAATTGGCTCAAAGAGGTGGGCTGCGCATATAGCGCACACCCACGGGCCATTACGTGCCATATAGTGTTATCTCTCGTTATGATCGAGTTAATCTGAACAATTCATGTTCAATTAATCAAGTAAGGTCATTTTAAGTTCATTTGGTTCATGGTGGTCGAGAAATTTTCAAGTTTGGCCTAGGAGTTGGCCCTAAGTGGTAGGCCTCGCACCTAGCGAGCATGCCACGACCATGTGCTGGTCTATTGAGCAAGGTTCAGTGTTGTTGTGTGGGTTCAGTATATTGGACCTTAATAAGTCATATTAAGTCATGATATATGAAGTTGGTCGGACATACTCAACGGACGGCCGATGAAAGTTAGTCATGAACACGCTGCCCGCACATAGCGACAACAGCGTGTTGGCAGACAGGCAGTGTGGGCTGCCAGTGCATGTGCGTACCAGTGAGCTGCGGCACTTAGCCATCCGCCATAGCAGTCAGTAGCCAGTAATGCATGCCAGTGGGTGTTAACGTGCACTAGTAACATCAGTCGCACACCAGCACGCCCGAAAGCATGCCAGTCGTGCCTAGTAGGCCTCGGCGTAGCCCGGCAGCACGCTCGAGCGCCCAGTCGGCCCAATACACGCAACCTGCGCATCAGCCACCTGCCTATGGCGCATATCAACGTCCGGCAAAGCGCATCCGTACCAGTGTTGTCGCCAGTGTCCGCGGCAGTAGCTAGGTGTGTCTAGAAAGTGCCCAGATGTTCTTGGCCGTGTACAACAACACGCCAGTGACCAGTCCCAGTGCATGTATGGTGCCAATCGCACCTGCCAGCACCTGAGCCATTTCAGTCCATACCAGCCAGCACCAGTAGCGCTGGCAGCAACCGTGCCCGCAGCCCTAACAGGACTATTGGCCGAGCCAGCGGCCGACCGCCCGACCTGAATGGATCGGCGGTCCGGCCAGGCCCCAGACCGGCCGGTTCAGCACCGGTTCAGCTCAGTATCATATTTTAGGTCCCGGTTCAGTTTTACATTAAATTTTCAGTTAAATTTTGAGTCCGGTCCAATTCAGTAAATTCACGTCAATACAGTTCCAGTCTAAATCAGTTCCGGATATACCGATTCAGTCTAGTTGTCAATACAAATTCCAGTTGAGCATCTTAACATATTAAACAGCTATTTTTATCAGTCTGAGCATAGTACTTAGTATCTGTTTATATTATGTAATAGTTTGAGCAGTTTACTATCGTCAGCACTTCCCGATTTTTATCAGCAGTTCAGGTGGGGACTCAGACTGAGTACTACATTGATTATAATTGCTCTATCATGTTTGAGGTATGTATTATCAGTTCAATATCTGCTTGGAATGGTCGCCGGTCCATTCTGGGTTCTAGTGGCCTTATCTGCCCACTAGAATGTGCACATGGTGTCCGGTATTTTTATACTGGCAGATGTATCAGACAGGTGATGTTTATCACGATCAGTTTCAGTATCAGACCGGTATCAGTTCAGTTTAATTCATGCCAGGATCATGTTATAGTTATTATTTTCACTGTTTACTTTAGTATGAGTTCCTACAGAGTACAGTGGTACTCACGCCCCAGTTTTATCATGTTTTTTTTTTCAGGTCAGCGAGTCGGCGCGGAGGAATGAGTTGACGGGCGGTGCAGACTTTTATATATATATGATGCTTTTGACATGTCAGTGCTTTTGCTATCTCCGTTTGTGGAGGTTTATATCATGTTACGTTTTCGCTGAACTCATGTTTGATAAATTTAACTTTTGATCAGTTTAATCAGCCAGAATAATTATGCCAGGTAATCCGTTTTAAATTACCACTACAGATAACAGATTTTAAATCAGTTAGAATTATGGTAGCACTTCGAATCATTATTTCGCAAATAAAATAGTATTTTTAATAAATAATTTGCGAAAAACGCACTCTGATTTTCACGTTAAGGCGGGGTGTTACAGTTGGTATCATAGCACGTTTCTGCGTCTCTGACTCATTTAGTAAGTCAGAAAGTTTTATAAAAACCCGTTCGCGTCACGCTCATGCCTTGCCGACTGCCAGATAAGTGCTGATTCATGTTTTAAATTATAAACATTTACTATGTCTATGCTCAGAAATTTACAGTTATAACTTAGTCAAGATGCTCAAAATCATGTTCAGGAGTTTGTAGTCAGTTAGTTTCCAATTAGTATTAGTATATTCAGGTCATGTTCAGTAACTGGTCAAGAAATTTGTGTGTTTAACACACAGTTCATGTTAAATCCCTATTTAATCATGATAAATCTTTTCAATATTCAGATGAGACCCCGTAGAGATCCCGAACATCAGGAAGTTTCTCGGAGTACAGCAGTCGCACGGTTCCGTGAATACCAATTGGAGAAGTTTTCCGCCCAGGGAGATCCACGGATCGTCGACGAATAGATTCAGGGCCTCGATATGATATTTGAGGTCATGGATTGTCCAGAACGTTATCAAGTCTTAGGTGCACAAATTCAGTTAACCGGAGATGCATGACTCTGGTGGAATGCCTACTGTAGTATGCGTCCCGGAGAAAAAGAAACTTGTACGTGGGATCAGTTCAAGGAGTTACTGCGCAACAAATATTATCCCTCATACTATCGCGCAGAGATGGAGCGACAGTTTTTGGCGCTCCGACAGGGTACTCGTTCAGTTGACGAGTATGAGAGAGAGTTTACACGACTCGGGACTTTTGTTCCCGATCTGGTTAACACTGATGAATAGAGGGCACATCACTTTACTGACGGGCTTTACCCAGCAGTCCATCACAATATCGTGGGTCACGGCACCCAGACCTATGCTCGTACCGTTGCCATAGCCCAGGAGGTGGATGCCAGCATTCGGAGGGAAGCTAATCATGACCGTCTTCAGCCCATTTCATCTGCCCAATCATCGATAGCACCATCTATTTCACCAGCCGCCACCCAGCAGTCAAAGGATAAAAAGAGGAAAGGGAAGAGCGCTCAGACAGACAGGAGGACCAGACAGAAGCAGTCAGTTCTGCCATGTCCCACTTGTGGACGACTCCATCGCGGAGAGTGTCAAGCCGACCAGGATATTTGTTATTACTGTCACGAGCCCGGACATTATGCCAGCCGTTGTCCGAAGAAAGCACAGCAGCCACAGCAGCCACAGCAGCCCCAACAGTTACAGCAGCAGCAGCAGCCCCGACAACAGGCTCAGAGGCCACCCCAACAGCAGCAGCAACAGCAGAGGGGCAAACAACAGGCTCGCGTCTTTGCAGTTGATCAGGAAGAGGCAGAGCAGAACCCAGGTACCATGTCTGGGATGGTTATACTTAATGATGTTCCTGTTTTCGCTTTATTTGATACCGGTGCTACTCATTCCTTTATATCACGACGATGTCTTGACGCCATCGGAGTTCATGTTATTTCTGCTGTCGATCCTCTCGAGGTGAGTTTAGCCTCGGGACGAAAGATAGTGACTGATGCCAGAGCCACAGATCTTAGTCTTTCTATCGGTGGACGTATATTGCCTACCGATGTTTATGTTCTCGAGATGAGGGACTTTGACCTCATTCTCGGTATGGATTGGCTAACCCATTTTCATGCAGCTATCAGATGTCGTGACCGGGAGATTACTCTTTATCTCCCGGGAGACGATCAGATTACTTTCTTTGGCACCAAGACTCGTTCTTTGCCCTATCTTATCTCTATGGCGAAAGCCAAGAAATTATTATGTCAAAGTGACTGTCAGGGTTACCTTGTCAGTCTTTTCAGCAATGAACCGGAAGCACGAACACCTCACGACGTTCCAGTTATTCATGAGTTTGTGGACGTGTTTCCGGATCAGCTTCCAGGAGGACCCCCGAACCGGAAGGTTGAGTTCTCTATTGATCTTATCCCAGGAGCCGGCCCAGTTTCAAAGGCACCATATCGTATGGCACCTAAAGAACTGCAAGAGCTTAAAACTCAGATTCAGGAGTTATTGCGACTCGGTTTTATTCGACCGAGCGTATCACCATGGGGAGCACCCGTTCTCTTTGTCAAGAAAAAGGACGGTTCCATGCGCATGTGTATCGACTACCGGGATTTGAACCGGTTGACGATCAAGAATAAATATCCGCTTCCCAGAATTGATGACTTGTTCGATCAGCTGAGGGGAGCCTGTGTATTTTCTAAGGTTGATTTACGATCAGGTTACCATCAGTTGAAGATCAAGGAGTCGGATATTGCCAAGACAGCTTTTCGTACCAGATATGGCCATTACGAGTTCGTGGTCATGCCATTCGGCCTTAGTAACGCCTCGACAGTATTCATGGATCTCATGAACCGTATTTCCATCCCTATCTTGATCAGTTTGTTATTGTCTTTATTGACGATATTCTTATTTACTCGAAGAGCCAGAAGGAACACGAGGAGCATCTAAGGGTTGTTCTCGAAACCCTTAGACGAGAGAAGTTATACGCCAATTCTCCAAATGCGAATTCTGGCTCGAACGAGTATCATTTCTTGGTCATGTTATTACTCAGGCAGGTATCGAGGTTGATCCCTCGAAAGTTGCCGCAGTTCAGAATTGGTCGACACCAACGACTCCATCTGAAGTTCGCAGTTTTCTTGGCTTAGCAGGTTATTATCGCAGGTTCATTGAGGATTTCTCTAAGATTGCCCTCCCTTTATCTCAGTTGACGAGGAAAGCTGTGAAATTCGAGTGGACTGATCGTTGTGAATCGAGTTTTCAGGAGCTCAAGAAGAGACTTACTTCAACGCCGGTGTTGACTATTCCCGATCCTTCTCGGAGTTTTACTATCTTTAGTGATGCTTCGCGACAGGGTTTGGGATTCGTTCTCATGCAGGATGGCGAGGTCGTTGCCTACGCTTCACGTCAACTAAAGCCTCATGAACAGAACTATCCTATGCACGATCTGGAGTTAGCAGCAGTTGTTCATGCCCTTAAGATTTGGCGGCATTATCTTTACGGCGGACGATGCGAAATTTTCACAGATCATAAGAGTGTGCAGTATATCTTTACTCAGAAAGAGCTCAACATGCGTCAACGCCGTTGGCTAGAACTTGTCAAGGACTATAATTGTACTATTCAGTATCATCCGGGGAAGGCGAGTGTTGTTGCTGACGCCCTGAGCCGAAAGGTAAAGGGTGACTTGACATGTGTTATCACTCAGCAGAATCAGTTGATCCAGGAGTTCGCCCGGATGCAAATTCAAGTTGTTGATGCGCTTCCTGCAGTGATTACAGGGAGTGTCAGTGCTTTGCAGATCCAGCCTACTTTAAAGGAGAGGATCCGGCAAGAGCAGGCTCATGATGAGTTTATTCGCGTCATTGATGCCAAGGTTCACGCCGGAAATATTGCAGATTTCCAGCAAGGCTCTGATGGAGCCTTGGAGTTTCGAGGCATGATTGTTGTACCAAAGATCGAGGCGTTGCGGAAAAAGATATTATCAGAAGCTCATACCGAGCCTTATTTAGCCCACCCAGGCAGTACTAAGTGTTGGGTTCTATTAGGAACGTCGACAATGTGCACATTCAAATCTATTGAATAATAAATCCTAACGCAGCGGAATCTATAGCTAGGATTAGGACTTACGGTTTAAAATTTTTGCCGACTCTGAGACGTTTCTGATTTCCGTTGATGGAGATCGTCTGAACACCAAAGTCTAATGGGGAGCTAGACTTGGCCTTTCTCGATTCTAATCGAGTCACAATGGTGCTCCAATCGCTCATCAAGCTCATTGGATCGTCTCGGACCTTCGGTGAGTGAGTTGGACTCCTCGGACCACTCGGGAACCGCCTTGGACACGAACCGGAGCTGCTGGACCTGCTAGACCGCTCCTGGACCGAGTTTGGGCTTGCTGGTCGCGATCTGGGCCGGTCTGAGACTGCCTGGACCGGTTGAACTATGCCTGGGCCGCGCTGGTGGTGTTCTGGGCGCATCTGGGCCGCTCTCTACGAAGCTGGGCCGCGCTGGTGCAAGCTGGGCCGCGGACCACGCATTTGGGCCAATGGAACATCAAACTGGGCCGAAGGCAAGGCTTCTGGGCCGCGGACTCGGGCTGGCGGATCTGGGCTCACGCGGGCTGAAAATGGGCTTCTCGCGGGCTGAAGACTGGGTGAGAGATCAGGCCGCGCGCGGGCCTGATGCGGGCCAAAAAGCCCGCGCGCCTGGAACCAAAAAAAACTCTCCTATTTACGCAAGGAGAAGGATCGATCCCGCGACGTCGCATAGAGGAGACAGCGCCGCACGCCACTGGACCACGCTCGAAGGTGGTGACAATGGAACCAGGACGCGAGATTAAGAACCTGAACATGAGCTGAAGACCTGGGCGCGGACAGAATGGCTGGGAACGCGGACGGGATGCTGAAATGACTCCGGTGAAATTCCCGACGGGATGAACATATATATACAATCAACGGGTACGAATAACAACCTTCGAATCTTCTATTGTATGACCTTTACACGATCTCTAATAAATCTTGGTGGAGCGATTTATTAGATTTCCCAAAACCTCTTGATCATCTTCTTCTATGACCTTACGGTGCTAACCGAATTTTCTCTCGAAGAAGAATCTCTCTCTTTCTTTCTCGCTTGAAGAGGCCGAATTTCTCCAGCCCTTCGGGGAGAAAAACGTGTAAAGCTTGTCCAAGAGGTTAGGGGACCTAGTGTATTTATAGGCTACAATATGGACCTAAAGGAGGTGCTAAATATGGGCTTATTCCTTTAGGTTTAGGAATCCTTATTATCTTCCATCTCCTTTTTCCATCTAGGATAATATTCCTAATAATTAATTACCTTCTAGAAGACTCCACAGTCTCCTAACCCTAGGTAATATTCTAGAAGGAATATTCTCATCCTTAGGGAATTATGGAATATAATTAATTCCTAATTTAGGAAACCTAATTCTACTCCAATTAATAATCAAATGTAGGAAATATATCTCCTACTAATCTTCATCTTCTAGAAGACTCCTTAGTCTCCTAATCCCTAGAGAAGATCCTAGTAGGAATATTAGTTTCCTAATTAAATTAATTAATATGAAATAAAATTAATTCCTAATTCCTAATCTTGGAATTAAATAATAAAACATTCCACTAGAGTAATATTATTGCTCTCCCCATTTAGCTCCGAATTACAATTAATTCGTCTCCACTGATTAAATATATTAATCCAATTGATCGATTTATCTCCCCATGTTTAAGATATAACGTCCGTTGATTAATTAAATTACTGACAAAATAATTAATAAACTTCTTATTCATTTCCGAAACTAGTACCACTCAGATCCTTAATCATTATGTCGGATAACGCATCCGCCTGCAGGGCTTGACATAATATTCCTTCCTGAGCTCATTTCGGGGACGTCATCAACCCAGCGCACTGGGACACAGTGACCGTAAATAATTTATAACGGCACATCATGTAAACATACTTATTTACCAAAATACCGAGTATGTCATCCTAGCAGAATAGGAATCACCCTTGATAAATCAAATAAATAAGTAATGAATACATATGCCCATTTTATATTATCTTACAGCTTAAGAGTACGCATCAATTACTGAAGGTCTAGATTACAACAACGGTCAGTGAGTCTCATAATCTTATCCTTCCGTGGTCCTGTTCAACACTTAACATAAGTGCTAGTGTAATCCTTCAGTCAAAGACCAACTGAATCAAGAATACACTACAGTCTTTTTCCAAGTGGGGTCTCACTGCCAGTCTAGACTGTGAACGAATAGTTTAGTCTTATAAGGAACTGATAGGTGATCTTTATGTTCGAAACTCTTCGAACCACACTACCTCAATATAACACATGGAGTATGATTGCATAAATAAATAAACTGCAAGCATATGTACTTTGACCGAAACATGATGGCCAGACTAAAATGGAATTGATAGAATCTGTAAATAGGAGCTTTTACAGCATACCTCTAACAATCTCCCACTTATGCATAATAAGCTCATGGCTATTGCTAACCACGATTCTCTTTCAATCTCAATTCTCAAAGAACTGTTGCCCTTTCTGCCATACATCCGACTCCCAATCCTTTAACATGGCCATCATCCGCTTTCGCTGGAAAGCCTTACCTAAAAGGATTTACCTGGTTGTCTACCGATGTAACTAGGCGACAAACATCCACCCTGTCGCAGTCCTTTGCAACGGGCGTACTTGCTCTATGTGTCACTTGCTTTATGAACTAGTGATTCCTCTTTGTCTGTAACTGCACCAACTGTCATCACAAACAAATTGTGACCTGACCTGGCTAGACGAGGTTTCACATTTTTAGTTCAATGGCGAATCCAATCTCTACGTCGCTCGCCATTTGGGAAGGGACGTACTGAGTTCATATTGGAATCCGTCAACGCATCACCGCTTGACATTCCTCTAATCTACTTGGTTCCCACAAGTGAACACAAACCATAAGGTGGTTTTTACTTGTTGTTCATGTCTGATTAGAAATCAGAATCCTCTGTAATCCAAAGGTTGCTTATGGTTCATCTGGTAACCTTACATATTATCCTTAGCCCTTTTACGGCGCTTGATCTTATATCCTACCATGAACCATTGCTCCCATCCAGGATTACTTCGATATTTACTAACCAAATAAATATCAGGCCTCATCTATTTCATATACTAGGCTTCCGCTTGCCATGCATAAGGACTGCATCTGTATCATGCAAATAAAATGAGCCTTACGACAGTCTGGACATGAAAATTGGGACAATCGCAAAAAAACTATCTTGTGAAGCTCAATCTCAAGAATATCTGTTGATTCCGAATCTTTCATGTACCACTACTTGGATAATCATACCCTTGCGTTTGTCAACATTTTCACACTGTCTCCAGTGATCAAGATGTTGTCTACGCATAGTACAAAAATACCACCACGCTTCCATTGTACCACACACAATGCTCATTTGGTGAATAATCAAATCCATGATTCGAACTTATCAACCAAATGATCGGCCCACCACAGTCCTTTAAATGGACTTTGTCAGCCTACTGACAATATGCTTTTTAGCTCTTTTCCAATGAACATTTCTGGGTGCTGCTCTTGGATATTCCTACAAGACTTCCGGTTAAGGAAAATGTCTTGACAATCCACTTTGCCTAACTCATAACTCATATGAATGGCATCAGCTTTAAATTCGGCTACCGGTGAAATAATTAACTCATAATAGATCCCATTCTTTCTGAGTTCACCATTTCACATCAAGCCTTTCTATGTACAGACTTAAACACAGCTACTGGTGAAAAACTAACTCATAATAGATCCATTTCTTTCTGAGTCTGCTATTTCACAATAAGCCTTGTACTAAAGTCTTCACTTATAGATATCGTCCAATAGCAAGTTTGCTACTTGGGAATTCTATAAGAACCCAGATCTGATAAGAGTCCATGACCCTAAATCAGAAATCATTAAAACTTTGCTAAGTTTATGCATCATTGTCTTGGATCTCCTCATTGTATAACTAGGGATTGATTTTGTAACACCCCACCTTACTGTAAAATCAAAGCGCGCTAAAATTTGCAAAGTTATTTAAAATTAAACCTTTTTACTTCGCGAAAACTTTTTCGGGGTGCTACCGTGAAAAATCGTGATTTAACTTAGAAAACCGTTGTTTTAATTTAATAAAAAACGTCCGGTTACTGAAAACTTTATTTCCTTAAAAGTTCGTCAAAGTGATGAGTTCGTCAAACGAGTACGTCAAAAGACATCAAAACATCATCACAAGTCATCAAAATATCAGAAGCAGAAGCGTAAGGTTCGATTAAATTTAAGTAAGACCATCACCGAACAAGTTTTGATTTCTTCCGGCAACTTTCGAACCATTATCGTTTAAATAGCCAGTTTAGTTAATTTCATGATTAATCAGTTCAGTTTTGTTAAGGTAAAATAAAGTTTGCTGAAGAAATGGCCCCGGGCCGTTGCTAGCGCCTATCGCGCGTAGCCACGGGCAGCCGTGGTCCGTACCTAGTTGCTTTCAGCAATTATTATGTTCAGCTGCGTGTTTAGGTCTTAAGTTGCTTCAGATTAATGCTCATGTCATATTGTTCTGGAGTTGTCGGTTAATAAGTTACTTCGGCCGAGAGACGGCGTATAGCCGTCGGCGGCGCACGGGCGTTCGCCGCGGCCTTTCATGTTCATGATGTGCATGTTGTGTCTTCAGGTTATGTTCGATAAGCATATTCATGTAAGACATGATAAGTTCAGTGATGTTCAGTTTTGGTCGAAATACTTTGATTTGGTCGGAGACTAGCCGAAGGCCGTAGGCCTCGCACGTAGCGAGTGCCATGGCCGTGAGTTAAGGCTCAGCAAGCAAGTTCGGTCATGACTTGTTAAATTCAGTTTATTGTGCATGTTAGGTCATAACATGTTTAATTAAGTCAGTTTGGTCGGATGAGTTCGCCGGACGGTCGGCAAGGGGTCGACCGTGGTCGCGCTGCCGCACACAGCGGCAGCAGCGCCTCGGCCAGCGTCCAGTGTGCCAGGCAACGCGCGCCAGCACACTGCGTGCGGTTTTCTGCGCACAGTAAGCGTGCAGACGACGCCAATAGCGCGCCAGTCCACCCCGCACGCAAATCAGCGTACCCGCAACGCACAGCAGCGTTGATACGGAAGTGGTCATCAACCCCGGCGAGTCCGACAAGGAGAAGGACGAGGGTCTCGATATTTGTTTGGAGAACATGTTCGAGGAGCCATCTAGTCCGATTTATCGACCATCATGCGTACGAGATTGGCCGAAAGGATGTGGTCCACGGGCTAAATTGAAGATCAAGAAGCGCAAGACCAAACGAGCACAAAGGAAACGCAAGGCGAAGACTAAGGAATCATGTTGTTGGTGTAAGCCTTGTACAAAGAAGAGACGAGCCCGAAGGAAGGAGGCTAGAAGGCGTGGGTTGCGATGGGTTGACAAAGGATGGTGGATACCGGCCGAGGGTTGTGCTAGGTTGGATGGTTGGGATCCATGGCCCGGACCAACGGTGGCGATCGCCGGCGAAGAGGGCGACGGCGACCGGCTCATAGGCGAATGGCGCGCATCGGCCCATGATGCGCGCGGTTGGACGGAGCGAGATGATGAACGGGGGTGCACGACCGAAGGTAGAGCCGCAGGGCCAAGCGACATGCGGAGGGTGTCGGAGGTTGATTGGGACGCGTTGGCGTTCGGGGGTGTAACGCCGGGGCGCGGTTGGCACGTGGGTGAGCAGTCCGCGGACGGGGGAGTTGCGTGCGACGCAGCGGGCGCATGGGGATGCGCAGGAGACAATCGAGGCTCACGGGCGAGGGAGTCGACGCGCAGAGCAGCGGACGCGGTAGGATGCGCCGTAGGCGATTGGGGCGCGGACGGTAGCCGGCACGCGCAGGGCCTGGACAGCGACGAAGGGCCGCGCGCATTGGTGCGCGAGTGGAGTGCGGACGCGGGCGGAGGCCTAATCCGTCCGATCATAGGAGAAGGCATGGCAGACGCACACGCACGAGAAGCAGGTCGCACGGGAGAAGGGCGCGCGAATGGTGACGCGTGGGGTACGAGCGCGCGAAGCCTAATGGCCGAAGGTTTAGGCAAGACGGGGTCGGCGCGCGATGGCGTG
>CACSLK010027834.1:751600-772647 GCA_902706635.1 Striga hermonthica
CCTTCCGTGCGAGTGGCTTGCAGCGTGCGGCGCTCTCGGTACTTGCTCCCGAACACACTCCACAAAACCTCACTAACTCTCGGCACTCTCGGCACTTATGAGGAAAAAGTAGCAAAAATGCACAAGTTTTTCCCAAGTCTTACTTAAAAACCGAAGGCATATGGAGGGAAAGGGGACACTCGGTCAAATTCTCGAACACTTGGCACAACATGCACTTAAAATTTTGTCTCATTTACTCACGTGAATTGCCAAAAAAAAGAACAAGAAGGCTCGGATAACATGCACGGCAATTACAAAGCAAAAAGGGACAAAATTCTCACCTAGGAGTGCGCCCGACACATAAGACAAGGAGAGGGAGAATCTTGACAAAATAGCTAGCAAGGACAATGGGGCACGGTCTTCATGGCACAAACGTCCGAATGGTTGCACGGATATGCACAAGCCTTGGATACTCCGTCCACTAATGAACGCACGGCACTCACGGACAAAACGCACGCACGGCAATGCACCAAGACTTGGAAGGAGAATCTTGACCAACTCATGCACACATACCACACGGCAAACACATGACTATGGACCGAGCACTAATATAAACTCACGGCAAAAATTGCATGACTTGAACAACATATGCTAACACTTGCACGGCATTAACACAAGGAACATGAACCGAGTAATGCACGGCATACGAACAATGTGAACGGCTATGCACATTAACTCGGAATAAAATCCGAACAATTTAGCTAATCTCGTGATTAAGATAAATTAATCACTTAATTATGTTTAATTATCAAATTAAACATAATGCTTTAACTACCAAAATTATTTCGAACGTAAACGGTACGTCGAAAATAGTTCCGGTAATTTCGACTGAAATAATTGAAAATAATTAATTCCGGAAAATAACATCGGAACTGAAATATTATTATACTGATAAAAGTCGGGATATTACAACCTATTAGCAATGAGAGTGTACACTTCGTCAAACGTTAATCCAAGGTGCATAAAGAACGCATAAATATCATTTTTGTAGGTACAACTCCCTAATATATCACTTTGTGCCCGTTCCATGTATCTAACAATAATTGGATAAAACAAAACACTTCACAATTTTCAGCACATATGGTACCAAACAGTGAGCATCGTGGTAATAGATATACAAACAGAGGTATAAAAATTATGAATAGTGGTACTATGATTATTATCATCTTATTTTTTTGTTTTATAATGAATAATACTTAACATAACCTAACAATAGCATAAATTTAGTATACATGAATAACAAAAAAGAGATTACAATCACTTTATTTGTCTTAGGGTAAATATAAACAAATATTCAAAATTGAATCCTTAACAAATTAACCAAAAATATATGAATTAAAGATGATTGTTGGACTCCAAAGTCCTCATATAATACATAGATTACTTATTACTTCAAGTTTTCGCCGGAAAAAAAGTTCAATGTTGCCGAAAAAATATGAATTTCCGGCCAGAGAAATTTGATGTCGGGATCACTTAATTCGCCGGATTTGTTGTAGCCGGGGTTCTTTTCGCCGGATTTGGTGTCGCCGGCAAGATGAAGCTGCCAAAAAAAAAATAAAAAAATGTGGCCTGCAGATGAAGCTACATAAAAAAAGATTGAGATGGTGATTTGTTGGGGATGAAACCAAAAATAAAATATTATTATTTATGTAAAGTTAGGTAAAAGAAAAATAATTAAATAATATGTAAATGGATATGGTAGTGGAATGATGTCACACAAGAATTTCTTTTTGAGTTATTTTAATAAGAGGGATTTAAATGGAAGTTGAATAGAGGGGTAGGGAGTGTAGTGGAAATAAATAATGCAAAGGGACTGACATGGAAGATTGAAAAAGGATTAGGGATTTTTAAAGAAGTGTCCCGAAAAGCTAAGTCCACACGACGTGCTTGAAGGTTTTTTTTTTATTTTTTTTTTCAGGAAAATAGTGGCCATTCTGATCATTTACATACTGTGTGGCTAAATTGTAAATAAAAGGAGACACGTGTCGGCATTTTAAGCCTACAAAATGGGACATATGTCATCAATTGAAGGCCTTTAACTCCTTTGTATATATATAAGATAAGATATATATATATATATATATGTATATATATATCAGTAGGTTTAAAATCTTGTTGACCAAGATAATTACCCAACACGTGCGTAATGGACTGGGGCTTGGACGGGTCGGTTCACATGCGGGTTCGACATAACAACTCGTTCTCAGGCTCAGTTTAATCGCATGATTAAAATAAAAATTAGATAAATACCATATATTTATAATACACATTTTATTTAATTATAATATAACATTTAAACAAATAATATTAATAATAGTAATATTACAAATAATAGCAAATTTGCATTTAATATCAACAACAACTAATTAATCCACGATAAAATGGGGTATTACATATAGTTTTAGGCTCGTTTTAGTGTCGATCGGTCTATTTATCGTGTTTTGTGTATTTTTGTTATTTTATAGTGTTTTCGTTATTTTGCGCGTTTTCTCTTTTGTTTTGGTGTTAAATAGGTCCAACTTGTCAAGAACGATAAGGCGAGCCATCCAATCTGACCAAGCCGTCCAACCCAGAAAATCCGACCAAGTCATACCGGGATGAAGAGAATTCAATGATGAGAATTTTGGTCTACGTTTCGTGCGAATCGAAGAAGCATGCGAGAAGTTAGAGCGAATCGAGCATGAAAAGGTCACTTGGACCATTCCCACGCACCTCCCGCCCACACGTGCCTAGGTACTCACCCGCGAGCTCGTGGAAACTCCCGCGACGTCGAGAGTGTCACTTTCCCAAAACCCGCAAGGTCGTGGATAAATCCGCGACGTCGAGAGTGCTCTCTACTCATGCCCGTGAGCTCGTGGAAATTTCTGCGCGTCCAGAGTGTCTCGCAGCATGCCCGCAACCTCGCCCGCGCGTGCCCAACCACAGATCGCGAGTTTCCACTTCCGCGCGCGAATTTCTCCCCTATCTTGCGAGTGTCCCAAGCGTGCGCTATTGCCGCGAGTTTGCGCGCCCGCGCCCACAAATTTTCTGCTGTACTCGCGAGTTCCATGCCCCAACTTACTTCCGCGCGCGCTAAATCTCCGCGACCTCGAGAGTGCGCTTGCTTCACCCACGCCTTGTGCCCAACTCGTGACCCAGCAGAATTTTTAGCGAGATCGAGAGTGTTTTACTTAATGTGCGTGTTTTTAGTGTGTGTTTGTGGTGTAGCTATAAAAAGACATTGTTCTTTGTAATTTTGGACACCACCCTCATTTCCCAATTTTTAAGTTGGGAATTCCTCTCTATTTTCTCTTTTTCCTTTTTATGCTTTGGTTTGGAGCTTATGAATCAAGTTTTTCCGGTGAATTTCTGGTGACATTGTTTTGAGTAAAGTTTTGAGCTTTTGACTCCGTTTCTCTTCCCAAGTGCGTGTGAGGGTGGGTATTTAGTCTTAAGCCCCATTACTTTGTATATCTCTATTTGCTTTTGTGAAAATTGATATTGTGCTTGTGTTGCTTGGAGGAAAAGATTGAATCTTTAGATCGTGAATGCTTGACTAAGTGTGATTAAGAGTTGAATGCTTGCTCGTCTTGTGCTTGAGGTTGGTTTAGCTTCCTAGGGTTTTAGCTAGCATGACAATGTTCGATTATTTGTGTGTGATTGATCATGGAGACTCCGGCGAACCCAAATCTCTCCTTCTCCCTTGATTGCTCTCATCTTCTTGCGTGCTTTAATTTCTTTCAATTGCCCTCAATTTCGTAGATTAGTTTAGTTTAAATCAATCCCCTTCAAGCGAGTAGCATGTTTAGGACCTTTTCGGTTATGTGATTTTGACGACTAGGTAGTGAACAAAGCTCCAAAGAGCCTTCCTTTGAGAATGACCTGAGGCTGGGTAACTTGTTTACCAATACCCAAAAATACTACAAACAGTTCCTCTCTTCAAAATCTTCAGAAATTCCTGTTCTTCTTCCCAAATTTCTTCGAAATCGTCTCCTCATAGAACCCTAGCTTTTTAAGGTCTCTTCTTTTCACGAAAGATCTCCCTTTTTTGATTTCGCTTTTGTCTTGTTTTTTCAGATACTACGAATTCTAGTGAAAACGACTGCCATTCTGGTGTCAATTGGAGCCCTCCATTTTCTTCTTCGACCACCTCCTCTGACTCAATTGAAGAACTACCTTTCGCACCGGACGCTGTTCCCATTTCTATTCTCTGCCCCGGGGATACTGTTCCTACCCTTGTTTCCCCTGACGCCTTTCCTTCTAACTCCGGGGATAGCCTGCTCCTACCCTTGTTTTCCCTGCCGCTTTTCCTTCTAACTCCGGGGATAGCCTGGACAATATTCCCCTCCGCTGTCGTTGACCCGCCTTTGATTCAATAGATGTACCAGAGGATGAGGACGATCTTGATACTGTCCCCCTTTCTTCTCGGTTCACTACTCCATCATCTGCTACCACAAACCCTTTCTTTTCCCCAACTGTTCCTCCAAACACCTCGACCATTCCTCCTTCTTTTTCCCAAACTGTTCCTCCAAACACCTCGACCATTCTTCTTATTCTTCCCAACCTGGTGCTTCCAACTCTCCTTCTAAAAAACCTTCGACCAAAAAACCTCTTCAAATCATCCCTCTTCTACTTCCATCTCTACCAGTTGGTTCAAATCTGAAAAGATCAGCCAACCTAGTGGCTGAGCGTTCTATAGCCCCTCCTCCTCTAACAAATACGACCACCCTCCTAAATATTGCTACACTTTTTTCGAGATCCAGTTCAAGCTTGAACTCCGCTTCCCTCTAAGCCCTGAGCTACTCCAAATTTGCAAGTGATTCGGGCTTCCCCTACACCAGCTCCCTCCTAACACCATCCACTTCATGAACACCTTCATCATCCTCTGCCATGTCCGCCTAGGCCGATTTGACCTTGCTTTCTTCCACTATTGCTACGCCGCTTCTAAACAGGGCTAAGGCCTTTACTTGAAGAGGAGAAACAATACCCATTTCATCTCCGACATCCCTTCCAATCTCCCTACATGGACAGACCGCTTTATATTCGTCGAGTATGACGTGCCCTTTCCAAGGGTCTCTGCCCCTTGGGTCAAGGAACTTCCCCAAGAGGTCTCAGCCCCCCTCCTAACGCTCTTTTTGACCAACAGGTTCATACTTGGAATTCCAAGTCCGTTAAGTCAGACAAACTCCTCAAAGATGAGAACCTTCTCCATTACTGCGGCCTTCTCACTCACAAAACCTGCCTTCCACCCACCGAAAAGATCCTTGATCTTATTCAGCTTAAGGATGATCCAGGTAATTTTTGACTAGTTTACTCGAGTATTCATACATTCTTTTGTTTCAGTCTGAGTAAATATTATTGATGCCACCCTTAATCTTCTTGTTATCTTCTTGCTGAGGTTCCCAGCTTCAACATTCCTTTGAGAAAGGCTCCCTTGAAGAAGAAGTCGAGGACTGCCTCTGGATCGACCAGCGACAAGGCTGAGGGCTTGACTACCTCCTCCCAGTCTCAACCAGAGCGACAACAACAATCGCCCCCACAAAAACCTCCACCACAGCAATCGCAACCACAACAACCACCACCATCTCAACCACAAAAAACAACAACAACAACCAAACCTTCAACAACACCAAAAAACAACAACAACAACATCAACAGAAACAATCATCCCATTCACAACAACAACAACAACAACAAACTCCACCACCCCCTCCTGAGAAAAGCCTGCAGCACCAGTCGACCTCTACTTCCGCCACAAAAACCTCGTCCCAGAAAGTCAATCCTCGAACTACCGATCTCGAAGATGTCAATCAACCCAAGACCAATACTCAGAACAAACCCCCTCCTTTTGCCCAACTTTCCCTGAATGAGCTAATCACTGGCTCGACCAATGTCGTGGTCGAGTCCAGTGGTAGAGATATCTCTGGGCATGAGGTGGCTTAGGGGAAACGATCGCGCTCGGAGTAGACCGAGGTTATCACCAAGCATCCGCGTACGAGCCACACCATTGGCGCCCTAGGCCCGAAACCTTCTACACTCTTGAAGGCCATGGTGAATGATGTGGTAACCTGCCTCGAGGGCTCATTCCTCGAGGACAACCTAAAAAACGACGGCGTCACTCTACTGGAACGGGCCAACCAACTCGTATAGTGGCTTGCCCAGGTATTACCTATTCTATACTTGCTATTCTTTCTTCTACCTCATTTTTTGGTCATGTGTGCTAAATTTTTGTGTTGTCAATCATAGGGCTTGGTCCAATTTCTGCCTTTGGCCAAGGACGCTCGAGACAACTCTGGGAAGTCCATAAAGAGCCTCGAGAAGGTCATCAATGATCTGCAGGACAAGAACTCATCTCTCCTGCATCACCAAAATAAATTCTGTGAGACACTCAAGGAACAGAAGGTCGAGCTCGACACTAAGGTTAACTCCCTTAGACAAGAGCTCGCTTAAAAAGATAAGGTGCTCGCAGAGAGGGATGCCGCCATCGCGGTAAAAAAGAGGTGGCAGTGGCGGAGAAGGAGGCCCTGGCGAAGGAGAAAGAGGCGGCTCTCAGGCAAGAGTGGGCTGCTCGAGCACAACCAGAGGTGGCTCGAGCAGAGTTGGAGGCCACCCTGGCTACGGAGAGGGTTGACCACGCCCAAGACAAACAACACTGCTCTTCGAGCAAGGCAAATGTTGTGGGCTACCACGACCGGGCAGCTTTTCCTCCGGGAGCACCGCGCACAAGTGGTAGCTGACTTCATGCATTCACCACAGTTTTTTAAGGAGGTCAAGGATTTCGGGGTAGACTGTTTTTAGTTTGCCATACAAAAGGCAAGAAGATCGCTGAGGATGACTTCGAGTAGCTTGACCCGAGCAGCTTCTATGGCGACCCTACTTTGCCGCTCGAGCACGAGTGGTGGTCAGGGCAGCTCGAGAGAACCTTGGCTCGATCAGATACATTGAAAAAAACATTCGCTCTGCCCGATGGCACGACTCCACCGACCTATATGTTGGTCAATATGGCCGAATGCATTCATCAACGTCCACTTAATGAAGCCTACGACTCAACTTCTAAGACTAGCCACCAACCCGATCTGAACGCCTCCGCCAGCAATGCCGACTCTGCCGCTGCCCCTCCTTCATAAATTAGTTTGCACTTTATATTTTATGAACTTCAGTCATGTAACATTGTCGACTTTCTGTAATCCTTTCTTTTGCAAAGAAAATTATCTTGTTCGATTTATTTCTGTTGCTCGACTATCTAGCTGAAATATGTAACATGATATATCTTCGTCTACAATAAGTCGTAACGTGTAGTTGACACATCTTCCACATATGTATTCATGTCTTGTGCATAAGCTTTTAATTAATCCATGCCATCTTTCGAACTTGACCCATAAATTCAGCAAAATTTGTGTAACTAAGAATTAACTATGATGCACATACTCAAACATCATGCCCACCTTCAGCGGTGGTCGAGGCATGAGACTATCCTCCAGCCTCACGACATTAAACATGATGGGTTTTCGATTTTGCGCACATGCCCACCATTAGAGGTGGTCGACCTATGCGACCATCCAGCCTCACAGCCTTAAACATGATGGGTTTTCGATTTTACACACATGCCTACCTTCAGAGGTGGTCGAAGTATGCGTCCATCCAGCCTTACACATGATTGGTTTTCAATTTTGCACATATGCCCACCTTCGGAGGTGTTCGACGCATGCGACCATCTAGCCTCACAGCTTTAAACGTGATGGGTTTTCAATTCACGCACATGTTCACCTTTGGAGGTGGTTGACGCATTCGACCATCCAGCCTCACAACCTTAAACATGATGAGTTTTTAATTTTACACACATGCCCACATTCAGAGGTGGTCGAAGCATGCGACCATCCAGCCTTACGGCCTTAAACATGATGGGTTTTCAACTTTGAACACATGCCTACCTTCGAAGGTGGTCGAAGCATGCGACCATCCAGCCTCACAACCTTAAACATGATGGGTTTTCAATTTTACACACATGCCCACCTTCAGAGGTGGTCCAAACATGTGACCAATCAGTCTTACAGCTTTAAACATGATGGGTTTTCAACTTTGAACACATGCCCACATTCGGAGGCGGTCGAAGCATGCGACCATCCAGCCTCACAACCTTAAACATGATGGGATTTTAATTTTAGACACATGCCCACCTTCAGAGGTGGTCGACGCATGCGACCATCCAGCCTCACAGCCTTAAACATGATAGGTTTTTAATTTTATACACATGCCCACCTTTAGAGGTGGTCGAAGCATGTGACCATCCAGCCTTACGACCTCTAACATGATGGGTTTTCAACTTTGAACACATGCACACCTTCGGAGGTGGTCGAAGTATGCGACCATCCAGCCTCATTGCCTTAAACATAATGGGTTTTCAATTTTACACACATGCCCACCTTCGAAGGTGGTCGACGCATGCGACCATCCAGCCTCATAGCCTTAAACATGATGGGTTTTCAATTTTACACACATGCCCATCTTCAGCAGTGGTCGAAGCATGCGACCATCTAGCCTTACGGCCGAAAACATGATGGATTTTCAACTTTGAACACATGCCCACCTTCGTATGTGGTCGAAGCATGCGACCATTCAGCCTTACGGCCTTAAACATGATGGGTTTTCAACTTTGAACATATGCCCACCTTCGGAGGTGGTCGAAGCATGCGACCATCCAGCTTCATGGCCTTAAACATGATGGATTTTTTGCACCATTGGAGTCCATTTTTGATGTTCTTGTCTTCATGTTTCTCCTCTCAGTCCAAAGATCTTAGTCGTGGCGGATTTGTCTTCACACTTGCCCACCCACGAGAAATGTTCCAAACAGGAGGCCACCCAGCCTGGAGGCGTGAGTATTCGACCAAGCTGCCCACCCCAAGGGTATTCTAAACAAGCGACCACCAAGTCCGAAGGCCTTATTCATGGTGGGTTTGGTCTTCACACTTGCCCATCCACGTGGAATATTCCAAACAAGACGCAACCTAGCCAGAGGCGTGAGTATTGGACAAACCTGCCCACCCCAAGGGATGTTCCAAACAAGCGACCACCCAACCCAAAGGCCTTGTTCATGGTGGGTTTGGTCTTCACACTTGCTCATCCGCGAGAAATTTTCCAAAGAGAAGGCTACCCAGCCTAAAGGCGTGAGTATTCGACCAACATGCCCACCACAAGGGATGTTCCAAACAAGTGACCACCTTACCCGAATGTCTTGTTCATGGTGGATATGGCCTTTACACTTGCCCAACCACGAGGAATGTTCTAAACAAGAGGCTACCCAGCCCAGAGGCATGAGTATTCGACAAACCGGCGCACCCCAAGGGATGTTCCAAACAAGCGACCACCCAGCCCGAAGGCCTTATTCATGGTGGGTTTAGTCTTCACACTTGCCCACCCACGAGGAATGTTCCAAACAGGAGGCAACCCAGCCCGGAGGCGTGAGTATTCGACCAACCTGCCCACCCCAAGAAATATTCTAAACGAGCGACCACCCAGCCCGAAGGCCTTGTTCGTGGTAGGTTTGGTCTTCACACTTGCCCACTCGCGAGGAATGTTCTCAACAGGAGGCTACCCAGCCCGAAGGCATTAGTATTCAACCCACTTGCCCACCCCAAGGGATGTTCTAAATAATTGACCACCCAGCCTGAAGGCCTTGTTCATGGTGGGTTTGGTCTTCACACTTGCCCACCTGTGAGGAATGTTCAAAGAGGAGGCTACCCAGCCCGGAGGCATGAGTATTTGACCAACCTGCCCACCCTAAGGGATGTTCCAAACAAGCGACCACCAAGCCCGAAGGCCTTATTAATGGTGGGTTTGGTCTTCACACTTGCCCACCTGCGAGGAATGTTCCAATCAAGAGCCTACCGAGCCCGGAGGCGTGAGTATTTGACCAACCTGCCCACCCTAAGGGATGTTCAAAGCAAGCCACTTCTGAATTAGACCATATCATACATCCTTTCATCCAGATCACACCAACATTCCAAGCATAAGAAAATGCGCAATAAAGCAATAAATACCAAAAGATAACCGAATTCCATTAATATTTAAGCAGACTTTACGAGTTACATTTGTTCAACTTTTCAAAACTTCTTTACGAAAAAGCAAAAATTTTACACATAATATTTTTTCAAATTAGCGATGTTCCATGACCTGGCAAGTGATCGTTCGTCCACATCCTTTAGGGAGTATGCTCCTCCTGCATGCACCCTCTCGACCAAGTATGGTCCTTCCCAGTTTGGCTCCAGCTTTCCCACATGTTTGAGCACATCGACAAATTTCCAGACCAAGTCACCTCCTTGGAATCTGCGGACTTTCACCTTCTTGTCATTGACTGCTCGCATCCTTTGTTTGTATGCCTCTACTCTGATAGATGCTCTTTCTCTAAGTTTCTCTACTATGATCTTCATTTTTCTCTGGGTCATATGTGCTCGACCTTTGTGATGATAACTCAACCTCGACTGGCAGCAGTGCCTCCATCCCATAGACTAGACTTAAGGGAGTTTCTCCTATAGTCGACCTTGGGGTAGTGCGATATGCCCAAAGTACTGAAGTTAACTCGTCGACACTCGCCCCCGAGGCCTTTTCCAGACTTATTTTCAATCCATTCAGCATGATCGTGTTTGTCACCTCGACTTGTCCATTGGCTTGCGGATGAGATACCAGGGCAAAATGTTGCTCGATCTTCATATCCTCACACCACGCTCAAATCCTCTTGCCATTGAATTGAGTTCCGTTGTTGGACACCAACACCTTGGGAACGCCGAACCTGCAGCAAATATTGTTATATAAAAAGTTGATGATTTCCTCCTCCGTGATTTTTGCTAGAGGTTCGGCCTCCACCCATTTTGTTAAATAGCCTACTGCCACAATTAAAAATTTCCTCTGCCCCGTCCCTTGCAGCATTGGCCTCACAAAGTCGATTTCCCATTTGGCAAATGGTATATGGACACTCATCGTTGTCATCGCTTCTGCCGGTTGATGAATCAATCCGCCGTGCATCTGGCACTGTAAACACTTCTTCACCATCACCATAGTGTCCTCCTTCATCGTCGACCAGAAATATCCCGCCCTCAAAATTTTTGCGACCAAAGCCCCCGACTTGCTATGGTCACCGCATCATCCTTCGTGCACTTCTCTTAACACGTATCGACCTTTCTCCTTTTTCACACAGAGCAAATGCGGTCTAGCATATGACCGTTTGTAAAGAATGCCTCCATGCTCGAAAAATCTCCATACTACCTTTATCGTCCCTTCCCTCAACTCCTTTAAGATCGGGGCCGTCCAATATTCGACCTCCACATCTCAACCACCTCTGCATTGACCACACTTCTCTCCAGATGTAGTAGAGTTACACTTATGCTTTTGCAATCAACCAGACTTTGGGCAATCTTCGATAATAAATTTGCTCGACCATTCTCTCCCCGAGGAATCAGCTCGAATGAATTGAACTCCTCCTTCATCTTCTTCATCTTATCCATATACTTCTGCATCCGATCTTCCTAAACCTTCTTGAAATTATCCAACTACCAATTGAGAATCAGAGTGCACTTGCACCATTTGAGCTCCCCTAGCCATAGCTAGTTGTTACCCCTTGATCACTGTCTCATACTCAAACTCATTGTTAGACACTCTGAATCCCACCTTGGCTGCAAACTCCAAATAATCGCCTTTAGGAGAAACAAGGACAATTCTCAACCCTGCTCCACTTCTCGCCACCGACCCGTCCACAAGCAATTGCCATACTCCTCCTAATTCCTCCTCGATCTTCATACCCTCTTGGATAAAATTTGCCAACAACTGCGCCTTCATGGCCCTCTTCGGCTCATACATTAATGAATACTCACTCAGCTTGACCGCCCATTTCACCAATCGACTAGAAACTGAGGGTCGCCCGAGCGTCTCCCCCGTGGCATATTCGTCCTCACCTTCACTCTATGGTTTAAGAGATAAGGCCTCAGCTTTCGAGCAGTCACAACCACTGCCAGAGCACATTTTTCGATTTCTGAGTATGTAACACCCCGCTTCTACTTATCAGAGTAAAATTTTTGCAACTTATATTTTGAAAATGCTTAAAAATTTTTCAAAATCATTTTTCACTTAACTTAGGATGCTGCTTCGAAAATCCATTTTCTTTAAAACTTGGTCTAACGACTGGTTTAGACATAAGAAAAATAGATTTTAAATATCGAACATATATTTAAAATTGGACCCGTTCATACTGGCGAACCGGGTACATTATTAAGGTCTGAAAGTACTGCCATGCAAGTTCAAAAATGAAATGCGTAGTGGAAGTCTTTGAAATTTGATACTTGAGCACCAAGAATCTAGAGTTGCATGTAAATAGCGAAGAGATAGTAATGAATATTCAAACAATTGCGGAAGCAGTTTTTCACTAAAAATTGAACCTTCAGGAGAGCATCCCACTCTCCCTTCAGATCTCTTTCATTAAAGTGAACAACTCATACATCATTCAAGGGTTTACAGTATATAGACTCCCTCTACACTCTACTTGAATAATGATTCACTCAACTACTTATCTGACCACAACTCCCTCGTGGATTTTCTAGTTCGAATCCCTCAAACTATAAGAACGAACCTCCGAACGTTCTTTTGCAAAAATGTTCTGAATAACACTCTTTTTCACTCAAGAAAAGAAAAACAATATTTATCAAAAATTCAAATAAAAAAGTATATCCTCAACACTGGTCTCGTCCTCCTTTTATCTTCATCACTCTTTGAAAAGTCTCTTCATCCAAGACAAGTGCGGATAAGAAAGGTAAATATCTCAAACTCCTTCATCTTCAATTATGGAAAGTGAATCTCGCGACCCTCCTTCTCCTAAGATTATGGAGAGTGTATCTCCCCCTCAATCCCAAGGTCCTGCCAAAACTAAGACATAAATAATCAGTCATTTGGATGTAATTAAAATTAAGTTTTATTCATACCAAAAATAAACTTCCCTTAAATACTTCCGTAAATTTCTGGACTCTGCGAACATCAGAAGGTTCATCTCAGTACCTTCAATCTCCCCCTTTGGCAGATAAATCGAAAACCATGAACCTGCGAAGAAGAACCAAATACAAATACTACAGAATACACAACTTCCTAAGAATACTGATATCACACATGTGTTGTCCTTAGGAACAACTTAAAATACCTGAATATTAGCACATTAGTTCACAAAATATTCCACAAAAGTTCATCAAATGCAAGATAGTAAGACATAAGAAGGAAGTTCAAACAAAACACACAAAACAGAGTTTTTAACAAAACATAAATGAATTTCTTTTTGGGAGATACTATGCAGATTCTTCCTCTTCAGATTCTTCCCCAGAACCTTCTTCCGCACCATCCTCAGTCCCTTCCTCTGAGCTTGCTCCCTCTTCCTTATCCTCTATATCAGACTTAGCTTCTTCTGTTTCTTCATCCTCTTCTTTTTCTGAACCTTCATCTTCTTCCACAACTTTATCCTTTCCCTTGCGGCAACAATCTTCTCTTTCCCTTTTTCCTTAGCAGCAGCAGCAGCAGTAGCTTCCTTTGTCCTATTCTTCTTCTCCCCCTTAGCAAGAGCTTTCTTCTCCCTCTTAGCAGGAGCCTTCTACTTTGCAGCAACAACAACCTTCGGTTTCTCTCCCTTTTTCGATTTAGAGACCAACGGGACACGAGACATTAAAGCACCCAGAACCTCTTTGTAGTACCTTCGCTGAATAGCCAACTTCTTTTCAAGTCCTGCGAAAACTGCCATTTGATGATTTAAAAATCCGCAGAGTTGTGAAGGTACATTAGAGGCCTTAACAGGAGAAGGACGAGGCGGATCAACCTTAACGCCGACAAGGGCAAGAGATTTGTTAACAGGGGCATAACTATCACCAAGTCGCGGATCCATTTTCACTCCATTCTTGAAGAGAATAGCACATATGGTAGATGGGTACAACATCAACTTATGAGGCTTGGAGATTTCCGCAAAGCTCATAACAACATCAAAGATCACAGAACCAACATCAAATGGGGTACCATTCAGAATACGATAGATAACACGAGCTTGCATAGGGGTGACAAACTGCTTGTGAGTGGTAGGAGTCCAATTCGATGCTCCTATCTTCTGTATAGCATTGGCAGGCGAAGTCAGACTTTTCACAAAGATACCCAGAGCAAGCCATTTGGTAAGTTGTCCACCGGTCAAGGTGCGAGCAACTTCATCAAGATCATCAGTCAGAGGATGAAGAGAGGAACCTTCAGCTAAACCAAGTGCAGAGTCCACAACAGACGGAGACAATTCAATCACACTATTACGCACAAACACTTTCTGAAACTTCTTTAAGGACGGATCTACGACAGAGGTAGTCAGGTTCAAATAAAATTCACCAACAAGCCAGGGACAATACTTTCCAACAGACGTGATTGAACCCTCAAGACCCACTTTTTTTAGAAGTTCAAGTAACCTAAGTTGTTCATAGTGTTCGCTATCAATCATCCACTCAGGACGAAACTTCATTTGAGAAAAGATGGTAGAAAAACGTGTTTCAGCCAAAGGAGAATAAAACTGACGAGAGAAAGCATTACCAACAGTAAGAGGGTTATCTAGACCATCACCATCGACTTCAACAACGATCTTTTCTTTCTCAAGCGGAGAAAGTTCCTTGTCCGCAGCATGTTTGTTATCTGATTTCTCAAGTTTAGTTACATAGTTGGTAATCTCACGTTCAACAGAATCAGCATCAAAATCTGGAGATGACTCTCCTCCAGATTTCGTGTGAGAAGGAGTACCAACAGCAGGTTCAGGCACATGAATGACCTTCTTCGCCTTTTTGGTTTTAGGTGCGGTATTTTCGGTGACCTTCTTGTACTTTTTTAGAGATTTGACGATAGACGGAGAACCCTTTCCTCCTTTGTCACTGGGTTGTTGAGAAGGTTTAGTTGTTGAGGATTTTTTAGGCCTTGGAGAAACCCTAGTTGTGGATTTAACAAGTGGTTGAATGTTCTCGGTTTCCATGGTTGAAGGAGTTGGACTTGGTGGAGTATCGGAACTCTAACTTTGACGAGTTGAACGCTGAGATGGCAGAGGAACATTCTTCTTCGGTTTCACGGTGCCCTACTTGGATCTAGGCATTGTCGAGATGTATAGATTTTCTCGAAGAAGGAATGTTAGAGAGTTTTTAGAAGAGAAAACAAATCAGAGATTATGATTGATATGAGAGAAGCAAAGGTGATAAAGATGATATAGGAAAGATAAATCACAGTTACCAAGACAGTTGCAAGACGGTTCGACTTATAGAATTTGAAATTTCAAAATGTTTGACCAACACTTCAAAGGATATTAAAAAAAAAACCGCTCCCTCTAAAAAGATCACTTACCAATCTAATTGATACACTTACCATTTATAACAAATGAATTTCAGACATGAATATTGGCCAAATCATGTACCAAAAATAATTTTAGGCGCAAGTTCGAAATAATATATGCCACGAGAAAAATTGGATGCACATGCCTAAAATAGATACTTATCACGCAATGCCCTAGAATCTTCTTTTCAAGCAATATTGAGAAAATCCTTTAGTCGATGGGCCCACAAATCTTTCCAAATCAATTTGATACGAGCTCGACATTAACAAGATGATGAGAAAAATAAAAATTCTATTCGTACACAACTCAGCCCTTATTTCTCCCACTTTTATATAACACGGAATTAATATAAGTTCTTTCCTCACTTTCTCTTAGTAAAAATGAAATTTTCGTTCGCAATTCAGCCCCAATACATATGATGAACGTACTCCGTTCTATGAACTTCCACACCAATTTACTAACATCAACTATACGCCAATGTCAAGCCCATTACTTAAGGTGTGAATCATCCCGCAAAAAGTTTTAATTTTTTAACAAGCTGAGAATATATCAGGATGGCCAGCCTTATTTCACCAGAGAACCTTCATTCTTAGAATGTTTACATGTAGCTATCACACCTCGATTATTACTAGGCACGTAACTTGTTTCACAAGTGATCAAGGAAGCACCTCATGTGATAGTTGCCCGATGCCTATTTTCACGAGAGCAGCTCTTACAAGTATTGAAATGGTCAACATGACGAGCTCTTACAAACTGACTAGTTAGAATTCATGGACCACCAGTCAACAATCTTAACAATAAACGATCAGTGATGAATTCCAGGGATGAACCTTCATATTTAGGATGCCTAAGAAATAAAAAAAAAAAATGAAACTTATATGCAATAGACAAGATATATATAATGCAGAAATGAAACTGACACAATGCACATAAATTGTATAGCACACATACCTAATGATTTTCTCAGGGACAAAAATCGTTTCGAATCAAGAGCTTTAGTGAAAATATCAGCAAGCTGATCATCTGTAGGTACATGATCGAACACAATAACCCCATCTTCTACCAAATTATGAATAAAATGATAACAAATGTCAATATGCATGGTACGAGAATGTTGGACAGGATTTTTCAAAATGTTTATAGCAATAGTGTTGTCACAGAAAAGTTGACTCGAATGAATGTTCATACCGTACTCAGATAGAATCTCTTTCATCCATACCAAATGAGAGCAGTAGCTTCTAGCGGCAATGTACTCGGCTTCAGCAGTAGAAAGAGAGATGCAGTTTTATTTCTTGCAGAACCAAGATACCAAGTTTGATCCTATGGAAAAGCACCCACCAGAGGTGCTTTTTCGATCATCAAGATTTTCAACCCAGTCAGCATCACAATAACCTGCAAGATGTAAGTTCGTATCAGTAGAGTAGAATAGACCATACTCCGTTGTACCTCCAATGTACTTTATGATGTGCTTGATTGCTTTCATATGTGATTCCTTGGGGGCAGCCTGATACCTGGCGAACAATCCAACACTTGCTTTACCTGAAGTCTAAGAAAGTACGAAAGTTCACCCACGAGACTCATCTCGAATTCAGACGACATAAGTTTAACAAAGTGATTGACCAGCTTCTTGGATGTTGATCCAAAGATGATGTCATCGACATATATTTGAATGGACAACAGATCCTCATTTGTTCGAGAGAAAAGTATGTTTGATCTACCCCTCCTCTCTTGAATCCCTTTTCCAGAAGGTACATGGTGAGGCGTTCATACCACGCGTGGGGTGCTTGCTTTAGTCCGTACAATGCTTTCTTAATTCTGTAGACATGATTTGGATTCTTGGGGATCTTTGAACCCTTCGGGCTGCTTAACATATGCTTCTTCATGCAATATCCCATTTAGAAAGGTATACTTCACGTCCATTTGGTAAACAATGAACTTCATTAGACAAGCAATAGAGAGAAATATGCGTACAGATTCAAGTCTAGCAACAGGGGCAAAGGTTTCATCAAAATCAATTCCTTGAGTCTGAGTGTAGCCTTGAGAAACTAATCTAGCTTTGTTCTATGTCACATTCCCGAACTCATCAGTTTTGTTCTTGAAGATCCACTTGATTCCGATAACATTTCCTGAAGAAGGTTCAGGGACTAACTCCCAGACATCATTTCTAGTGAATTGCTCCAGTTCCTCCTGCATGGCTAAGATCCAACACTCATCTTTCAGGGCTTCTTTAGATTTCTTGGGATTAATAAATGAGGTGTAGCAAGCATAATGAGAAACCCCCATAAGTTCTTTGACCGACATCTTCGAGTTTCTGGTTACTCTTTCGTTTATGTCACCAATGACTTGCTCGGATGGATGGTCTTTCTGAACCTTCAAGGGAGGATCACGCCTAGGTAGTACAGAACTTTCTCGTGTTGCAGGGACAATGTACTCAGTTGACGTCTCAGTATTCCCCACCGATGGTTCAACTGACTCCTTGTTCGAAGAACTCTTATCATCATGAATATCCTGCAATTTCTCAATATTTTCAAACTGATTAAAAGATACAGAGGAACCAACTTGAGAATTTTTCTCATCAAAGATTACGTTAATGGACTCAATTACAGTGGAGGTACTTGTGTTGTAAACATTGTACGCTCGACTATTGTTAGTGTAGCCAAGAAAGAATCCAATATCCAATTTTGCATCGAATTTCCCAAGTTGTACACGATCATTATAAATAAAACATTTATACCCAAAAATATGCTAGTGACTGAGGTTAAGACTCTTACCTTTCCAGAGTTCATATGAAGTCAGACAATACCTGGACGAAGGTACACACGATTTATGAGGTAGCATGTTGTATTGATTGCCTCAGCCCACCATCTGGAAGAAATGTTTTTGGAGTTCAACATAACTCTGGCCATTTCTTGTAGAGTGCGATTCTTTCTATCAACAACTCTATTTTGCTGAGGAGTTTTGGGAGCTGAGAACTCGTGACTAATACCCAAAGAACCACAAAATTCAACAAATTCAGAGTTTTCAAACTCTCTTCCATGATCACTTCAAATACTTATTATGGGAAAACCCTTCTCAGTTTGAACCTTCAAACACAGTGACTTAAAGGCAGAGAATGTGTCTGACTTTTCACGCAAAAAATCAACCCAAGTATATCGAGAGAAATCATCAACGCACACAAAAATATACTTTTTACCTTGATAGCTTTCTACCTGAATGGGACCCATGAGATCTATATGAAGAACCTCTAGGATCTGTTTAGAAGCAATATGGTTCAGTGACTTGTGTGATGTCCTCGTTTGCTTACCTAGTTGACAAGGCTCGCAAATTGGCTGGTCCTTCATAGCAATCTTTGCAATACCCCTGACTAGCCCTGCATTGGTCAATTTGACAAGTTGAAAGTATCCAATATGCCCTAAGCGTTGATGCCAGATTTCAAGTTTGCTCACCTTTGTGAGAAGACATTTTTCAGTAAAATCAACAAGATAACAATTATCCGATGAACGAGAACATGTAAGCACACAAGAACCTTCACTGTCTTTCACATAACACTTATCACATGAGAAACTGACACTAAGACCTTGATCACAAAGTTGACTTACACTCAAAAGATTTGCCTTTAGTTCATCAACAAGTAACACATGAGTTAATTTAGGTATTCCAACTAAATTTAAACAACCGTTCTTATAACCTTATTGCTCACACCATCACCGAATGTGACTTTGCCACTTGGACAGGGCTGAATATTCATTAAGTAAGAAGGTTCCCCAGTCATGTGTCTAGAGCAGCCACTGTCCAGATACCATTTACCTTTTAAGGAAGTCCTGAGCGACAGAACATAGGCAAAATAGTTTAAGGATTTCTTAGCAACCCACACTTGATGAGTTATGGCACGGTTATTTGGGAGAATTTTGGCATGAACCTTCACTGGAATGCCAGACTGATTCCGCCCCCTAATATTACCTGTACAAAGGTCATACTGCATTTTATAAGGTTTGGGTCATATGTGACCGGTTACACCACAGTAACGACAGATATGAACAAAGTTATGGTGAGCTTTATTAATAGTTTTCTGCATAAGAGCATAAACCTTCGAGGGAGTTTTTGGAGATAGAGGTTTACTTACAGTGCTTTTTACAAACCTGTCAAACATGTTTCTAGAAGGTCTCCCATGCAGGTTCACACCCACAATTTCAGGTTTGTCACCAAATCCAAGGCCAGCATATAGTGTGCTCGAGGTTCCAGTTGAGGATTCTGAATGATTTTCCATGCCCGTGTACCCTATTCCAGTAAGATCACTATGTTGTTTCCCTAAGGAGAGAAGTTCATTCAGATCTGCCTTCATTTTGTTCAGTTTACAAACAACTTCTGCAGTTCGGTTCCACTCAGCTGAGTTTGCCTTCAGTTTGCTTTCCATGCTAGCATGTTCGTTCATCAGTCGATCAACTTCATTTTTCAGCAGCACGATTTCCTGGTTCCATTCTGCAAGAATTTTCTGAGTAGAAAATAATTCGGTCCTCAAGCATTCAATGGTCTGAGCCTTCTCCAGTCCGTCTTGTTTGGCAAGTTTGACACTGCTCTCAAGAATGCAGATTCGTGCCTTTGCACTATCTAGTTCACACTCCTTAGTAGCAGTGGAGGTGGATACTTGTTCGTTCAGCACCCTGTTTACTCTTGAAAGTCTAAATACTTCATTTTGAAGCTTTTGTAGAGCTTTAGTTGCTTGAGCACACTTTTCCATAGCAAGTAAGTGCACTGGATCTACACACACATTTTGATCTGCATTATCTTCAGATGCTTCAGCTTCTTTTAAACTTTCTTCAAACTTGGTTGGAGCATGAGAAGTGGTGAGACACATGAACTTCTTGACTGATGCGTGAACTGCCAAGTTGCTAATGTGTAAAGAAGGTTCGTCTGTGCCTTCTTCATCTGAATCTTCCCAGGTTCCTTCAGTGAATTATTCTTCTTCTTAAGATTAGCACACTCATGCTGGAAGTGTCCAAAGCCTCGACACTCCCTGCATTGATCCTTCTCAACTCGTTGTGAATCAGATTTTGAAAGTGGCATACTACTTTTCTTGTCCTGCACTACATTCTTGCTGAAGTTGTTCCCCTTTTTTGCAACAAATTTGTTCTTGTACAGCCTTTGACTCATCTTCCCATAGTTTCACGCGATTAGAGCTAGTGCTTCTTTTAGCTCACTATCATCTGTTAGTGGGCCTTCATCGTCATCGCCTTCTTCTATATCCTCGATTACAACAGCTTTGAGAGCTAAGCCCTTACTTTTGACTTTGTCAAAATTGTTACTGATTTCAAACGTCCTGAGCTCTCCAAGAAGTTCATCAACATCCAACGTTGCCACTCTTTGGAAACTTTCAAGAGCTGTGATTTTCTCTCTAAACCTGGGAACGACAGTTCTCATAATTTTTTGTTCTTGACATTTTTCAGAGATCTCTTCTCCAAGCATCACACTTTGATTCACCAGATCACAGAATCTGGCATAGTATACGTCAATTGTCTCTGTTGGTGTTATATACTTAAGCTTTGCTTTAGTGGATATTACACTTGTTATTCCTTGATGAATGAGAATTATGTTTGGTTAAATAAGTTCAGCGTTCTGTTGTTTTGCATGTAGATAAGTTGGTCGTCATCGGGCGTACCGAAGATCA
>CACSLK010027834.1:778482-788625 GCA_902706635.1 Striga hermonthica
ATTTACAAGTAGAATACGTCCAATCAGATTGGAACGTCGGGTATACTACTCTAACAAACCCGAGGTTGACTGGGCGCGCTGTGTGCTATCGGTGCGGGCGCTGGGAGCTGACTGCGCGAGCTGCTGCGCGCGTGCTGGTTGCCTGCACGCGGCGCTTGCGCAGCCAGTGACCAGGGCAGGCCATCCGACAACTTTTTCGGTGAAATCAAATATATATCAACATAATATGATCTAAAACACTTTAAAATGCAATGAAACACTAGCATGACTCGGTTGGATGCTAAGATACCTCGATAGGGCCGATATGACACGTATGGACGCTATGTCCCCGAACCAACTACTCATTCGTAAGCATATGATCATGGCTGAGTATTTAACAACATAAGACATGATGTTGGAGGCTAATGAGAAGGCTTATACTCACATGCTAAAAAATTTGGCTCGGGAGTGGAAAATACACCAAAAATCGAACACTAGTTGACCAACCAAACGAACTCCAAACATGCTCAAATTTTACCAGAATCATAAACATGATTTATAAAGATTTTTAAGCTATGAAACTCAGGCAAAACATGCTTGCTACTAAAAATCCGAATATAAGGCTTAAAACTTCAAAAATTCGAAACTCTTATTCTACCCAAGAAAAACATGATTTTTCTATATGAAAAATCTAAAAATATCATGTAATAGCTAGGATAAAAAGATAGCACAAGCTAAGCTTCACTGAAAAACAAAAATGGGGCTAGGTTCTTTGCTCGTGCTTGCTCGGGGCTTACTCGGGCCTTGGCTCGATACGGTGGCCTTAAGCTTGGGATGATGGCTTCTCTAAGCTCCTTATACTCCCAAAGATGATATGAACTTGGCTTGGTGCAGCAAAACTTGGTTAGAACAAGAGATAGCTCGGTGCACTTCCTTCTCGGGGCTAGGCGCGCACGCACAAGGCTCTCGGCCTTTCTCTTTTCTCTCTATATTCTATGAGTGTTAAACATGAAAATTCTAAGTTTCTAAGAGCCAAACTTAGCTGGAGAATGGAGCTTAAATGGGAAGTCTTGGGCGGAGAAACCTATGCTAGCAAATGGGGACAAATTCCCTTTCCAAAGCACATGAGACTTGGGGCTGAGTCTTGGCACGACTTGGCATGTCATTTTGGCTGATTTGTGGTGAATTTAAGAGAATCAAATGGCAGGGAATATGTTGGTAAAGTCCCAATGTACTAGGGGACAAAAATGGCCATTAAAATAAGGTTAGCACATGCACCCACCGGTAATATCATGCACGAACGTGGACTTGGAGAAAAATGGGTCAAAACTCAAGAAAATGGCTTTGGAAGGTGGCTGGCGCTGGCACGCTGATGCGGAAGTGGCTAGGCAGCTCAAGAATGTCGCGAGTCGCGCATATCACGCACATAAAAGGCTAGCGTGAGAGACAACAGAAGTGTGCGCACTCAAGTGTAATGTGCGCGAGGCAAGCAAAAGTGGCCAGCCAGCGAGTGAAAGTGCTCTTGCGCGAGTGGCGCGCGAGGCAGGCAGACGAATGACTGCTGGCGTGGGTGAGAAAGGCGGGTGGGCGGCATGACTGGTAAGTGCGCTCGGGGAAAGGTCACGCATCGAGGAAGCGCATGCGCACGAGACCTCATGCCTCGAGGCGTGCATAGGGTCGGGCTACCACGCGTGCGGGACTGGCGCAACCGGTGCAAGCGAGTGCAGCACGCTGGGCGCCAGCACACGCGCGAATGGCGGCGCGCCCTATTGCCATGAGAAGTAAGCCAGGCGCGAGGCGGTTGGCGTGGGCGGTTGGTGTGAGGCGGCCGAAAGAAGAGATAGAGAGTTACTTGGATTGCAAGAGAAGTTCTTTAGGATCCCCAGTTATTTAGTTTCCTTTATGCATTATGATTTCTAGCTTAATTAGGATACTTAATATTTTATTACTTATTTAGAGTTCTAGTTAGTTTAGGATTAGATCTAGTTGGTGTCTATATAAAGGCCATTCCCCATGTTATTTTTTACCAAATTCTATTGCAATTTTATTCATTTCAAGAGGCACTGTTGTGGCTCGAGAAGCACTTTCAGCGATTCAAGGTGCGGGCTAGCGGCTTATTGGCAGTCGGGACACGCGATCTTCATCATTAGTTCTTTCATTGAGAGGTGATTAGATCGTGTGTCTTTTCTGTACCCCATTCCCTTTCTTTTCTTTTTCTTTTTCTTTTTTTGTCCTCCCTATTAAAAAAAAATCTTCAACTCGAGTCCACGAAGCAAAGAGCGAAGAGAGGAGAAGAAAACCATGGCTAATAAGGGTATGAAGGATAAGATCGATAATCTCGAAGTTCAATTCCGCAGTATGAGTGAAGCCATGGATACTCTAGGTGAAGGACTCGACAACACGAAGGCAACTGTGCAAAATCTGATGGAAACCGTGAATAGGCACTTCGATGAGATAGCGCTCAATGTGCTCGCACGTCTTCCACCACCGTGGCAGCACAAGCACGCACGGCACCACGACCGCGAGCGGGCCGAGGGAGAGAAGCGGCGACGTGAGGAGTATGAGCGCGAGGACGACTTCGACCAACAGTCCCAGGCGTCCAACTACCATGAGTGACCGAAGCCTGACAAACTGCGCATCACGTTGTCTACATTAACTAGCAGTGATCCAGATGCATGGCTCAACCGGGCGATGCAATATTTCAAGATTAATGAGACTGATGGGCAAGATCGCGTAAGGTACGCAACCTATTATTTCAATGGTGAGGCCAATGCATGGTGGCAGTAGCTCACTAGGATCTATCGAAGGTGCCAGCAAGTCATCACATGGGTCGATTTCGAGCGGGAGTTGCTCACGCGCTTTGGTACGTCCGATTATCATAACTGCTATAAGGCACTTGCACGCATACGACAGACGGGTAGCTTGCGCGAGTACATCAAGGAGTTCAAGCTTCTATCGTGCCGCGTACAAGATTGGCCCGAGGACGCACTGGTGGGAGCATTCTTAGGCAGTCTTAAATTCGATGGGAGTGGCCAGGGATGATGCACGGGGCCATGGAGGTAGCATGACACCGCAAAGACCATCTGGTAGTGTAACGCCCCACTTTTATTTGCCAAAATTCAGAATAAATTTTTCAAATTTATTTCAAAATAAAACACTTGAGGCGCTACTCATTTTCAAAAAGAACATCAATACTTAACCAATTTTTTTCAATACTCAATCAGTTATCAATCCTCATTATCAATATTAAAAATCCCAATAATCAACAATGCAATGCAAGCATTCCAATAATCAATATCCTAGGGAATACACTCCCTATCAATAATCCAATAATCAATAATAGAGAAATCAATAATAGCAATATTCAGTTCAAGGCGGAGCAATTTCAATAATATTAAGATAATCACTCGCATCCCTCCGTCGTGCTCGTAATACTAACCTGCACCCATGAAGAGCAGGTGGGGATGAGCACAAGGGGAAAAGTAGTGCTCACCTCTATGCAGTAAATGTTATTGACAATAATCAACAATAATCAGTAATCGAAAGGTATGGTCTCAGCATGTATACAAAGCAATAATCTATCTCATCTCCCACCAATAATCAATAATCTAACTCTTGTGCACACCTATATCAATAGACTACTGCTGACTATATATCGAATGCCCCCCGGACTTACATCGAGTGCCAGCCAGTAAGGGTTACCCTTGTCGGCCGAGCACCTCCCTGACTCACATCAGGGAGCCGACCGAGCACCGCCCTAGTCTCATAATCCCTACCGAGCACCACCCTAGTCTCATGCCTCGACCGAGCACGACCCTGGTCTCACAGGCGCATAGAGGAGATTACCCCAACGGGGTCCATTATACAACTATGGGGATAACTGTTCGAAGGCCGGTACAGCTCACATCGAAGGTTACATGTTCCTCATACATACTTTGATCATACCAACAAGTAAACAGTAATAACATTTAAGACATAGCAAATTTTTTAAATTAAAACCCACCTGAACTACCTGCTTACTGACTGACTGAACTGAAAGAATGAACGTGGTCTGAATGAGGGCTCGACTCCCCCTAATCCACAAATTAGGTTTTAATTATTACTATGGGTTTTGACTAAAAATGCAGACCAACACATTAAATATGTAAGGCACATATTGAAGATGAGAGCACATAATTCAGCCAAATAAAAGTAGTTAAATTCACATAAAAAAAACTCTAACTTTTCTTAATCACAACTCTTTTCTCAAACTCAAATAAAATATGCCAAGGTTTTAAAAAACGAAATAAAGGCTCTGGAAGTAGGCATAATAAGCACTCCAATTACATACAAGAATATAAGCTCAGCATATAGCAAAATGAGGCCACAAGATTTCTACACATTACACATGCGTATACCTCTAGTCTCTTCTTTTCCTTTTTCTCAAAATCAAGAGTAATTAAAAGGCCTCACTTACTGAGCATATCATGCCAATAAACTACAAAATTTTGACAAGATATTCATCACATATCTCAGCAAAATTGCATAACAGCAACATATACCCCCACAAAGATTCAGCAAAACAAAATGCAACAATCATGGTTGATATAACCATACTGCGGCATAGCAGTTCGAGCATCAGCTACCCGGTCGAAAAGCGGGTGAGCGAGTCGGTCTCTAGGCAATTGACATCGAGGAGCTAACTTCTGTGAAGTCGACCCCTCTCTCAAAATTCCTGAAGACAACCTCTAACTCCACAGGCTCTGAATACTTACCCATCCCAATCGACTTCGGCAAGTCGACCTTCATAAGTTGACTTTAACTAGGAGGATTGATAAGCGTAACATGACCTACCGACATGTAAGGACCTAAGTCGACTCGACATAAGTCATAGTTAACTTAGGATGCCTTGAGGCCTTAGGGCCTCCGACGACACCCGTATACTTAGGACAAGCTGTCAAGGATAAGAAGGAATCTGGATGCTGACTAGGACGTAGAAGGAATACGAACCGGCCGGGGTATTTTAGACATTTCGTGTAAGTCGGCCAAGGTATTTTGGGGACTTCAGGTAAAGGTTCTACTTCTATATAAAGGAGCTGAAGTAACTCCCAAACCCTAATTTCCATTCATTCCATATTCTCCTCTATAGCTGCTGCTGTAACACCCCGCCTAAACTTACTAAAATCAGAGTAAATTTTTCGCGCTGTAAATGGAAAGCACTTATTTAATTTTCGAAAACTCTTATTGATTTCTTTGAAAATACTTTAACTTAAAACGCGGGGTGCTACTCAACGTTAATATTATATCTTTCATCATTATCTCTTTAATCTAAAATGCATGCAACCAAGTAAATTCATTTTAAAATTAAGGCCATGAATAATACTACATAAAACATGCATATTCTGAAAACCTAACATAATCTGACATCTGAAATAATAGTTTGAAATCTGATATCTGAAACACAAGTCTAATATGCGGAAGCAAGTACAAGTTCAGAAAAGCACACAAGCATAGAACAAACATAGATAATGCAAACATGTTCAGATATTTTATGACATGTTTTCACAAAAATGCCCTGAAGCTGGACCAACACCACGTATCTGGCTCACGCTGCACGTGCTCCGTCACCTGAAAAAAAGAGGGTAGTGGGGAGGCGTGAGCACAAAGGAATCAACGGTGCTCCGCCGGAACCGACACTGAATACTCTGCACAATTAATAACAAACTATGAAATCAACATATATATGAATAAACTGGTCTGACTATGGGACTAACGGTAAACCGGTACTCATGTGCACACTTTGGGGGTCCCCTCCCACAGAAATCCAGGAAAGGCATTAATCACCCCATCTGGACGCTAGACTTAGGAATGGCCCTAATCATACACATCCAAGTCAAAACTGAAATACTGAAATATTGACCAAGACGGGATCACTCATCCATCTCAGTCCTTCAATTTAATTGCATATAGATCTCAGACATGGTAAATTATTAAAAGCGATGAATTACACAGTACATGGTCCCCACCTGGAAAACGACAAATGCGGATGCTGAAATATCTGAAATATGTTGTGTAGCAGGCAGAGGCGCGACTCTCCTCGTGCTACAAATTATGAGCGAAATATTCTATGTACTAGGCTCAGAATAAAACTCAAATCTTTAATATCTATTGTCTAGGTTCGCTCACTCTGCTTTAAAAATTATTTTAGGGATTTACGAGCTGATTTTGAAAATATTATCGTCTTTGAGGCATTCTAGAGTTCTTTGAAATATTTCTAAGTCTGGACTAAAATCTGACTGAAATCTAATCTATATCTTAATCTTAAAATCTATCCAGAATCTTAACTTTATCTGAAATATTAACTACATCTGAAATCTTAAATATATCTGAAATCTTAATCTGACTGCATCTAAAATTTATCTGAAATTCTATTTAAAATATATCTCGAACAGTCCAGACTGACCGGACCAGTTCGACTGAACTAGACCGACGGCTCACTCGGAGCCAGTCGATCATTCGCTTGACTATGTGTAGCTCGGTTTGACCGTGGTCCGAGTTAGGCATGGCAACTCGAGCCGGCACGAACTCGACTGACTTAGCTTAGCCGATGCACGGTTTGAAATAGGGCCACAGTCACTGACGCAGGGGCGTGCTTGGACCACGGCTAACAGAATGGCGCGTAGACGGTAGGTCGGATGGACTCGGTGCACGAGCACGCACTCGGTGTTTGACTCAGACTCGGTGCACGGGCACGCACTCAGCGGTTCGGCTCTAACGGTCGGACAAGAGGCAATCATGGGCACGAGACGATGATACACATTACGAATTACGATACGAGGTATAATAATCATCCAGACGGTACTAGGGTTCAGTCATTTAAAATCGGATCCAGAAATATACCAGGTTATCGGAACCGGATAAAACTAGGATTTTGATTTCTCAAAAATCCTAACTCATTTAAGGCCGATAATTAATATATATATTCTATGTGATTTATAATGATTTTACAATCAACAACTGTAACGCCCCACTTTTAATTACCGAAATTCAAAATATTTTTTTTTTCAAAATTTATTTCAAAACACATGGCGGCGCTACTCATTTTCAAACATTTTCCAACAACATCATAAATATACTCCCATGCGGGTTCAATCATCATGTCAACACCCCAACTAAGTTCATAAATAACATCAACTCTCAAAACCGAGTTTCTCAAATCATAAATACCAGGGAGTACACTCCATATCAAATCCGGTGCTTAATCATAATTCATAAATGCATAAACAGTATTAAGCACTTCAACAGCGGAAGAAATCAATAAAATGACCACCACTCGCCTCCGTCCGTCGTGCTCGCCTTTACTAACCTGCATCCATGAAGAGCAGGTGGGGATGAGCACAAATGTAATCCGTAGTGCTCACCACTATGTGATAAATATTAATGAAAATAATCAACAATAATCGACAATCGAAAGGTATGGTCTGAGCATGTATACAAAACAATAAATTATCCCACTCTCCCATCAATAATAACAATAACAAAACTCATGTGCACACCTATATTAATAGACTACTGCCAGTAGACGTATCGAATGCCCCATGAGCCTTTATCGAATGCCCCTCGGCTTATACGTCTAATGCCCCTTGGGCTTCTACACCGAATGCCCCTCGGGCTTCTATCGATGCCAGAAATAGGAGTAAACCCCACGGGTTTTCACTTTACAGTTACAGGGATAACTGTTCGACGGCCGGTACAGCTCACATCGAAGGCTACATATTCTACATGCATACTTTGATCATACCACAAGTAAAACAGTAATAACGGTAATAACAATTACAGCATAGCCAATTTTTCAAAAACCCACCTAAAATCTCGGTAGAAAATTTGCACACAATAGCAAGTACTTAGGATGAGGCTCGACTCCTCAAACACCTACATTTTGCGAGATAATTTATCAATAATTTATCTCACTATTGGAATTAACATAAAACCCATACTCAATAAAAATTAAGATTTACTGGTTTTCATCGGATTTTTCGTGGACTTAGAACTCTCTCATTTTTGCAAAATAAGACCCAAAAAATTAATTTGAAGTCTCGGGACTTAAAAATATTTTTCTCAAATTTTTCTCATTTGAAAATAATTTTTAAAAATGAGTTTGGTACGAAAAACGGCTCTGGACTCAAAAATTGGCTTAAAATCCGAATTGGGCTCTTATTCAGAAATTGGATCAAAATGCCAAAGCATTTGGGCTAAAGCTGCCAGACGCGGGCCGAGGACAGGCCTCTCGCGGGCTCGCGGGCCTGAGGGCTGTAGAGGGAAACTCGCGCTGAACGCGGGCCAAGTGCGGGCTGGACAGCCCGCGCTGCTGGGCAGTGGAGAATTTCAAAAAAGAATATGCAGAGGCAAGGTTCAAACCTTTGACTCGCACGAAGTGATAAGTATAGTCACCAGTGCACCACGAGCCCAATTTGCAATTTGAAATGTAATCTCAGAATACTTAAACTAGAATTAAAACCTGGGACATATTGCAAAAGAGATACAAAAATAAAATTGAACAGAGTTGCTAATAACATTCCCAGGAAATTACAAGTTTGCTCGGGACACAAAACGACAATTACACGGCTCGGGAAACGATAAAACGAGACTCCGTACTTAAAGGATTTTACCACAGCTACATAACGATATACACGTTTATGAAATCAAGAGTTCCAATCATCCCCGAAAGTCCACGAATATACGAAATATACATACCAATCAACAATAAACTGAATGCATTCTCGACTTCAAACTAACTTTCGATAGACCGAACACTACATATATATAACATGCAATATATGAAAACGATAGAAATAAAGAGACGATTTGAATAAGTTACCTGACTTCGGGAAAGTACGAGTTATCGAACGAGAAACGGGCCCGACAGCGGGTCGGACGAACAGCTTTTGGGACTTAGACAGTAACTCCAACGAACAAGACCCGGGGTGTCTGCTCGTGAGTGGAAGACGACACCGACATCAATAACGGCCGGCGAAAACGACTGCCAGAGGTCTGGACGAACATGGAGGACTCGGTGCTCGAACGGGGCTCTCGAGAAGGAGCAGCAACGGACGGAGGAGCACGGCTGCGGGCCGTTGGTTCTCGCCGAAGAGCTCACCGTTGATGGTGACACGAATCGCGAGGAAGGCGTGCGACGTTGATGACGAGATGAAGATGGTGGTGGATGATCGATAGCTTGTGGTGGGTTGCGAATTTCTGCTGGGGTCTCCTTCAGTGATGGCGTGAGATGGTGATGATGATGGCACTGGTTCTGTGCGTGGGATTCTTGTTGTGGCGGGATGATGGTTATAATAGCAAGATGATGATCGGAGGTGGCGTTTTCAAACGAGGAAGATGATGACAGAAAAGTATCAGAGTGCGAGAGGGAGAGATTGAGAGCGATTTCTCTTTTCCATATGCACCTTACGAGAGATATGAGAGCCGTGTTGATTGAGAAGGGATAGCTTTATGCTGAATGTTCTCAACGGCTGTGAAGTTTTAAGAATAATAATTTCTTACCATTAATAAGAAATTTATGAGTGATTTATTCCCTCAATTAAATAGTCACCATTTTAAAAGACAGGGAGAGAACCACCGGTTTTAGGCTCACGGGCCGAATTTATTCGGTTCGATACTTATGATATTTCGGGCTCGGTTCAATCGCACAGTAAATTAAAATAAAACCGGAACATATATATATATATATATATATATATGATGCACAATAATTATTAATTTTTAATAATCATATATAAAACACAAAAATAACATTTATTTGATAATAGTAATATGCATTTAGACATTAAATAACATTTAAGCATTTAACACAAATATTAATAAAAACTAATAATAATAATAATAATACTTTATTATTATTACCCTGTTGGGGTCCGACACTCGGTATTACCCTGTTGGGGTCCTGTTGTTGTTTGTTGTGTCTTTGTAGTGTTGTTATTACCCATTTTGGGGCCGTGGTTGTGTTTTTGGTCTGGTTTGTTGGAGTTTTTTTCTAGCGTTGCTAGCGGGTCTCTAGGCGGGCTTTTGTCCTGTCCTCCCAGTTTATTCTCCCATTGGGAGCTTTGTATTTGTATTCGCACATTTGTGCTCTTTTGTTTTATAATAGTCACTCTATCGTTTCGGCCAAAA
>CACSLK010027834.1:788631-801284 GCA_902706635.1 Striga hermonthica
AAAAAAAAAAAAAATAATAATAATAATAATAATAATAATAATAACATCAATAATGAATTAGGCAATTAGACATTAAATATAAATAATAATAACAATAATGCAAAATAATAATCTCAAATAATCCATAATCAAACGGGGTATTACAGTCTATCCACCTTATAAAGAATTCCGCCCTCGGAATTCGAAACTAAAATAACTAGAATACAAGGGAGATATCAACACAAGGTGTTCGGTACTCCCTCCGAAGCTCGTTTTCCTCTCTTCCAAGTCACCTCGTCCTCGATTTGGTCGGAAGTCATTATGGAACTGAAATAACCTGGCCGTAGTCTTCTCTCTTACCACGAAGCTCTTCACTTCACGTGGTACAATAATGCAATTTAGCATAACAACTCCTAAAGGTAAAACCTCAAAAGTTGGTTCACTTCACTAGTCCTCCAAAGAAGACTTAGGTCAAAACGATACACATGAAAGATTCCCAGCATCGATATGCATTTATACGCTAGAGACTTGGCAGCTGTGACCTGAACGGCTGGCCTGGCATGCGGCAACGAGACACATTGCATGCGGCACACTACGCACGGCACTTCCTACAACTCGAGATGCATCACCGAGCATGGCACGCCTGTGCGCGGCACCAACACGCAATACACCATCACCGCCCACATCCAGTAGCTACGGTTCATTCCTCATCGGCTGTTACATCTCCCCGTGTTGATACGTATTCGAAAATCAAAAATCCCCTAGTGCTTGCGACCCAAATCCAAACTTCAATATCCCAATACCCCAACTTAAAGATTCCATGAAACTAAACTCTAGCTGAACGAGAACAAATAAGTTCAACTGAAATTTATGATCATTGACTCCATCCGATATCGCATTCTATGCAAGGAAAGAAAGACAAACGAAGTTTCAAAAATTTACTGAAATTGAACAAATCAAAGGAGTCTCAAACAAATTCAAACTTGTCTAGCATGAAAAGGGAAATAAACAAGGTCTGCCAAAAGTACGAGAAATGCAATTCAAAAGGAGGAATAAATAATCATCTCAAATTTGACATTCGATTGACTGCTCAGCCTTGGTTGTGCTCGGCTTCAAACTGGGCCATAGTGTATACCCTTGCTCGACCTCCTTCGCCAAACCTCGATTGGGCCTGCTGATGCTGCTGCTGCTGAGGCTGCTGGGTCTTTTACTGAGGTGGCGGCGGGGGAAGCTGCTGTTGCTGTAGGTAGGGCTGCTGCTGGTTTGGTTGCTGCCTCAGGGTTTCAGGGCATGCATTAGAGAAGTGTCCGGGGCGCTGGCAGTTGTAGCAGACTTTCTGAGCATACCAACACTGTCCTCCATGTGTACGACCGCAGTTATAACACTTTTGATTCGGTCTCTGAGTGGTTTGGCGGTCATCACGTCGATCATTCTCGCCACATTTTCCCTCTCGGTTGTCCCGGTGGGAATCAACCTTTCTCTTGCCCGAGCTAGAGCTGGGTGGCAAAGAAGAAATGGGTTGAGCATGCTGAATGGGAATCTGAGAAGGCTGAGAAGCATGGTAATAGGAGGGGACTGGAGTTATAGGAATGAAACAACTCTCCACCTCCTGAGCCCGACTCACAGTGTTGGTGTAAGACATCAGTCCGTGACTCCCCACCAGTTCACGGATCCTCTGATTAAGCCCCTTAAGGAATTTACGGGCCTTCTTAACATCAGTATTCACCGAGTCGCCAGCAAAAAGACACATCGGGGTGAAAGTGCGAATATACTCGTCCACGGTGGAGCTGCCCTGCTGCAGATGGTAGAACTCATGCTCTATCCGATCCCAAAAACTCTGGGAAGGAACTTGCCGCGCACCATCACCTTCATTTGCTCCCAAGTGAGAGCATTAAGCTCCGCTTCTGGCCTCCGAGCCCAGTGGTCAATCCACCACTCGAAAGCGTCCTCCTTCATTTGGTAAGTTGTGAGAGATACACGTTGTCGGTCAAGGAGAGGGTGTACAACGAAAATCTTATCCAGCTCTTTGATCCATTCCAGTACCAATCTATTGGACATATTCTACTTGTAAATACAATTTATTGGAATTATATTAATTAAAAGGCATTACTTTATCTTAAGAGAAAGCATTTATCATATAATTGCACTTAAGATAAAATCCCTAGATCACTTATGGTTATAAGATATGGTTGCGCATAGAGATGGTAATCATGGAACATATCTTTAAAACCGTGATCTTAAATAAAGTTCTAAGTCGATGGATGTTTCGAGATGGGATATCGAATAATCCATAAAAGACTTGCACATAGTATGTATGCTTATTGGATAAGAATGTTGCATTCCATCAACATTAGCGTGGGACGCAAATACATATATGTGAGTGCTTTTTAGAGAACAAGTTCACTGAACATGACCGTATGAAAATTCTTAATGAAAGATTTATCTTGTCGAATAAGAATTTTCATGTTACAATAGTACATGATTGATCCTTAGACTTGAGGCACAATGGTAACTTTGTGCATATTACATTCTACTTTGATTTATCCTTTTGGTCGCTAACACAATCGTATAAAAGGATATTTTGGGTATTATGCTAATATGTATGGAAGTTTGTTAGTGGCCAAAAAAGGATTCGACACTTATGAAGATAAGTGAATTTCCTATGTGTTTCGTGATTAGTAATTCAAAGTCCTTGGCCAAGGCGGGATGAATGGAGATTCGTACACGAATTACTAAACATGAAATAGAATCATAGTTATTAAATCAATTTGGGTTTCGACTAAAATCATACCCAAGATTTAATCGGGAAATTGGATGTCGAAAGGATTTTACATGTATGTAATTTTAATCGAAATAGGTTTACTCGCTATTCACTTAATACTAGATTCATGCTACTTGCTAGGTGTTCCCATGATATGTGGGTTCTTGAATTAAAGAGTTAATTCAAGAATAAGAGTTAATTTGATTAACTCAAATTACAAAGAGTTGTAAACCCACTACTAGTATTAATTGTGAACCTAAAAGGTCACACCAATTTTTGAATGATGGTAAAATTCAATTAGTAATTCTAAAGAGTTAGAATTAATTGACTGGTCTAATTTGATTAGATGTCAATTTAAAAGAATATATATATATATATATATATTTAATCAATGAGATTGATTAAATGTATTTTTGGATATTAATTTAGTAATTAATGGAATTACTAATTAATAGTTGGAATTTAAAATAGGATTTTAAATTTCAAATCCAAATAATAAAATGATTATTAAATGAGGAAATTAGAAGAAATGATTAAAATAATAAAGTCTTGAAAAATATTTTCAAGAATTATTATTTTAATGTTTTATTATTTTATCTTTAATATGATTAAAGATTAAAATAATTAAGGATTATAATAAATGGTGGTTAAGAGAGGTTAGGGAACCACTCTACATTGTTTATTATATAAAAGTCAATAGTTAGTAAATCATATTTAAATAAAATCTAATTTTATTTAAATATTACTAAATATTGATTATTTTATACTAAAAAGTTTAGTATAAATATGTGTAAAGAGTTTACACAAAATTTGCTAAGTCATTTTGCTAATCTTCCAAAGTTTTCAAATGTTGAAAAGAGAGAAAAGAAGAAAGTGTTCTTCATAATCAAAATCAAGAAAGAGTTCTTGAATTTAGATTTTAGTTCTTGAGAAAATTTTACAAAAGAGTTTTGTAAAACAAATTCAAGAGTTGAATTAGTTCTCTAAAACAAGAAAGGGTTCTTGTTTTAGAACTTAGTCTTGAGAAAAAGATTTGATCTAAGTTCTCAAGAAGATATATTCAAGTGTTGAATAATTTCTCAAAATTACAAGAAAGAGTTCTTGTAAATTTCCTCAAATAAATATTCTTTTACTTATTGAAACAAACCGATACTTTTCTACTAGCGAAGAAAGAGGCTATCGAAACCGAACTTCAAAAGGTGGATAAGTTTAGATGGAAGACACGTGGATTCCCAAGCGAGTAACCACAATCATAAGAAGTGAAGTGAAGTTACCAATCCGGAAACCGATTTCCTCAATCCATCTACGATTTTGAAGGAGTTCAAGATCAACGGTAAATTTTGTATTTACTATCAATCAAATCAAAATTTGTATTATTACATGTTTTTAAAGATGACGATCTGTTAATTCGCCATATGTATGTACGAGTTATGTATTTAAGTGTTAAATACATGTTTTGAAAAATTTTAAATTCCGCTGCGTATAGCTAGTACGGTACAGGCGATCCCAACAATTGCGGGTATTCATAGCTCTACATTGAATAAGCCGAATAAAATTTAGCGCAAAATATCATAGATACAGAAGTCTAGAGTTCGCCATTAAACACTAGAGTTCGATTAAATCAAGCTGGATAGATCCTAAGCCCCGATTCATCACATCAATAATCAATTAATATATAATAATCTCAAAATTATTCAAGTACTCATACCTGAGCTGGCGCGGCACGACGAGAGCGAGTGGTCATTTCACAAGGTTCAAGCACATAATCACATAATCAATACTTAGGCCAGTCTACAGAAACACAGACTGGCTCTGATACCAAACTGTAATGCCCCACTTTTAATTACCGAAATTTAGAATAAATTTTTTCAAAATTTATTCAAAACACATGGTGGCGCTACTCATTTTCAACCATTTTCCAACAATATCATAAATATACTCCCATGTGGGTTCAATCATCATGTCAACACCCCAACTGAGTTCATAAATAACATTAACTCTCAAAACCGAGTTTTTCAAATCATAAATACCAGGGAGTACATTCCATATCAAATCCGGTGCTTAATCATAATTCATAAATGCATAAATAGTACTAAGCAATTCAACAACGGAAGAAATCAATAAAATGACCACCACTCACCTCCGTCCGTCGTGCTCGCCTTTACTAACCTGCATCCATGAAGAGCATGTGGGGATGAGCACAAATAGAATCCGTAGTTCTCACCACTATGCGATAAATATTAATGAAAATAATCAACAATAATCGACAATCGAAAGGTATGGTCTGAGCATGTATACAAAACAATAAATTATCTCATTCTCCCATCAATAATAACAATAACCAAACTCATGTGCACACCTATATCAATAGACTACTGCTGGTAGACGTATCAAATGCCCCATGGGCTTTTATCGAATGCCCATCGGGCTTATACGTCTAATGCCCCTCGGGCTTCTACACCGAATGCCCCTCGAGCTTCTATCGATGCCAGCAATAGGAGTAAACCCCACGTGTTTTCACTTTACAGTTACAGGGATAACTGTTCGACGGCCGGTACAGCTCACATCGAAGGCTACATGTTCCACATGCATACTTTGATCATACCACAAGTAAAACAGTAATAACGGTAATAACAATTACAACATAGCCAATTTTTCAAAAACCCACCTGGAAATCTCGGTAGAAAATTTGCACACAATAGCAAGTATGTAGGATGAGGCTCGACTCCTCAAACACCTACATTTTTCGAGATAATTTATCAATAATTTATCTCATTATTCAAATTAACATAAAACCATACTCAATAAAAATTAAGATTTACGGGTTTTAATCGGATTTTTCGTGGACTTGGAACTCTCTCATTTTTGCAAATAGGACCCGAAAAATTAATTTGAAGTCTCAGGACATAAAAATATTTTTCTCAAATTTTTCTCATTTGAAAATAATTTTTAGAAATGAGTTTGGTACAAAAAACTGCTCTAGACTCAAAAATTGGCTTAAAAGCCGAATTGGGCTCTTATTCAAAAATTGGATCAAAATGCCAAAGCATTTGGGCTAAAGTTTCCAGACGTGGGCCGAGGACGGGCCTCTCGCGGGCTCGCGGGCCTAAGGGCTGTAGAGGGAGATTTGGGCCGAACGCGGGCCAAGTGCGGGCTGGACAGCCCGCGCTGTTGGGCAGTGGAGAATTTCAAAAAAGAATATGCAGAGACATGGTTCAAACCCTTGACCTCGCACGAAGTGATAAGCATAGTCACCAGTGCACCACAAGCCCAATTTGCAATTTGAAATGTAATCTCAGAATACTTAAACTTGAGTCAAAACCTGGGACATATTGCAAAACAGATACAGAAATAAAATTGAACAGAGTTGCTAATAACATTCCCAGGAAATTACAAGTTTGCTCGGGACACAAAACGACAATTACACGGCTCGGGAAACGATATACACATTTATGAAATCAAGAGTTCCAATCGTCCCTGAAAATCCACGAATATACGAAATATACATACGAATCAACAATAAACCGAATGCATTCCCGACTTCAAACCGACTTTCGATAGATCGAACACAACATATATATAATATGCGATATATGAAAATGATCGAAATAATGATAGGATTTGAATAAGTTACCCGACTTCGGGAAAGTACGAGGTATCGTACGGGAAACAGGTCCGACAGCGGGTCGGAAGAATGGCTTTTGGTACTTGGACAGTAACTCCAACGAACAAGACCCAGGGTGTCTGCTCGTGAGTAGAAGACGACGCTGACGTCAATAACGGTCGGCGAAACGATTGCCAGAGGTCCGGACGAACAGGGAGGACTCGGTGCTCGAACGGGGCTCTCGAGATGGAGCAGCAACGGACGGAAGAGCACGGCTGAGGGTCGTTGGTTCTCGCCGAAGAGCTGAACGTTGATGGTGACACGAATCGCGAGGAAGGCGTGCGACGTTGATGGCGAGATGAAGATGGTGATGGATGATCGATAGCTTGTGGTGGGTTGCGAATTTCTGCTGGGACTCCCTCAGTGATGGCGTGAGATGGTGATGATGATGGCACTGGTTCTGTGCGTGGGATTCTTGTTGTGGCGGGATGATGGTTATAATAGCAAGATGATGATCGGAGGTGGCGTTTTCAAACGAGGAAGATGATGACGGAAAAGTATCAGAGTGCGAGAGGGAGAGATTGAGAGCGATTTCTCTTTTCCTTATGCACCTTGCGACAGATATGAGAGCCGTGTTGATTGAGAAGGTGTAGCTTTATGCTGAATGTTCTCAACGGCTGTGAAGATTTAAGAATAATAATTTCTTACAATTAATAAGAAATTTTTGAGTGATTTATTCCCTCAATTAAATAGTCACCAATATAAAAGAGAGGGGGAGAACCACCGGTTTTAGGCTCACGGGCCGAATTTATCCGGTTCGATACTTATGATATTTCGGGCTCGGTTCAATCTCACAGTAAATTAAAATAAAACTGGAACATATATATATATATATATATATATATATATATATATATATATGATGCACAATAATTATTAAATTATTCGGCTTCAGTTTGCATAAATAAAATTTCGACTTTAATAATTAAAATCGAATGAATTATTCATGGCTTAGAATTTAATACTAATTATTTAATTTAATGTAAATAAACACAAATAATGCATCAAATTTAGAAACTTAATATTTATGTAAATATAGTCGAGCTCCATAAATAGTATATAAAAATCTGGGCGTTACAATCTATCCTTCTTAAAATATTTCTGTCCTCGGAAATTCCAAAACTAGATATAAGTCCGACTCGTCTATAAACTAGGAATCGAAAATACATAATACTAATCAGAACTGAAACTCAGGATAACGAGCGCGAATCTCCTCCTCTCGCTCCCACGTGGCCTCGGCCTCGCCGTGGCGAGTCCACTGGACTCGAACGAGCACTACATCTTTGCTCCTCAGGTGCTGAACCTTTCGGTCCAGAATAGCCATCGGTTGTACCTCATATGTCAGGTCCTGCCCGACGTCAAGCTTACTATAACTCAACACGTGCGTTGGGTCATACACGTAATCCTTCAGCATCGAAACGTGGAAGACATTGTGCACACCCAAAAGCTCGGGTGGCAATGCCAACCGGTATGCGGCCTCACCCACTCGCTCGAGGATCTCGAATGGGCCTAAGAAATGGGGTTGCAGCTTCCCTCTCTTCCCGAAGCGAACCACGCCTCTCAAAGGCGTGAACTTTAAGAATGCCTTATCTCCCTTCTCGAACTGGATATCTGGTCTATGCTGGTTAGCGTAACGCTTCTGTCGATCCTGTGCCACCTTCATCCGCTCACGGATCAAGGCGACCTTCTCCACTGTGTCCTCGATCAGCTTCGGACCGAGAACCTGCCGTTTGCCGACATCATCTCAATAAAGGGTTGATCGGCACTTGCGACCGTACAACGCCTCGTACGGCGCCATCTTTATCAACGCCTGATAGCTATTGCTGTACGCGAACTCAATCAGCAGCAACAACTCCTCCCATGAACTACCTGTTGGGATCTATGAGGATCTCAATATGCACAAATCACGAATAAACATTCAAACATAAACCTATGCACAACGGATCTAAAGGTTTGATGTAGGAAACTTACGGCTAAAAATTTATGTAGATCTGGCTGGCCGAACGGATGATCGCAAATCAAGTCTTCTCGGAATCGAACAAACTTGACCAATCCAGGAAGTTGACGTCAAGGCGAAGGCAACGGCGTTGACCGGTCAGTAATAGGAGCATTTACTCGCTCTCATGCACACGCGTGAGCCTCAGCAGCGGCAATCCTCCGGTGGCACATGTGGGCGCGTGTGGCGGCGGCTGGCGGCGATCTCGACGGTGATCTCTCCGGCTCGTCGTCCTTGTCGTCGTGGTATGGTCACTTGCTGGTTTTGGTCTCCGGTTTGGATGGATGATAGATTTGATTGGAATCTCGTTTATACCTTAAGATCTTCTACTGTATTCTCAAACAGATATCTAGATCTTGTATCAGTGGAGCACAAGAAATAGAACAACTCCTTAGAAGAGAGTGAGACAGTGATCGAATATGGTTTAAGGTTATGGGAGTGTGTGTTCTCTTCCAAGAGCCTAATGCTATATATATAGAGCTACAGTAGGGACCCTAAGGAGAATAGGATAAGGGCTTCTAATATATTAATACTGTGGAACAACCCCACAATTAATATATTAATAATATTGAAGTCCACCACAATAATATTATTACACTCCCTTCACCTATCCCAAATTACATTTGAGACTCCTTATTATAATTATCTGATTTACCTCCCCATGTTTAAGATATATTGTCCATTAATTAATTCGATCACTTATAATCAAGAATTAATTAATATATTATATTATCGAAGTTAGCGCTCCCTCATAGCATTCATATTATGTCGGAATAAATCCACCTGCAGGGTTTAGCATAATATTCCTTCATGAACTCACTTCGGGGACATCATCAGACTAACGCACATGGTGACCGTAAATATCCTAATAGCACATCGAACACATAATGTCATTACCCAATTCATTAAGTATATCGACCCGGCTTGGATCTCACCCAAAGAATCAAAGCAATAACAATTATATGCACATGCCTATTTAATATCTTACGGGTTAAGAGCACGCGATAATTAACTGAGGCCTAGTTCGTTTACGACGATCAGTATAAAACAAACATCCCTCTCTGGGATCCTGTTCAATACGTAAATGTACTAGTGAAACTAATCGGTCAAGACAAACCGTACGATTGACACTACAACCGTTCCGATGGGTTGTTCAATTCCATCTAGGTTTTGGATAGGTGCTCCCCTTTATTTGAATAGGATGACTCAGCAAGTAACTGATATAGTGATCTTTGGTACGCCCGATGACGACCCACTTATCTACATGCAAAACAACAGAACGTGGAACTTATTTAACCAAACATAATTCTCATTCATTAGGAAATAACAAGTGTAATATCCACTAAAACAAAGCTTAAGTATATAACACTAACAATCTCCCACTTATACTTAAAGCTGCCGCTTTACTAGTATAGTCCTATCAATCCGTATCCTAAAAGACCTATGTCGATCCTATCACCATGCATCTGACTCTCATTCCCTCTACGTGTTTGGCGAAGATTTTCTCTGGCAAACTCTTAGTAAAAGGATCAGCTAGGTTGTCTTTTGATGCAATCTTGGTGATCTCAACTTCTCCTCTTGCCACAATATCTCTGATAAGGTGGTATTTGCGCTCTATGTGTTTGCTTGTCTGTGGGCTCGTGGTTCCCTTGAGTTTGCTACTGCACCACTGTTATCACAATATCCCTTGAGTTTGCTACTGCACCACTGTTATCAAAGTACACAATAATAACACGTGGCAAACTCGGAATCACCTCTAAGTCCACCAAGACGTTTCTGAGCCAAACTGCCTCTTTCGCTGCCTCAGAGGCTGCGATGTACTCGGCTTCCATAGTGGAGTCTGCTACACACTTTTACTTAGCACTCCTCCATAAAATGGCTCCACCTCCCAAGGTAAACACATAACCTGAGGTTGACTTACTTTCGTCCCTATCTGACTGAAAATCAGAATCGCTGTATCCCAGCGGAAACAAACTGTCTACATGGTAAACTAACATGTACTCTTTAGTCCTTCGTAGGACTTGAGTATATGTTTCACCGCAGCCCAATGTTCCCTACCTGGATTACTTTGATATCTCGCTACCATGCCAACGGCATAGCTAATATCAGGCCTAGTGCACAGCATTGCATACATGATACTTCCTACTGTCGAAGCATAAGGAACTGTCTTCATGTCCTCTATCTCCTCAGTCGTCTTAGGAGACAACTCCTTAGATAAAGGTACTCCATGTCTGAAAGGTAATGTACCTCTCTTATAGTTCTGCATACTGAATCTAGCCAAGACAATATCTATATATGAAGACTGTGATAAGCACATCATTCTCTTCTCACGATCACGAATGATCTTGATACCAATAATGTGTCCTGCTTCACCCAAGTCCTTCATATCAAACTTCTTAGACAACCACACCTTTACGTCTGACAACTCCTTCTTGTTGTTGCCAATAAGAAGTATGCCATCCACGTACAGCACAAGAAACACCACCACGCGTCCACTAATCTTCTTGTATACACAGTGCATTGGGTGAATCCATATGACTGGATAACCTCATCAAACCGAATATTCCAAGATCTTGAAGCTTGCTTCAGTCCATAAATGGACCGATTAAGCTTACAAACTAAGTGCTCATGCCCTTTTTCAATGAATCCTTCTGGCTGCTGCATATAGATGTCTTCCTGAAGGTTCCCATTAAGGAAAGTCGTCTTAACATCCATCTGTCAGACCTCATAATCCATATGAGTGGCTACAGCTAAGAGAATCCAAATGGATTTAAGCATAGCTACTGGCAAAAAGGTTTCATCATAATCTATACCCTCTTTCTGGGTATAACCTTTCGCAACAAGCCTAGCTTTAAAGGTTTCCACCTTTCCATCCGATCCCCTCTTTCTCTTGTAAACCCACTTGCATCCAATGGGACGTATCCCATCGGGTTGTTTTACCAGATCCCAGACCTGATTGGTGTCCATAGACCCCATCTCAGCTTTCATTGCAACCTTCCACGAATTTGCATCTCTATCTTGGAGTGCCTCGTCATAAGTTCTTGGGTCTGATTCTAGGTCTCCTGGAACTGAATCCGATGACTCTCCAAGACCTTTCCATCGGTCGGGTTGTGTAGAAACCCTCCCACTATGATGAGGTACCGTCTGTACTGGCACACTATTAGTGTTACGTGTTGCAGTATTATGTGATGTATCTACTTGCGCACTCGGTGGGGAACTATCGATATCTCTCCCTAACTCCTCTAGGACAAGTTTACTACTGGGCTTATGATCTATGATATAGTCTTCTCCCTAACGATCTCCTTCTGATCCTCAGGACTATAAAATAAACCACCTTTCGTTTCCTTGGAGTAGCCGACAAACAGTCTCACGTCTGAACGTTTCTCCAACTTGCCAGCCTCCTGCACTAAGACATGTGCAGGGTAACCCCAAATTCGAATTTGTGAGAAACTAGGCTTGCGCCCTTTCCACAACTCATAAGGAGTACTGTCTACTGACTTTGAAGGAACAAAATTCAGAATGTAACATGCATTCTCTAATGCAAATCCCCAAAATGAATCCGGTAACTTTGAATAACTCATCATTGACCTAACCATTTCCATAAGAGTTCTGTTTTTTCACTCTGCAACCCCGTTCTACTGGGGCGTGTCGGGTGCAGTCAGCTGGGATTCAATCCCTACTCCTGATAGGTATGTCCTAAACTCTCCAAAGAGGTATTCGCCTCCTCGATCCGATCGAAGACACTTGATACTTTTACCTTGTTGTTTCTCCACAACTGTCCTATACTCCTTGAATTTATCAAAACATTCGGACTTGCGGTGCAACAAGTAAATGTATCCATATCTAGAATAATCATCAATAAAAGTGACAAAATACTCATAGCCTCCTCTAGCTTGGATCGACATAGGACCACACAAATCAGAATGAATCAATCCTAGCACTTCTTGGCTCCTTTGCCCCTTTGCTGAAAACGGCCTCTTGGTCATCTTACCTTCTAGGCAGGACTCGCAAGTCTGGTAATGATCTTCTACTGGACCAAGATGCCCAGTAGATACCAACCTTTGAATCCTCCTAAGGTTGATGTGCCCAAGCCTAAGGTGCCAAAGATATGCTTGATTCATCGAAGATTCTTTTCTCTTATGAGTTTTAGTCGAGACATTATTCGATTCATTTTGTTACAGTGTGGGAGACTTTGGTTTCAGAACATATAGATTGCCAACCATTGAACCAGAACAAATCAAATGATTACCATA
>CACSLK010027834.1:803043-821022 GCA_902706635.1 Striga hermonthica
TGTTTTGTCCATCGAGGCTCTTTGGATCTTCGTGAAGGCCCGGTCTCCAACGGTCGATCACAATTCGAAAAATATAATTTACAAAATTACATAAATTGATTCCTAGATCCAGTGAGTGGATGTACATGTCTTCTACTAATTAATTAAACATCCGGTCAACCCCCGGGCAATTAATACAAGCATTCATCCATAATTCCTCGACAATCTCGAGGCTTTAAAAACAAATTCAAAACCATACAACCAACCATCAATTAAGCACAAGCACATAAAGGGTGGCCATAATGGTGGATTAACTACTTCCTGCAAAACCAAGTTATGCATATAATCCAATATATATGGCTGCGCTTGAGCACACATAGACAATTTAAGCCGTTTAATCCAGATCTTGTACATAACAAATTAACCTGGCTCTGATCCCACTTGTTAGGATCTATGAAGATCTCGATATGCACAAATCACGAATAAACATTCAAACATAAACCTATGCGCAGTGGATCTAAAGGTTTGATGTAGGAAACTTACGGCTTAAAATTTATGTAGATCTGGCTGGTCGAACGGATGACCGCAAATCAAATCTTCTCGGAATCGAACAAATTTGACCAATCCAGGAAGCTGACGTCACGGCAAAAGTCAACGGCGTTGACTGGTCGGGATTCAGAGCAAACACGCGCTCTCACGCGCACGCGTGAGCCTCAGTGGCAGCAATCCTCCGGTGGCGCGTGTGGGCACGTGCGGCGGCAGCTGGCGGCGATCTCTTCGGCTCGTCGTCCTGGTCGTCGTGGTATGGTCACTTGCTGGTTTTGGTCTCCGGTTTGGATGGATGATAGATTTTATTGGAATCTCGTATATACCTTAAGATCTTCTACTGTATTCTCAAACAGCTATCTAGATCTTGTATCAGTGGAGCACATGAAATAGAACAACTCCTTGGAAGAGAGAGAGAAAGTGGGCGGACGTGTTTTAAGGTTATGGGATTGTGTGTTCTCTTCCAAGAGCCTAATGTTGTATATATAGAGCTACAGTAGGGACCCTAGGGAGAATAGGATAAGGGCTTCTAATATATTAATATTGTGGAGCAACCCCACAATTAATATATTAATAATATTAAAGTCCACCACAATAATATTATTACACTCCATTCACCTATCCCAAATTACATTTGAGACTCATTATAATTATCCGATTTACCTCCCCATGTTTAAGATATATTGTCCATTAATTAATTCGATCACTGATAATCAAGAATTAATTAATATATTATATTACCGAAGCTAGCGCTCGCTCTTAGCATTCATATTATGCCGGAATAAATCCACCTGCAGGGTTTAGCATAATATTCCTTCATGAACTCACTTCGGGGACATCATCAGACTAGCGCACATGGTGACCGTAAATATCCTAATAGCACATCAAACACATAATGTCATTACCCAATTCATTAAGTATGTCGACCCGACTTGGATCTGACCCAAAGAATCAAAGCAATAACAATTATGTGCACATGCCTATTTAATATCTTACGGGCTAAGAGCACGCGATAATTAACTGAGGCCTAGTTCGTTTACGACGATCAGTATAAAACGAACATCCATCTCTGGGATCCTGTTCAATACGTAAATGTACTAGTGCAACTAATCGGTCAAGACAAACCGTACGATTGACACTACAACCGTTCCGATGGGTTGTTCAATTCCATCTAGGTTGTGAACCAATGATTCTTGTTTCGCAAGTAACTGATATATTGATCTTCGGTACGCCCGATGACGACCCACTTATCTACATGCAAAACAACAGAACGTGGAACTTATTTAACCAAACATAATTCTCATTCATCAGGAAATAACAAGTGTAATATCCACTAAAGCAAAGCTTAAGTATATAACACTAACACTACCACGGTCCAGAACACATGCTTGAAGCATGTTCCCGAGTGTCTGGATGGTCCGCTCCGACTCTTCGTCGGTCTGCGGGTGGAAAGCGGTACTGAACCTCAACTGTGCCCCCACGACCTCGCTGAGGCTCTTCCAGAAATGGGGATCTCGATCTGACACTATGACCTTGGGGACTCCATGAAGTCCCACTACCTCGCGGATATAGATACTCGCGAGCTGCTCCATGGACATCGACATCCGCACGGGCAAGAAACGAGCGGACTTCGTCAGTCGGCCCACAACTACCTAAACCGCATCATGCTGCTCCCTCGATTTTGGTAGTCCCATAATGAAATCCATGGTAACCTCTTCCCACTTCCACAGTGGGATCTCCAAGGGTTGCACTAAACTCGGTGGAAACTTGTGCTCGGCTTTCACCTGCTGGCAACCCAAGCACTTCTTCACAAACTCAGCTACATCTCTCTTCATGCCCCTCCACCAAAACGACCCTTTCAGGTCATGGTACATCTTTGTACTGTCGGGGTGCGCCAAATAGGGTGCACTGTGAGCCTCGGTCAAGATCTCCTTCCTCAAGGCCTCGACATTAGGCACAACGAGCCTCCTCTTGTACTTCAAGGCACCATCTGCGCCTCGGTAAAACCCCTCTACGCCCTTGGCAACAACCTTCGCCCTCATGGAAAGGACGAACTCATCAATGCACTGATCTCTTTGAACTCGGTCTCGGAGCATGGGCCACACTCTCATCGATCGAACACCTCCTACTGCAGGCATCGTAGAAAGTGCCTCGATGACATCTAACTGCATCTGAGCAAACTCTCGAAGGAGCTGACTCTGCTAGGTGATCATGCAAGTCAACTCGACCCTCGCCTTTTGGCAAAGGGCATCAACTACCATGTTCGCCTTCCCTGGATGATACTGAATGGTGCAATCATAATCCTTCACTAGCTCCAACCATCGCCTCTGGCGCTCCTTCTACGTGAAGATGTACTGCAGACTCTTGTGATCGGTGTAGATCTCACACCGACCACCATACAAATAATGCCTCCATATCTTGAGTGCATGAACCACGGCTGCCAACTCTAGGTCGTGAGTCGGGTAGTTCTCCTCGTGGGGCTTTAGCTGCCGCGAAGCGTATGCAACAACCTTACCCTCCTACATCAGCACGCACCCAAGTCCCTGCTTCGAAGCATCACTATAGATAGTGAAACTCTATGTAGGGTCTGGTATAGTCAGCACTGGCGCTGTAGTCAACCTCTCCTTGAGCTCCTGAAAGCTCGACTTACAGCGACGACTCCACTAGAACTTAGCCCCATTCCTCGTCCAGCATGTCAAGGGTAGGGCTATCTTCGAAAACCCCTCAATGAACCTCTTGTAGTAGCCTGCTAACCCGAGAAAACTCTGTATCTCGTTAACAGACCTCAGTGTTGACCAGTTCCTCACTGCCTCGATCTTCACGGGATCGACCTCAATGCCCTCGGCCTTAACGATGTGACCGAGGAACGCCACTCGATCGAGCCAAAACTCGCACTTCAAGAACTTGGCATACAGTCTCTCTCGTCTAAGAGTCTTTAACACGATCCTCAAATGCTCCTCGTGCTGGGCTGCGCTCCTCGAGTAGACCAAAATGTCATCTATGAAGACGATGACAAACTGATCCAAGAATGGGTGGAAGACACGGTTCATGAGATCCATGAACACCATCGACGCATTGGTCAAGCCGAACGGCCTCACGACAAACTCATAGTGACCGTATCGAGTACGAAATGCGGTCTTAGCCACGTCAGAGTCCTTGATCTTCAGTTGGTGGTAGCCCGATCACAGATCTATCTGGGAAAATACACGGGCACTCCTCTGCGAATCAAAAAAATCCTCGATCCTGGGGAGTGGATACTTGTTCTTCACCGTCAACCGGTTCAAGTCACTGTAATCGATGTACATACAAAAAGTCCCGTCCTTCTTCTTCACGAAAAGGACATTTGCTCCCTAAGGAGAGATGCTCGGTCGGATGAAACTGAAACTCAATAGCTCCTGAATTTGAGCCTTCAGCTCTTGAAGCTTCTTCGACGCCATTCGATACGGCACTTTTGACACTGGCCCGACTCTAGGCACCAGGTCGATCGTGAACTCCACCTGACGACTAGGTGGTCCTCCCGGTAGCTGGTCCAGAAAGACATCCACGAAATCACGCACAATGGGTACATCTCTGGGCATCCGCTCCTCCGAAGGTTCCCCGACTATGCTCACCAGGTATCCCTGGCAATTCCCTCTCTACAAACACTTAGTCGCATTCACAGTCGAAATGACTCAGGGTAGGGTCCTCGTCTTCGTCCCGAAGAACGTGATATGATATCCCTCGGCTAAGTGCAGTGTCACCTCTCTATCATGATATCAAATGTCTGCCTGATATCTCTCCAACCAGTCCATGCCGTGAATGAGGTCAAAGTCCCTCATCTCGATCACGAATGCATCAACCTCTAAAGTTCTGCCACCAATACTCATGCTAAGATTCTCGGCCAAGGAGCTCGTAACTATCTTTCTCCCCGAAGCTAAGCTGATCTCGAGGGGGTCGACGGCACTCACTCCTCGTACCCTTATGGCCTCTAGACACTTGGCCGAGATAAACGAATGTGTCGCCCCGGTGTCGAACAAAGCAAATATAGGCACACCATGCAATGAAATCATCCCGGACATAGTACCTGGCTGCTCGGCGGCCTTTGCCTGATCAAGTGCATAGACACGTGCTGGTGCTCCACATGGCTGGTTCGGGGCCAGCTGACGCTGACGCTGACCCTGCTGACGCTGAGCTCTGTCTGGGCAATATCCCCTCAAGTGTCCGGGTCTACGACAGTGGAAACAAATGCCTCGTCGCACAAGACACTCACCGGTATGGTGGCGTCCACAAGTAGCGCAGGTTGGGGCAATCTGCTAAACTGGCTGTACGGCCTGAGCTGGGGCCTGATCCCTCTGTCGGACCCTCCTACCCTGCCGGTCTTTCCCCCTCCTCATGTTCTGACGTTGTGGCTGCTGGGGAGGAGCCATCTTGTAACACCCTAATTATCAGAGTAAATTTTTCGCAATTTATTTCAAAAATACTTATAAATTTTTTAAAACATTATTACTTGGGATGCTACTAAATTATCTACTTTAAAAATTTGTTTACTTAACCTTTATCTACAACTAGTTTATATATAAATAAAACATATTTTAAAACATTGAACAATATAAAAGCTTAACTATTTTATACAATCCACTTTAAAAATCATACTTAATATCGCAATTGTTCAAATCTTAAAAGAAACGTAGCGGAAATCTTACAAGCATGGTTTACAAATCGAAACCTTATTTAAAATTCTCCATAGAAACTTATTCTCATTCACGACCACCACAGCTCCTCACACCTGCGCACCGTCTTTATTTCCTCAAAATGATAATAGTGGGGCGTGAGTACTAATCAACTGTACTCCGTAGAAACACATACTAAAGTAAACAGCAATAATAATATCGATATCATGATCTTTGGCATGTATTTAAGCTTAATCTTTCGGTATCTAACCGATATAACTTGAACTTTGCAACTACCGGTAACTTGGGCCGGTTCTCATATGATCACATTCTGGGAGCCGCCTCCCACAGAACTCAGTCTTGACTAAGCGAGCTTAATACTTTACTTAACTTTATACATACCTCGAACATGATAATAGCTATTATACTTAATTTACTACCCAGTCTGGGTCCCCACCTTTCGTCTTGAAAACTTTTGAAACTGTAAGTGTTGTACTGATAGTGGTATCTGCAACTCCTTCAAGGACTTGAACTTGAAAATTTGAACATACATGCTAGAATTTGAACTTGAAAACTTCTATAACTTGAACTTGAAAACATGCTTGAACTTGAAAACTTGCTAGAACTTCAACTTGAAACTTGAAAACTTTGATTCTTCATTTCAAAATTTCCTCACTTTACTATCATTTCTACCACTCAAACTCTCAAATAAACTTATATAACTTGGAAATATTTTTAGTGTGAATTTTTTAGATTCTAAAGGCCTCTATTTATAGCCAAAATATTGGAATAAATTATTTGAAGTGAAGAAATTATCAAAATAAACAATTTAACTTCTAAAATTAAAAATAATCCTTGCCTAATATTTACACCTCAGATTATCTTAATTTAATGCTCAAAAATAATTTTAGTTGCCACCAAAAACGAGATGATGATATTCTGATCACTTCTGTCGGTCATACGACTCGTGTCACTAGCCACACGACTCGTGTGACCTCACACGACTCGTGTCCCTCAGTCACACGACTCGTGTGAAAAAGCCGTAGCTAAAAATCTGTCGGCACCTACTCCACACGACTCGTGTGACTTTACACGACTCGTGTGAACCTGCCAAGACTTAACTTAATTGTATTTTGAGCCACACGACTCGTGTGACTAGTCACACGACTCGTATGACTTTAAAACTTTAATATTTTAACTCTTTGACCTCAAAATAACTTGATCTTTAAAATTTACTGATACTTACTACTAATAAGTGAATGGGATATTACAATCTACCCCCCTTAAACTATTTTCGTCCTCGGAAATACAAAAACTTGGATATATATACTTATCTGATTATATATCAAAACTTACTGATTCTCAATCCAATCATGCTTAAGCGCACAATTTGAATTTCTCACATATACACTTATCATCAATACGTGAAAAAAAACATTACTTATACCAACTTGAGAGGTAAAACATAATAAAAAATTTTGAACTTATAAAACTTACCTTTCTTTTCAAAACGACACTTCTCATTAGTCGAAATTTCAGAAAAACTTTACTGAAATCTCAAAATGTATTACTTATCCATACTTCTTTCAATAATAAGCAGTCTTAAAACTTTCTTGAGTTTCGACTTACTTACTTATCTATTTCTTTGATCATTTTCCATTATAATGATGAAAATGCTAAACACTTTTACTTGACTCGAAACATGGTTATGTGGTACTTTGCATGTAATGTACCCACTACCCGGGGCCCTTCGGGTATGGAACATTTACATGTGTGTACTCACAATGTCAATATTACCTGCAAAAATTGCATAGCATCATCAACTGCACTGAACTTGCCTCTGCGTCGGGAAAACTTCTGATCAAGCTCTACTATCATTTCTCATATTCTTCTGACTTTAATATAGTTGATGCCTCTGGACGAACTGATTGATAATTACTGCCACAAATTACTGATCATACCACATTTCACCTATCGAGGTGAATTATTTTGTCCTCAATAATGATGTCCGACACAAGTCAACTTCTCAACAATTCATTCTTCAATTATTTCTGACATTTCATTAATGCGCATTTATTACGATGACCGCCATCATTTGTTTTCTTCTGACTGCATTAAATGCATATTGGCTACCTGCTCTGATATTAGAAACTTACCTCATACACTTTATAAATCGTCTCGCTACTCCTTCAGTCTCTTCAGCAATGGTCCGAAACAACAAATGGACTAGGCACTTTCAAATATTCACAAACTATATTCCTTTCTTCCATTTAATATCATAAAAAGGATTTATCGATCTCGAGTGGAAAGATTGAGAGTGCTGATAATCCACAATATTCCAAATGATATCCGATGGTTGATTGAAGGTCCGATTGTCCAGCGAATTCCCGAATTCTTACAAATATCTGCCTGGAATGGGTAGAAGTCCTCTTGCCAGGAAACGTAGAGCAAAACGCATTGGCGGCTGCTATAAATGTGCTCGTCTGAATTGTGACACACGCTGCACTTCTTTAGGATTTGTGTCCATTAATCGAGAGGACAAAATATCTTTCATAAAAAATGGCTTGAATAAGGAACCTTTGGATCAAACCATCCAACAAATTCTCAAAACACATCCCAATGGATATGTGCATCGAGAACTTATGTCTTTATGGGTCTGTTTCAAAGATGAACAAAACCACCATAATCTTGAAAATATTATTGCTAAGGACCCTGTTTGCAACAGATTCTGATAATTCTCTTATTAAAAGGTATATGATTTCTTCTCATTTAGTGACCAACTACTTGTCTGTTTGTTTCTTTTGTCAGAGTATAAGCAATATAAAACTCCTTTTTCTTCCTTTAAATATCCGCTCCTTTCTCCACTTCGAGTATCTCTCTACTCCAAATGGAGATTGTTGAATCTTCTCAAGTTACAAAAGTTCTTCCTTCTATAAAAACTATTTGTGTTATAGGAGGATCCAAACTTGTATCTTCTTCTAAAAATATTTATATTGTATCCCAACTCGTCCGAGAATTGGGAAAGCACAAAATCAATTTACTATATGTAGGAACTAGCCTCACATTCTTTGATAATTTGATGTTGGCTGGAAAATGCTTTGATCTTGAAGTGAAAAGTGTTCTCCCTTTTCACAGAGCTCCTTCTCAAGTACTCAAAGATTCAACTCGTCTGATGCGGACAAACTCTATTTATGATTGCACGATGTATATGTTGAACCATAGTGATGCTTTCATCGTACTTCCTGGTGGATATGGAACTTTAATGACCATGTTTACTATTGCTTCTTGGGCTGACATGAAACTTCATAATAAGCCCATTGGTCTATTAAATTCCCATTACTTGTTTAATGGTTTTCTTGGCTTTCTTGATGAAAGTGTTCTTCAACCTTTTATTTCTGCTTCTACTAGAGAAATCATTAAATGTGCAGATACTGCCGCTGGACTTATCAAAAAGCTTCAAGAGAACGTCTCTCCAGATTCTATGGAAACTTGTGGGATCAAGCTGTTAGAGTAGTATACCCGGCGTTCCAATTTGATTGGACGTATTCTACTTGTAAATACGATCTATTGGAATTATATTATTAATAAGGCATTTCTTTATCTTAAGAGTAAGCATTTATCCTATAATTGCACTTAAGATAAAATCCCTAGATCACATATGGTTATAAGGTATGGTTGCGCATAGAGATGGTGATCATGGAACATACCTTCAAAGCCGTGATCTTCAATATAGTTCCAAGTCGATGGATGTTTCGAAAAGGGATATCGAATAATCCATAAAAGACTTGCACATAGTATGTATGCTTGTTTGGACAAGAATGTTGCATTCCATCAACATTAAGGGTGGGACGCAAGTACATATATGTGGGTGCTTGTTAGAGAACAAGTTCACTAAACATGACCGTATGAAAATTCTTAATGAAAGATTTATCTTGTCGAATAAGAATTTTCATGTTACAATAGTACATGATTGATCCTTAGACTTGAGGCACAATGGTAAATTTGTACATATTACATTTTACTTTGATTTATCCTTTTGGTTGCTAGCACAATCGTATAAAGGGATATTTTGGGTATTATGTTAATATGTATGGAAGTTTGTTAGTGGCCAACAAAGGATTCGACACTTATGAAGATAAGTGAATTTCCTATGTGTTTCATAGTTAGTAATTCAAAGTCCTTGGCCAAGGCGGGATGAATAGAGATTCATAATCGAATTACTAAACTTGAAATTGAATCATAGTTATTAAATCAATTTGGGTTTCGACAAAATAATACCCAAAGATTTAATCGGGAAATTAGATGTCGAAAGGATTTTACATGTATGTAATTGTAATCGAAATAGGTTTACTCGCTATTCACTTAATACTAGATTCATTCTACTTGCTAGGTGTTCCCATGATATGTGGGTTCATGAATTAAAGGGTTAATTCATGAATAAGAGTTAATAAAGATTAACTCAAATTACAAAGAGTTGTAAACCCACTACTAGTATTAATTGTGAACCTAAAAGGTCACACCAATTTTTGAATGAAGGTAAAATTCAAATAGTAATTCTAAAGAGTTAGAATTAATTGACTAATCTAATTTGATTAGATGTCAATTTATGGAATATATTAAATTAATCAATTGGATTGATTAATTGAATTTTTGGATATTAATTTAGTAATTAATGGAATTACTAATTAATAGTTGAAATTTAAAATTGGATTTTAAATTTCAAATCCAAATAATAATATGGTTATTAAATAAGGAAATTGGAAGAAATGATTAAAATAATAAAGTCTTGAAAAATGATTTCAAGATTTATTATTTTAATGTTTTATTATTTTATCTTTAATATGATTAAAGATTAAAAATAATTGTGAATATAATAAATGGTGGTTAAGAGAGGTTAGCGAACCACTCTAAATTGTTTATTATATAAAAGTCAATAGTTAGTAAATCATATTTAAATGAAATCTGATTTTATTTAAATATTACTAATTATTGATTATTTTATACTAAAAAGTTTAGTATAAATATGTGTAAAGAGTTTACAAAATTTTGCTAAGTCATTTTACATAATTTCTTCCACAATAGAGAGATACATTCAAGAGTTGAGTGTTTTTCAAGAATAGTTCTTGAAATATTTCCTTATAAATATATATATATTCTATACTATCGAAAACCGAGAAGTTTCTACTAGCGAAGGAACTTTCGTCGGAACCCGATTTCAAGAAGGTGGATACGTTTAGAGGGAAGACACGTGGATTCCTAAGCAAGTAACCACAAGCAAAAGAAGCGAAGTGAAGTTACCAATCCGGAAATCGATTTCCTCAATCCATCTACGAATTTGAAGTAGTTCAAGATCAACGGTAAATATTGTATTTACTATCAAACAAATCAAAATTTGTATTATTACATGTTTTCAAAGATGACGATCTGTTAATTCGCCATATGAATGTACGAGTTATGTATTTAAGTGTTAAATACATATTTTGAAAAATTTTAAATTCCGCTGCGTATAGCTCGTACGGTACAGACGAACCCAACAGTGGTATCAGAGTCACGGTTATCATCTTTAAAAACAGATTTTGATTTGTTAATGTTTACATGATAAACAAGATAATTATAATGTTTATATGATAAACAAGATAATTATAATGTTTATGTGATAAACAAGATAATTAAATGTTTATGTGATAAACATATTAATTATTAAAAAAAAAAAATTTAAGGTGCCCAGAGCTGACACAGGCTGTGACACGGGTTGGCTGCCCGTGTCAGAGGCCGTGTCCGGTGACACGACTCCTGACACGAGCCGTGTCAGGTGGAGTTAAAAATTTGATTTTCAATGTTGCTCTCGGCATTTTGACACGACATGTGACACGGGCGTGTCAGAGGCCGTGTCAGGTGACACGACCCATGACACGGGCAGAGAGGCCGTGTCAGAGGCTGTGTCAGGAGAAAAAGAGCCTTTTATGTTTTTAATTCATGTGATGAATGGTTTAACTTAGGGATGATCATGAGCCTTTTATTCAACATGATTGAGTGTTGCATTTTTCAATATGATTGAATGTTTGAATGGTTTATTCAATATGGATGAATGATTGCATTATTTTCAACAAGATTGAATGAATGTAAACGAGACCTGCGAGTCTCTTGTTCAATGAGATTGAATGTTGTACTTTTATTCAATATGATTGAATTATTGTAATTTATCGAGACCTGCGAGTCTCTTTAGTTATGATTTGTAAAATTTTAAATTTTTTGTATCGAAATAGATTAGATCTAGGTTGGAGAATCGTTCGATGCAAAAGGAACACACTCGTATGGGTAATTTTACAATTTATAAAGTTTGAAGGCCTGTGCTTGTACGGGTAGATAAAATGAATTGTAATAGAAGTAGTTCTATTTATTTGTTTTATCACGTACATAGGCATAGACCCATTTTGGCTCGAATGGGTCGTATAGGCAAGGACATGATCATCCCACCGTATGCATGCATTAGATGTATGTTAGGTTTATTTATGCTTTTGATTCATGCGATGGATGAAATGGTAAATAAACGTAAAGATGGTAAACGATGAGATCACGGAACCCTAAAGAATTAATAAGATTAATTCATATCATATCAATAATGGATAAAAATAAGCTGGGACTTATTAATCCAGGCCTTCCATCAAAAAGTAGATGACATGAGATGCTACGATGCTCTATCACTGACCATGAGTCGTGGGGTGATTTTGTGTCGAAAGTTGTGATCCCTACGTCGTATATTGATACTTGTGAGACAGATTCCTCTTTGTGTTGACCATGAGTCGTGGGACACTCTGGTGGGCTGTTATCATGAAAGTTTTGATGGGTTTGATTTGAAACCAAGTAATATATACGGTCATATTCTTGAGGTATATAAGGAAAGGTGAGGCAAAACATCTTGAAGGTTGTATAGTGATACAATTGTCAAAAAGTTGACTACCGGTATAAATGTTCCATGAGTACTCATATTCTTGGGATATGGAATATTTTTATTGGACTTCAAGTCCACTATGAAAATTAGATTTTCATAATTAAAATGGGGTTTAAATTAAATTAGTGGGAGACATTTAATATTTAAAGACCTAATATTAAATGAATATGAATTCCATAGTCTAATTATTTTCTACTTCGTCTGTTGTTTTGTAGATCAATCTACGAAATGGCTAAAAATCCAAATGAAAGTATCATTGAACAAAACAAATTAACTGAATCCAAATGTTATCATTGTGGTAAAACTGGGCATTGGAAGAGGAATTGCAAGGAGTATCTTGCAAGTCTGAAAAGTTCAGACATTTATTTTGTTGAAGTTAACTTATCAGTTAACGATTCTTCTTGGGTATTGGATACCGGCTATGGATCACATATTTGCAATGATTTGCAAATGATGTCAAGAAGTAAAAAGCTAGAAAATGATGAAACAATCCTAAGGATGGGCAATGGGACAAGGGTTGCTGCCAAAGCTATTGGGACTGTTTATCTAGCTATAAGAGATGGTGTAACAGTTTGTTTGACAAATTGTTTGTATGTTCTGGATTTAATAAGAAACATTATTTCTATTCCAACTCTGGATAGAGAAGGTTTTAAGTTCATCATTGAGAATGGAAGATGTTCCATTTTCAAAGATACAACATTTATTTATTCCAAAAATTTGACAAATGGTTTATACACCATTACACTACAAAGTCCCATTCTGGATTTAATGATCATAGTTCATTCACAATTTGGCATTCTAGATTAGGTCATATATCTGAAAAGAGGATTCACAAATTGGGACCAAAACTTGACCTTAGAGGAGAGGAATGGTTGCCTACTTGTGAGTCATGTCTTAAAGGTAAAATGACTAAATCACCATTTGTAGGACAAGTGGAGCGAGCTAAAGGTCTGTTGGATTTGATCCATACAGATGTTTGTGGACCACTAAATGTTAGTGCCAAGGGGAACTACCACTACTTCATAACTTTTACTGATGATTATTCACGGTATGGTTATGTTTACCTATTAAGGTACAAATCTGAAGTATTTGAAAAGTTCAAAGAATTCAGAAATGAAGTGGAGAAACAAATTGGTCGTAGTATTAAAGTTCTTCGATCGGATCGAGGAGGTGAATACTTAACCAATGAGTTTCTTGATTATTTAAAGGATAATGGGATTATCTCACAGTGGACACCTCCGGGAACTCCACAACTCAATGGGGTTTCAGAAAGGAGGAATCGAACATTGTTAGACATGGTTCGATCGATGATGAGTTCCACTGATTTACCTCTTTCATTCTGGGGTTATGCCTTAGAAACAGCAGCACATATTTTGAATAGAGTGCAAAGTAAAGCTGTACCCAGCACACCATATGAGATATGGTATGGCAAAACATCCTCGTACAAATATTTAAAAGTATGGGGTTGTACTGCTTATGTGAAGCAGTTAGTGGGAGGTAAGTTGGATATGAGATCCATCTTATGCAAATTTGTGGGGTATCCAAAAGAGTCTATTGGGTACTATTTCTATGACCCCTCTGAACAAAAGGTGTTTGTTTCGAGGAATGCTGTTTTCTTAGAGGAAGAATGTCTTTCTAAGAATGGCGGAGTCATAGAACTTAATGAAGAACCACAAGAAATTCCACTAAGTACCACAAATAACAAACCAGTAGAGACTGGACCATCTGAAACACAACCTCTTCGGAGATCCGAAAGGGTTTCTAGGGCGCCTGAAAGGTTATACCTATTGTCAAAAGACAATGAAGAGGGACTCCTTTTGGATAATGATCCAATATGCTATGATGAAGCAATGTTAGACATTGATTCAAAGAAATGGCAAGAAGCGATGCAATCCGAAATAGATTCCATGTATTCAAACAAAGTATGGACTTTGGTTGATCCACCACAGGGTATTGTACCCATAGGTTGTAAATGGGTTTACAAGCGAAAACGTGGTGTAGATGGAGAAGTAAATACTTTTAAAGCGAGACTGGTTGCTAAAGGTTATACTCAAAAACAAGGTGTTGATTATGAGGAAACTTTTTCACCAGTAGCAATGCTTAAGTCTATTCGGATATTGCTAGCCATAGCTGTGTATTATGACTACAAGATATGGCAAATGGATGTGAAAACTGCCTTTCTTAATGGAAACATTAAGGAAGACATTTACATGAAACAACCGGAAGGTTTCATATCCAGTGGGAGTGAACAAATGGTTCGTAAACTCCAAAGGTCTATTTCTGGACTTAAACAAGCTTCAAGGAGTTGGAACATCCGGTTTGATGAAACTATTAAAACGTTTGACTTTCATAAGAATCCGGATGAACCATGTGTTTATAAGAAGCTTAGTGGGAGTGCAGTTGCATTTGTTGTTCTTTATGTTGATGACATACTACTCATTGGGAATGATGTAGGGATGTTACAGTCAACACGAACATGGTTGTCTAAACAGTTCTCCATGAAAGACTTGGGAGAAGCATCCTTTATCATAGGGATAAAAATCTATAGAGATAGATTTAAAAGGATGATCGGACTATCCCAGTCAATGTACATAAATAAGGTACTAAAAAGGTTTAGTATGGAAGAATCCAAACGTGGATATATTCCAATGAGTCATGGGGTTTCTCTTTCTAAGATGATGTCTCCAAAGACACCTGAAGAAAGAGAACGGATGAATCATATACCTTATGCATCTGCTATTGGTAGCATTATGTATGCAATGTTATGTACAAGACCTGATGTTGCTCATGCACTAAGTGTAACGAGCAGATATCAGTCTAATCCAGGTGAAGAACACTGGAAGGCCGTTAAGAATATTCTTAAGTACTTACGAAGGACTAAGGATATTTTTATGGTATACGGCAATGCAGAATTGAAACTAGAAGGCTTTACTGATTCTGGTTTTCAGTCCGATAAAGACGACTTTAAATCCATGTCTGGGTACTTATTTACTCTGAATGGAGCAGCAGTCAGTTGGAAAAGTTCCAAACAAGAAACGACTGCTGACTCTACTACAGAGGCTGAATATATTGCTGCATCTGATGCTGCAAAGGAAGCTGTTTGGATAAGGAACTTCATCCAAGGGTTGGGTGTAGTACCATCCGTTGTTGATCCAATATCAATTTATTGTGACAACAATGGGGCTATTGCGCAAGCAAAGGAGCCAAGATCTCATCAAAGATCCAAGCACATTATGAGGCGATACCATTTGATAAGAGATCATTGGTAGAGGCAACGTCGTGATGGAGCGAGTCGACTCAGCAGAAAATATAGCAGACCCCTTGACTAAGCCCTAATCACAGAAAGTATTCGAAGGACATCTTGAGAAGATGGGCCTAAGATACATGAACAATTGGAACTAGGGCAAGTGGGAGATTGTTAGAGTAGTATACCCGGCGTTCCAATTTGATTGGACGTATTCTACTTGTAAATACGATCTATTGGAATTATATTATTAATAAGGAATTTCTTTATCTTAAGAGTAAGTATTTTTCCTATAATTGCACTTAAGATAAAATCCCTAGATCACATATGGTTATAAGGTATGGTTGCGCATAGAGATGGTGATCATGGAACATACCTTCAAAGCCGTGATCTTAAATATAGTTCCAAGTCGATGGATGTTTCGAAAAGGGATATCGAATAATCCATAAAAGACTTGCACATAGTATGTATGCTTGTTTGGACAAGAATGTTGCATTCCATCAACATTAAGCGTGGGACGCAAGTACATATATGTGGGTGCTTGTTAGAGAACAAGTTCACTGAACATGACCGTATGAAAATTCTTAATGAAAGATTTATTTTGTCGAATAAGAATTTTCATGTTACAATAGTACATGATTGATCCTTAGACTTGAGGCACAATGGTAACTTTGTGCATATTACATTCTACTTTGATTTATCCTTTTGGTTGCTAGCACAATCGTATAAAGAGATATTTTGGGTATTATGTTAATATGTATGGAAGTTTGTTAGTGGCCAACAAAGGATTCGACACTTATGAAGATAAGTGAATTTCCTATGTGTTTAATAGTTAGTAATTCAAAGTCCTTGGCCAAGGCGGGATGAATAGAGATTCATAATCGAATTACTAAACTTGAAATGGAATCATAGTTATTAAATCAATTTGGGTTTCGACAAAATCATACCCAAAGATTTAATCGGGAAATTAGATGTCGAAAGGATTTTACATGTATGTAATTGTAATCGAAATAGGTTTACTCGCTATTCACTTAATACTAGATTCATGCTACTTGCTAGGTGTTCCCATGATATGTGTAACGCCCCGAGTTTACTAATAAAGGAAAGTACTAGCTTTTAATTTTAAGCTAGACTTTGTTAATAAATAATCAGGTTCATGTTCAAGTCCAGGCTAACTAGCCTGTTATATTCCAAGTTCGACTATTAGTCAATAAATTATTCGGTTAATTATCTCAGTAACCGAATAAGTTTCAAGATTTAATTCCGATTCATTTATTAATTAATGAGTTTGGAATTAATAAGTCAAGTTGACGAATTATTCGAAATATTAATATTCGGATTAATCGTCCAAGTCATGAATTCAAAATTATTATAGTTCAAATTAATTATTTTCAGTCGAGATTACTCGAAATTATTTTCGACGTCCCGTTTACGTTCGGAATAATTTTGGTAATTTGGTATTATGCTTAATAATTGATTAAGCATCATGTAGTGATTAATTAATCATTAATCACGTTTTAATGGTCAAAAAGCCGTAGCAAAATGTGTTACTTTTGCAATCCTTCCTTAATAAGCCGTGGGAAATTAAAGATTTGCTCCAATTTTAATTTGCAAGCCGTGAGCAAAGTTACCTTTCTTAAGATTGAAGAGTTCTCATTAGTATGACTAAGCACGAATTTAGATGAGTCATCATTTTTGAGTAATGCTAAGCCGCGAAGTGTCATGTTAAGGAGGAAACAACAAAGCCCTTCATCATCCAATTTTTCTCACGTTTTTAGTATAAAAAGGAGCACAAGAGATGGAAATTTTCCCACTTTCCCGTAAGAATATTCAGCATGGATAGATATATAATAGAGTGAGAGTGTTAGGGAGAATTAAGAAAGTTTTCCTCCAAGCATAGTAAGTTATCGCACACGACACCGCATACCGTATGCGAACACCTACCGCACAACTAGTCCACCGCACGACGAAGGATCGTAGTTCACGCACGTAAGTCGCACCTAGCGGAGGGTATCGAGCAGCAAGAGGTAATTTTATTACCTTAAGTTAGTCATGTTATAAGCATGTTAATTTTGAGTCATGTGTGTTCATAACACGGCCTTAGCCGTTTGGCCGTGCAAATGCGTCGGGTATGTTCATGATTTAAGTTAACGTCTCCCGAACGATAATCATGAAGTCAGTCTTTTCATGTTATATCATATTTATTTAGTTTACGTTGTTCGGAAGAAGGTTCATAGTAGCTCGGTAGTGCGGTCATGGGATGTGGTCGCGCATGTAGCGCACCACGGGCAGTGCATGTGCGTCGAGTACGTTAAGTTAAAATCCTTCGATTATATTATGTTATTTTATTCAGCAATCTTTGATCATGTTCAGTTAAGTATGATTTGCCGAGAGGAAATGAGGTCCGGTCGTGAAACGGCTTAACGCCGTCGGCGGCGCACGGTGCGTCCGCCGCGGCCAAATTCAGTCCATTGAGCAAAATTCATGTTTTCAGTTTAAATCAGCTCTTATGTTCATGTTATGCCAATTGAAGTCAGAATGCACGAGAGTTGTTGCCGGACGACCGGCAAGGGCCGGCCGTGACCGCGCTGCCCGCACGTAGCGGCAGC
>CACSLK010027834.1:830998-842361 GCA_902706635.1 Striga hermonthica
ATCACCCGTGCGCGTCCCAACAGTGCCCAGCCATGCACGACAGTGCCAACGCGCAGCCCGGGGCCCGAGCCAAACTTTCTAATTATTTTCCCGAATCCTTCTGTGTGCCTTTGACCTGTTTGACCTTGTTTTGCGAGTCTATGGGTGATGTTATGATGCATTTTTGGTCAAGTTTAAGTGTTGAGTCCAAGTGTTCCAATATCCACGAAACTTCACAAACTTCTTGGTTGAATCAAGTTCGACCAATGTATGCTTGTGATTGTTCTCTAAGGTCAAGTAGGTGTTGATCTTAGTAAATAATTGTTGTAGGTGTCTGACGAGCTGTGCTCGCTGCCTACTCCCGTTTGTGTGCCATTTTCCTTTGCTGTTCCAGGTGGGTTCTAATCTAAAATTTCATATGCCATGAATGATGAATATTTATACTTGTAAGTATGATCTATGTATGAATATGAAATATGTAGCCTATCGATGTGAGCTGTTACGGCCGTCGGTACGGTTGTCTCCGTCGATGTAATACGGTTGTCCTTGTGAGGCAAGTCTCCTTAAGTCCTGATATGGTCGTACCCCTACGAGGTACGTAAGCCAATATGGAAGGCCGTGTCCGTAGCGTGGCATGTACTCCCGCCTTCGGGTAATGAATTCCCGTTTTGCGGCTAGCGATAGATGTGCACAGGAGTAATGTGGTTGTTGTGTTTTTGATAGGAGATAAGACATGATGTGATTATCTTATATTCATGTTGTAACCATACCATTTGACATGTGTTATTTATGCGTATAGTAGTGAGCACTATGTTCATTTTGTGCTCACTCCCATCTACTCTTTACGGATGCAGGTTAAGCAGGTGCCGAATGACGGGGAAAGGACGAGTGGGTTGGTCATGATTTATGTGTTTATGATTTCGCTTCCATTATGAATAAAGTGTGGTTCTTGAGATAAGTGGTGTTTATAGCATTTTCTCGCTATAAGATTCGTGCAGTGTCCTTAGAGTAGGACTATTCATGACCCATCTCGAAAGAGAAAGGTTAAGTACCGAGTGAATCTCTAGTGTATGAGATCACTCGGGGAATTAGAACCTCAGTCGTTGAGGACCGGGAGTGTCTTTAGATGTCGCGAATGCGTTACTAATCGACCCCCATAGTTTAGGAGAATCTAATGGGTATCACCGTCGTAACTCTTGGGAGTAGCTAAGCCTCGAGAGGGACGATGGTTGATGATTCTCGTACGATAGATCGAGCGTAAGTCCTGAAGACTGATGTATGGACGAAAGACGACGGCGTCGCCCATAGGGCGAGTGGGTTGCTCCGACATCGCGTGAATATCCTGTGCGTTGGTTGCAAGGCATACAGTTGTAAAAGGTATGAATTTGTAGTTAAGCATGATGTTGTGTCCTTATATGGCTCGAGATGTTAAAATTGATGTTATATGATTGAACTTGACGATTATTGCACGACTGAGATTCTTTAAAACGTGTTATGTGGTGATCGTATGAGTTTATGTGAATTTGTGTTAAAATCATGTTAGGAATGACCTCCCTATATCTTATATGTGCATATTTGAGATATATGTTGTGATTATATGTGACTTGTTAATGCTCGGTTCATTAGTGTATGATTTGGGTTGTCATTTAAATGAAAATTTTATGTATTAGCCGCTAGTGGTGCTCGATTTTTCGCGACCAAGAAGTCATTTCTTGAACAAGTGATCTTCATATACTTTGTAGTTCTTTGATTTAGGTTTCCTTGAGTGTTGGAATTTCGTGATTTACAGTTAAATTGAATTTATTATGAATTTTTAAAGTTGTACACGCAAGCAGTTTTTTTTAAATTACGGGCAGAATTGTGAATCATGATGTTGGGCTGCTTTTGACAATCTCAATGTGGCTATGTGAAGATATAATCAACATGAAACTTGTAGTAAATATTATAAGCTTTCTCTGGGAGTTGAAATCATATTAGTTGGGGTTCTGGTTGATTTTATATGAATTTTCAAAGTTCAGGTTATGATCAGAACTTTTGAAATAGTGGCAGTGTACATGACTGAAATGTATGTTCTAAAACGAGACCCGTAACATGGTTATTTGTAAAACTCCCTTCTTGGAACTTGTAGCAATTCAAGTGTAGTTTTTGTAGGTTTTAAGTTTGTATGACTTGGAGTTTTGTGGCATGATATATTCCTGTTTTAGTGACATGTTGTAATTTATAAATAGTTTGATGGCAGATTTCTTGATCTAAGTGTTATATGCTGAAACTCGGTTTTAAAGTTATTTTTGGCCTAAGTGATCAACATGAAAATTGTAAATAATTGAGTTAGCTATCTTGGAGTTTTTAAATTTCAGTAATATCATGTCTGTAGCTTCGGTTATTGTGCATACACTGAGAACCTGTGAAGCTGTATGTCTTCATTTATCCACTGCACCTATGTTTTGTAAGTTTGCTGTATTATGTGCATTTAAATGATTTTATCTGCCTGATTGTTCTTCATGAAAATGATAGAGGCCTGAGTTATAGATATTTTCCAAGTAGTTTCATCATGGTACGATATGTAAACTGAATGCTACATGCAATTTAAATCCATCACGCATGCTGGAAATTTGTGCAAGTTCATGCTTAGGTTTCTAAATGGAGTTGTGAATTTCAAAATTAGCTTTTCGTCAATTTTCATGTATATGTGCCCTATGTAACTTAATCTGATTAGTATTATAATGTTAGCTGGAAACACTTGCGAGAGAAGCTTTACGCTAGACCTCGAAGTGTGAAAGCTATAGGCTGTGTATGGAGATAAACTCGTTTAGGACTACAGACATGAATAGCTGTCGGAGTAAAAGCTATCGTGACGGCCGACATTGTTGGTCAGAAGAGTCAAACGAGCTAACCATTCTGTTGTTTGGCATTGACCGTCAAGTTAAGATCGTTCCTGGCGGTGACGCCAATGCTCGATCCCTTTTAGAAAAAATTATTGTTGTCAACTCAAACCTTTGTGATTTGGAGTTTTGGGGAGAAACCCCTTTTCCCATTTGAGTACTTAGGAAGTTGTGAAAACCGAAAATTGAAATGTCTTGGATGCACCTTGAACTGAAAACCGACTCTGACTGGGTGTGGCCACGAAGTGGTGGTCAAGCGTGTACGCCCGTGTTGATAAACGAAAGGCTTGTGCACGGTCGATCGTTGACTCACATGCAAGCTGCAGCTGCCATCACCAGACACACGAAACTCCCAGGCCAGCGTGATTGGCCAAACCTTGACCTTACGGCTGGTTTTCAAATAGGTGCACGTGAGCGTCCTGGCGCCCCGCATATGCAACGCCTGCGAGCGTGTAGCCTTTCAGAAGATAGTGCATTAACAACTCAAACGTTCAATTTATTTTTCTTTGGGACGGTTTGACCACCGAGAGTACCAAGTTCCACCATACCGTGTTTGCATCCTTGATCGATATTGTTGATGAGGAAGCGTGGTCAATAGGTTTCCTATGCCTATACGAGGATTCCTCGAGATAGGAGATTTTTGTTGTCAGCAACGGATCCAAGAGGGGCTATGTTTGTATCGTAGAATCGTGTGTTGTGAGTATGAGTATAGCGAGGCTATATTGCGTGCATGGTAACACATTTACCGTGACAATTGCTTCGACAAGAGGTCACGAGTGCGTCGAGATTGTGGGTAAGTTTTTGGTGTGACCTGGGCACCATGCTGAAAATCAACTCCACGTATCGACCATGATTGTTGACCGATGATATCACGGTCGAGGCACTATGAGACCTGTTGAGGTCGTGCGTGCATGTTGTGTAATGCATTTTTGCGATTTCTCACCTTGGGTGAGCCGTTTTGTGTTTTGAACGGGTATATGGATGGTACCGTTCGAGTTTTTCCCCTTTCGTATGTTTAGAGGTGTAATATACCTCGTTCTGGGGAAATGAGGATCCGCTATTGTGAGCAGTTAGTCCTTTGAGATCTTTACTCAAGCCGTTGACTTGGATTATCGGCTAGCTTTACCACCAGTTTTGCCAGGGGTGCATGATGTGTTTATGTCTCGATGTTGCGTAGAGATGTACATGACCCGAATTACGTGGTAGACTTCGGCAAACTGTGGGTCGAGCGAGACCTTACCTATGAGAAGGTACCGGTGGCCATTTTGGACCAGGGTGTCTATCGGCTGAGGAACCGGGCAGTGAACCTTAGGAAGGTGTTGTGGGGCTAACATGACGAGTCTGAGACGACTTGAGAGATGGATGCCGAGATTAGGGGGAGATTCCCTAACTTATCATTATGGGGGTCTGTGTATTCTGTTAGTCCGTTAGTTCCTTTTGTATTCGAATTCCGAGGTTAGAATTCCTTTTAAGGTGGGTAGATTGTAACGCCCCATTTGTTCAGGATTATTTTGAGAATATTATTTATTTTATTTTATCTGAGATTATTTAATTCGTGCTCGTTTGGTGGTATAATTAATTATGTGATAGTAACTGCCTATTTTCCTATCGTTATGCAGCCTCTCGATTTCGCCTACATCAGCTAGCCCAAAATGCATCACCGGGCCACTCTCCTCCACCTGCTGCACCTCAGCTTTTTCATAGCGCCATCGTGCATATGCTTTTCTGGACCGATTTGAATCTCCGTCAGTCGGTCCTCAATATCATATGAATCACTCCCCTCTTCTGAGGAAGTTTTTCTTTGTCGGGAGTCCTTGCCCTCATGCGAGGGCTTTTACTACTTTCCCGTCGTCGACTGGTTCTTTCTTGATCCTTATAAATAACCTCTTTCAGATGGCCGGCTTTGATTAATCTTTCAATCTCATCCTTGAGGTGCCTGCAATCGTCAGTGTTGTGCCCGTAATCCTTGTGAAATCGGCAATACAGATTGCTTTTGGGTTTCTTCGGTCCATCCTTTCTCGTCCGTGGCCACCTGACGATATTATCACGGATTTTCTTCTCCATTACTTCCAATATTCTCGCATTTGGGGCTGATAAGGGGGTGTACTGAGTCGGCTTCCACCCCCTCGACCGTCCCTCTCTTTCCATTCTCAGGGGTTCATTTCTTTCTAATGTCGAACTTGGCTTTTTATCCTTCTTCTCCTCTCGGGGTTCTGTTTTCGCCCTTGCCGCTTACAAGAAGTCGGCTTCTGCTTCTTCCAAATTCATATACTTGGCATACTTTCCCAGAACCTCATCAAAAGTCCTCTTAGGCCACTTCGCCAAAGAATTTCTATACAGTCCTGGGAGTAATCCCGTAGTGAGCCCTCTCGATTTAATTCCCTCAGTGGCTGAAGGCACATCGACACATGCTCGCGTGTATCTCGCCGCATAATCTCGCAACGACTCTCCCTCCTTCTGTGACATGCCTATCAGAGTGAGATAAGATTTTTCCTAGGCCTTCACACTTGAAAATTGGTTCAGAAAACTCAAGCTGAACCCGTCAAAATCCCTGACGGCTCCTGGGGGTAACTGATGAACCAATCTAGCGCGGGCCCCCGTAGGGTCGTCAAGAACACCCGACATTAATCAGGGTCATTGTATCGGTGCAGCACCGCCATGTTTTCAAAACTCCTTAAATGTCGAGAGGGATCGGTCGACCTGTCATACCAGATGTTAAGCTCCCTGAACCCCTGAGGTAAGTCGGCATGTAGTATGTGTTGTGAAAAGGGATGTCCTCTTGAGCTCCCCATTTTCCTCCCCTTGACGCGAGCCTGCAAATCTCGCACCTGAGCTAGCAATTGTTCCAGGGTGTCGTTCCTAGCTTGTGGATTAATAGTTCTGACAGAGGGCTCTTCTTCGTCCGCCCTCCACTTCTATCTTTCGCGTGACTGCGCTTGTTGTTCATGCTCAGAGAGTGGCTCATTTTGAGGTTGCTCGATTCTTGCCTACTCGACTCTGGGCTGTTCGACTTGTGTCTGCTTCATTTGGGCCGCCACTGCCTCTGCAATCATTCTTTGCATCTCGCTCCTTGTCATGGTCAGCGTTTTCTCCTCGACTCGAGGTGGTGGCCTTGCTTTCTGGTCGAGTGATCCGGGCTGTCTTCCCAAACTTAGAGATGTCTCGGCCGACTCGTGACCATCGGCTCCTCCACTTGAGTCCTTCGCATGGCTGGTCCCTCCCTGAGTAAGCACCGGGATCTTGACCCATGTTGGGGTAACGGGTGTCTCCTCCCCCACACGTGCTCCTGCCAACACGTGTGTTCCGAACGGTGGGAATCCAAGCACTTGGAGCGGTGGTTTGGGGCCGAGAACCGGTGGAGGCCGCTTGTCAGTCCATGTTGCCCTGAAATCCTCATTCAAGTTCTTCTGTAAGCCTTCCTTCTCAGCCATTAGAGACAGATCGAAGCTAGGTGTAAAGCTCTTAATTCCTTCAAGAACTCCCCACAGACGGCGCCAAAATGATGGGTCTCCTATCAAATCTGGAGAAAACCGGTGGAAGTGAACCCAGATTTGGAATGAACCGATGGGAATGAGCTTAAATATGCCTGAACCGTTGCTGAACCGCGATGATACCTGCAAGAACTCATTCCGGCGTAGAGCCTCCGACGCTCAAGTCAGTATATGAGGAAGATGAGAAGAGCTGCCCTCAGAGAGCAGCAGCAGTAATGGAGAAATGTAGAATGAATGGAAGTTAGGGGTTTAGGGTTACCTCAACTCCTTTATATAGAAGTAAAATCTTTACTTGGAGTCCCTAAAATGCCCTGGCCGACTTATGGGATATGTCCAGAATACCTTGGTCGGTTTGTATTCCATCCACCTCCTAGTCAGCATTTAGATTCCTCCTTATCCTTAATAGCTTCCTTCTGGTCCTTGATAACTTCCCTGCGATATGTTGTGAAGTATATCGTAGTCGTCGAGGATTTACAAGCCCCGAGACATTTTTAGTTGACTCGGGATATCGACTCGAGTTGACTATGTCATCTTCATTCGTCTGTAGACCTTGACGGACTCATCCATTTTTCCATAAGCAGTGGCTTATGCCAGTCGACTGATAGAGACATTTGGGCCCTTGACCGAAAGTATTCTAGAGCCTGTGGCAGGAGTCGACTTTGCAGAAGTCGACTTGGTAATATTCGAACCGTTAACAGTATGAACCGCCATACGAGTATGGCTATATCAGAGTCGAACCTGGGTAAGTCGACTCGATAATACCTAAGTCGTCATAGCATGAACCGTCATATGATAGTATGGCTATATCGGTGGAAGTGAACCGGTGATAGACAGAGGTAGTCAGGTTCGAATAAAATTCAGCAACAAGTTAAGGACAATATTTACCCACAGACATCACAGAACCTTCAAGACCAACCTTTTTCAGCAGTTCAAGCAAGCCAAGTTGTTCAAAGTGATCACGAACTATCGTCCTCTCAGGACGAAATTTCATTTAAGAAAATATACCGAAAAAACAAGTTTCAGACATAGGAGTGTAATATTTGCGGGAGAAAGCGTTACCAATATCAAGTGGAGTATCTGAACCATCACCTTCAACATCATCGATGGTTTTCTGTTCAACAGTAGGGGAACTTTCCTTGGCAGTCGCAACCTGGTTGTCGGGTTTTCAGGTTCACCATCATAACCATCTATTTCTTTTTCAGTAGAATCACCAACAGAATCTGGGGACGATTCTCCTCCGGATTTTGTGACAGAAGGAGTTCCAGTAGTAGGTTCAGAAATAGAAACGACCTTCTTCGTCTTTTTGGGTTTAGCTCCAGAGGGTGCTGGGATCTTCTTGCGCTTCTTCGGAGATTTGATGGCAGGGGAAGAACCCTTTCCTCCTTTCACGCTGGTATTGCCACCTTTAGGCTAAGAGCCCTTCGTTGTAGAGGATTTTTTAGGGCTTGGTGAAACCCTAGGCGTGACTGGATCAGATGATTGAGGATTTTCAGTTGCCATGGTTGAAGGAGTTGGATTTAGTGGAGTTTTTGTGCTCTGGGTTTGACGAGTTGAGTGCCGAGATGGTTGAGGAACATTTTTCTTGGGCTTCACGGTTCCCTGCTTGGATTTCGGCATAATAACAAACATGATTTCTCACAAGTATGGAATGCTAGAAGATTTTGGAGAAAGAAGATAATCCAATGATTTGAGGAGATAGACACAAAAGGTAGCAAGGAGATATAGGGAACAGAGATTGTGGTTATCGAGATATGTGATAAGACGGTTCAGCTCAAAATTTGAATTTCAAATAAATAAGAACCGCTCGACACTTAATGCACAAGAAACCGTTCCCTCCAAACAGATTACTTACCAAAATTAATAACACAACTACAATTTATAATGAATGAAGTTTCAGACGAAAATATCATCCAAATCATGTACCAAAAATAATTTAGGCTCATGATCGAAATAATATATACCACGGAAAAAATCTGGATGCACATGCCTAAATAAGATATTTAACACGCAATATTGAAAAAATCCATTAATAGATTAACCCACAAATCTTTCCAAATCAATTTGAAACAAGCTTGACACTATCAAGATGGTGAGAAAATAAATTCTCTTCGTGCACAACTCAGCCCTTATTGCTCCAACTTTTATACAACACGGAATTAATATAAATTCGTTCATCACTTTCTCTTAGCAAAAAATGAAACTTCCGTTCGCAATTCAGCCCCAATACTAATGATGAACTTACTTCGTTCTATGAACTTCCACACCAATTCACTTACTAACAATAACTATACGCCAATGTCAAGCCCATTACATGAGGTGTGAATCATCCCGCAAAAAGTTTTAATTTTGAACAAGCTGAGAAGATATCATAATGGCCAACCTTATTTCACCAGAGAACGTTCATTCTTAGAATGTTTACCTGTAGCTATCACACCTCGATTATTGTTAAGCACGTAACTCGTTTCACAGGTGATAAGGGAAACACCTCATGTGATAGTTGCCCGATTCCTATTTTCACGAGAGCAGCTCTTACAAGTATATTAAAATGACCATCATGACGAGCTCTTACAAACTGACCAGTTAGAATTCACAGACCACCAATCAACAAACTCAACAATAATCGATCAGAGAAAAATTCCAGGGGATGAACCTACATACTAAAATGCCTAAAATGCAGAACAGATCCTATATGCAATAAACACGATATATATATATATATATATATATATATATATATATATATATAATTGCAACTGACACAATGCACATATATTATATAGCACACATTCCTAAAGATTTTTTCAAGGACAAAAATCGTTTTGAATCAAGAGCTTTTGTAAAAATAATAGCAAGATGATCATCTGTAGGTACATGATCCAATACAAAAATCCCATCTTCTACCAAATTACGAATAAAATGATAACGAATGTCAATATGCTTCGTACGTGAATGTTGGACCGTCTAATTGCTTAAATCCGTACAACACTTTCTTAAGTCTGTAGACATAATTCGGATTCTTGGGATCCTTGAATCCTTCGGGCTGCTTAACGTATGCCTCTTCATGTAATATCCTGTTCAGAAAGGCAGACTTCACGTCCATCTGGTAAACAATGAACTTCATTAGACAAGCAATAGATAGAAATATGTGTACAGATTCATGTCTAGCAACGGGGGCAAAGGTTTCATCGAAATCAATACCTTGAGTCTGAGCGTAGCCTTGAGCAACTAGTCTCGCCTTGTTGCGTGTCACATTCCCGAACTCATCACTTTTGTTCTTGAAGAACCACTTTGTTCCAATAACATTTCCCGATGAAGGTTCAGGGACTAACTCCCAGACATAGTTTCTAGTGAATTGCACCAGTTCCTCCTGCATTGCTAAGATCCAACACTCATCTTTCAGAGCTTCTTTAATATTCTTAGGTTCAATCAATGAGGTGTAGCAGGCATAATGAGAAACACGCATAAGTTCTTTGACTGACATCTTCGAGTTTCTGGTTACTCTCTCGTTGATGTCAACAATGACTTGTTCGGATGGATGATCTTTATGAACCCTTAAGGGACGATCACGCTTAGATGGCACTGAACCTTCTTGTGTAGAGACAATGTAGTCAGTTGACGTTTCAATATCCACAACCGAAGGTTCAGCCGTCTCCTTGTCAGCAGAGCTCTTAACATTATGAGTATCCTACATTGTCTCAACATTTCCAAACTGATTAGTTGACCCAGATGAACCAACTTGGGAATTTTTTTCATCAAAGATTACATTCATGGACTCAATTACAGTGGAGGTACTTGTGTTGTAAACATGGTCACTCGACTATTGTTAGAGTAACTAAGAATGAATCTGTAACACCCCACTTTGATTTTACTGAAAATTTCGAATTTTCCAAAAACCAGTATAAAATTTTCAAAATCATTTTCGCAAACTTAGTGGGTGTTAACTAACATTTTCGTAACCCAAGTCTTATCTGGGCCTACGGGGATTCATTACCCGGTTTTCACAAGCGGTTTTCATCAACCAACACAAACTCATGAATAAATAGTCAAGCATCAATCCCAAAACTACAAGGGTTCGTAAGATTCAAAATCCTTACACCAAGTTTGAAAATAGTTTGCACAAAACATAACGTGCAACAAATTTATTCAAGTTCAACGGAAGCCATGATAATGCATAAATAAATAGACCGACCAACTCGTCCTTCCTCGTCACCCGGCTGTCACTTAACCTGCATCGGTGAAGAGCAGGTGGGGATGAGCACAAGATGAAAAACGTGCTCACCACTATGCACATATATCATAACATAATGATGAAGAGAAGTATGGTTAGAGTATGAACATAAAGCAATCATTTGTCTCATCTCCAAATCACATCATAACATATTACCCACGTGTACACATCTTTCATTAGCCAAGAATAGGGGATTCATTACCCTAACTCATGGGGGTACGTGCCACTGTAACGGACACGGCCTTTCATTAGGTCTTTACGGAGACTTGCCTCGCAAGGGCAACCGTACCGTAACTCGACGGGGACAACCGTACCGACGGCCGACATCGGCTCACGCCGATAGGCTACATGATTTACATACATACTAAAATCATACCATCTCAACAAGAAACACACATATATGGCATAGCAAGTTTTGAATAAGTAAACCCACCTGGTGCAGCAATAAAGGGAAAATAGCACCGTCAAGAGTAGGCGGCGAGCACGACTCGTCAAACACCTACAACAAATTATTATACTAAGATCAATACTTTTGACCTTAGAGGAACATACACAATCATACTTGGTCGAACTCGTGTCGACCAAGTCGTTCGTGAAGTTCTGTGGACTTTGGAACACTCGGATCTAACACTTAGGCTTGACCAAAACACATAAAATGACACCTATAGACCTAGCACATAAAACAAGTCAAAGACACACACATAAGGGTTCGAAAAATATAAGAAGGGTATGGGTCGGGCCCCGGGCTGCTCGCTAGCACGGTCGGGGCGTGGCTGGTGCTGC
>CACSLK010027834.1:874664-890038 GCA_902706635.1 Striga hermonthica
ACTACTTATTCCTTCTCCCTTTCTCCCCGTTGTCGAGGCGTTTCTCGTGTCGTCCTGGCTATTTTGTTGAACCTTTTCTTTGAATCGAATCGTGATTTCTGACCACCTTTCTTGATTGCCATTCTTTATCTTCTTAGATTCCGACCTTGACCCTGTTTCTGACCCCGTCTCCGGTTCTCTTGCCCGTGAGATCGATAACTACTCGGATTCGGACTCTGTTCATCTGAACAATGTCGAGCCATATTCTCATTTAAACGTCGAGCCGGAGGATTCTGTCCATTCGCACGCCTCACCCTTTGGCATCGATTGGGCTGTGTATAACCAGGCACTACTTTCGGGCACCCTTTGTGAGGATCCCGAAGTTCTTAACACCCTTGAAACTTATTATCCCGACTTGGCTCCTCGAGGTATTTTCCGCTATATTCTTTTCGAACATCCTTCTGTGTGGCCCGTTCTGTTCCTTTATAATTTCCCTTAATCAGATCTGCAACTATAGCATTTTCCGTGGTAAGTTCTTACTATCGTTTTCTTTATGCTCCTGCAGCTGAAATCGATGGCTTTAGGGAGTTCAGCGGCCTTCCCACGGACTGGGATGTAATTGCTCCTAAGCCCGAAGACGACTTTCGTCACCCTCCGAAGGGCTGTTATACCTTCTTTGTTGACCAAATAATGTCGGGCCTGCGTTTTCCGATTCAGCCTGAACTAAAATCATTAAGTGACCTTTTTGATGTACCAATAAACCAGTTCACCCCTAATTCTATTCGAATAATGGTAGCCTTTATAGCCGTTACCCGCATAGTTCTAGGTGATTTTTTACCCGAATTTTTCCTTTATTGTTACGGGTATAGGTTTAGCAAAGACGCCCATTGTTTGGGTCGTCGAGTAGGAGTTACTTTCCTTGATGACCTCTCTTCCAATATTACTGAATGGAAGAAGAAGTATTTCTTCATTCGACCTGCCCCCGGCCAATACCCTTACTCGAATGAGTGGATCACTAGTAAGACAAAGCAACGTAAGCGCCCCGACTCTTCTCAGTTTGCCGATATGCTAGAAGAATTGAATGGGCATGTGTGGAGTGCTCGTCAACTTATCAAAGATACTTCTTTGCTTAACCATGTTGGTATTTGTGTTGACAAAAGTATTCCTCGCCTTAGCGATCCTTGTAAGCTCTTTGTTTGTCGTTTCTTGTTACGTTTTACTTACTGATAATTTGGCCCTGTATTTTTGCATTGTCCTAAAGTGTATGCGCGACTTATGTGTTTATTTGTATTGATAACTCTCCCTTTCCTTTTTAGTAAAATCATTGGCTCGCTTCGAGAAGAAGAAGATTAAGGCAGCTGATGCCTCGGTTGCCCAAGAGCTCGGGGGCGGCTCGAGTTCTGTTGCTCCATCGGCGGCGGTCGAGACGACTGCCGCTAAGAAGTCCAGAGTTGTCCTCCCATCGGCCACTGTGCCGGGCAAGTCGTCGGGTCCTTCTCGCAAGAGGTCTCACGATCAGAGGGACAAAGCCTCAGCCCCCGACTCTTCAAAACGCCCTAAGGGGAAGGAGTCGACAGTTGAGGGCGACGCAACAGCGCTCCCGGTTGAGGCGGGTACTGGGCAGCCGTCACCCGTGAGGGTTCAACTGATAACCCTCCAACAACCATCCCGGCTCTATGATAACCCCGACTCCCTCCAGATTCTTAATTATCTTCAGTCGGTTCTCCCTGAGGATGATAGAGCCCGGACCGACGGCAACCCTTATCATCGGGCCCGTTATGCAGCTCGGCTCATTCCACGGGTAAGTTTAATCTTATGTTTGCTTGCCTTTCTGATCTCGGGTCCATTTCTTATGTTTTGTTTGTTTGTCCTTTCTTCAGCTTCTCGCCTGCATCCTCCCGACCATGATCGAGGAGGCGACCTCTCCTGAGTCGAATATCCAGACTCTGAGGGAGAAATACACGACTAAGTGTACGGAGCTCGTGGCCAAAGAGGAGGAGCTCGAGGCTGCGAATGCCATCATAGCCAAGCTCCGTTCTGAGAAGGAGGCGGCTGTCCGAAAGGCTGAGCGGCTGAGGGTCGACTTGGTCAAGGCTAATGACGAGATCCTGGTCGAGAAGGAAAACGGGATAGAGGAAGGTCGACGGACCTTCCTAAGGTCGACTGCAGGAGCGGTTTTTCTTGATCACTACCGTCAGGCCGTGGTCGAGGGATTCTACTCCTCAGAGGAGTTCCTTGACAAACTTGTTCCCGCGGCTGTCCAGTATTTCGACTACGCCTGTGACACGTGGGAACAGGCTGTGACCAAGCCCGACTTCTCGGGGAAAATCGACCGTGATGCCATGATGCAGACCCTCCCCGACCCCAAGGGCTTCCGTGAAACGGTTCTTCCCCCCGGCCATGCGTGGTGGAGCAGTCTTACGGCCAAGGCCATCCAGTCGGCTGAGTTATCTTCTCAGCTTGAGGTCCCCCCACTTCCCTTAGTCGGCCCCGTTGAATTGGTCGAGCCTAGCGGGGCGAGCTTCGAGGAAGAGCCGCTTGACGAGGAGATTGAAGTCGAGCGGCCCAATACGGAGCCGATTGGGGAGGAGGGGGAGGCTCGGACTGAGCTGATTGGCGATGGGGGCGAAGATGCTGCCGAGAAGTCGACGGCCGACTCCAAGCGGGCTTAGATTATGTTGTATATTTATTTATTATTATTTTTTGTTTCTGTTTGTACTTTTTCTTTTTGCCCTTACCTTCTCATCCTATTTTCCTTTTGTAAAGGATGAGACGGCGTCGGATATAATGAATTTCCTTTAATACTTAATCGTGTTGTTTTCATATTGTCGTCTTCTTGTGTTTGTGGCTCTTTATTTTCATGTTTGCTTCTCTCTTTACCTTACTGTCCTCTCCCAACCCGTTTTGCGAGTTGGTCGAAATCGAGCAACAATTTTAACAGCATTATAGCTGTTAATCTTAAGTTTTTCGAGTCGTCTTCTCCCAACCTGTTTTGCGAGCTGGTCGAGGTCGAGCAACAATTTTAACAACATTATAGTTGTTAATCTTAAGTTTTTCGAGTCGTCTTCTCCCAACCTGTTTTGCGAGCTGGTCGAAGTCGAGCAACAGTTTTAACAGCATTATAGCTGTTAATCTTGAGTTTTTCGAGTCGTCTTCTCCCAACCTGTTTTGCGAGCTGGTCGAAGTCGAGCGACAGTTTTAACAGCATTATAGCTGTTAATCTTGAGTTTTTCGAGTCGTCTTCTCCCAATCTGTTTTGCGAGGTGGTCGAAGTCGAGCAACAGTTTTAACAGCATTATAGCTGTTAATCTTGAGTTTTTCGAGTCGTCTTCTCCCAACCTGTTTTGCGAGCTGGTCGAAGTCGAGCCGAATTGACCGGCTATATAGCCGTTTCAAAAAATTTGATATTTTGGCTACTGTGCTGGAATCGATGCGAAAAAGGGGCGGCGGTCATTATCTCTTCTCGACTTGTAAGATACCCGACTTCCTCGGTTACCTCTCATGTCTTACTATTTGGGTCGAATTTTCCCAATTAACTATTATTTATTCAAGATATGGCTGACAGTGCCGCCTTTACATATTTCGAATTTCAAATCCTTTTAGTGACGCGCGTCATGCCAACCGCTGACTCCTCGCATTCTGTGCCTTATCACGGTCGTTGGTTTTCCTTTAATCCAACGGCTGACATCCATCCTATCTTCTATAAATAAGATTGGGTTTCTCCCTCAACTCTTTTTCACTTTTCCTCATTTTCTTCTTCAACTCCGGCAAATCAGAGACCCCAGCTATCTTTCCGGCGAGTTTTTCCCATCGTTTGCAGAATCCTAATCACCTGTCAGATCGGCGATATGTGTAAGTATTTTCATTCTTTTATTTCTTTCTCCTATTTTCTGGGTTTTTCGGATCTCTGGGTTGCCGTGTTCTTCGTGTTCTTCAAAAACTTCTTTGTTGTTTGTTTTTTTTTTTTTTTTTGAAGATGTTATGTTGGATCTTGTGTGAATTATTCTTCAAGTAGATAAACTGTTATTGTGCGACCCAAGCTATCGCGTATAACCCCTTATCGGCATTTATTATGTCGACTCGTACCGACATTCGCTCTTTCTTTTTATGCTTTCCCTGAGTCGACTTTTTTTTATACTTTTCCCAAATCGACCCTTATCGCCATGTCTGACCTTTGCCTTTGTTTCTTTTCCTTTTAGCTTCCCATTCCGGTTCTTCGGCCGACACCCTCGACAGATTGATCGACAGGGGCCTTGACCAAGCCGACTCAAGCTCAGTTGAGATTACCGGCTGCAGGATGGTGAACGTCTCACCCCCTTCATCGGGTACTTCAACCCCGAAGGTCGACTGGGCCGAATATGATCAAGCCTTGTTGGACGGTGGTCTAGTTGAGGTCTCAAAGAGTCCTCGAGGAAACTCTCCTCGTCTCGACTTGATTCCTCAAGGTATTCCCCTTAGGTTGTTAGATGTCCTTGTGTATAGTACTAGTCCTGTACCTGTATCCTTAGTTACACCTCTCGATCCTTGAAAGGTTGTTTCGACCGCTTGTACTCTGGCCAAATTAGCCACTTTAAACCCTTTTTCTTATGCCTCTGCCGCTCGAGTCGAGAGCTTTAGGCAGTTCAGCGGTCTTCCCTCCGATTGGGAGTTAGTTACCCCGGGTCCTGACGGCAACTTCGCCTGTCCCCCCGAGGGTTGTTATACCTTCTTTGTTGACCAAGTTATATTTGGCCTACGCTTTCCCATCCAAGCCGAGCTTTTGGAGATTAGTGACCTGTATAAAATCCCAATAAATCAGTTTTCTCCCAACGCTCTCTGTATCATGATAGCCTTCATCGTTGTTTCGCGTATAGTACTTCATTATTTTTCGGCCGAATTTTTTCATTACTGTTATAGTTATCGACTTCAGAAAGGGGCCCATTGTTTGATCCGTCGTCCCGGCGTGACCTTTCTTGACGATCTTTCGTCCAATGTCCCCGAATGGAAGTCGAAGTTTGTCTTCATTCGACCTTCCGTGGGTGCTTATCCTTATACAAATAACTGGATAAGTACCAAAGTTAAACAGAATAAACGGTCTCGATCCGAAGACTTCGAAAGACTCTTAGCCGAGTTGAATAAATGTACTTATAGCGCTCGACGCATAATAAGAGACCGTGGGTTGGTCAATCATGCCCGAATCGTCTCGTACGACGATCTCCCTCAACTCGATGACCCTCGTAAGCTGTTCAACATTTCTTACGATACTGAGTCGTCCCTTGTATTCTTTTAACCTTTGCTTTTGTTGTTATTTTTTCAGTTAATACACTCAAGCGTTTCGAGGTGAAGAAGACGCCTACGGCTCCTGTCCCACCCGGTAGGTCAGGTGCGCAATCGACAGCGGCGGCCCGAAAGCGCAAGTCCTCGGGCCCGAGTGCCCGTAAGAGGCCTCAGGATGATCGCGCCCCTCCCTTGCTCCCTGGCGACTCTAAACGTCGTAAGGTCGACAAGGGTAAGGAGAAGATGGGCGAGGGGAACACTGTCTCCAAACGGACAGAGTCGTCCGTCACCTACAAGGACGCGTTGGTCAAAATGCCGTCCCGACTCTGGAATCATCCGGAGCCGTATAAGGTGGCGGAGTACCTTTATTCCGTGCTCCCCGAGGCCGACAAGGCTCGCGTCGAGGGGACCGAGTATGATCGCTCTTGCTACGCTACCCAGTGTCTGGTTCGGGTATGTGCTTTCTTCATACGCGTTTGTCTTGCGTGTTTTCTTTTTGTCTCATTAGTTTTTTGTTTCTTTTTTTGTGTAGTTTATGGCGGCTGCTCTTCCTGGCCTTAAGGCCGGCACTCGACCCCCCACTTCCGCCGGTCCTGCCCTCGAGGAGAAGTATGAGGCACAGCTTAGGGAGAATGCCCAGCTAGAGAAAGAGCTGGAGGATTCTAAGGCCCTGGTCGAGAAGTTGAGAGCCGACAAGGCCTTTGTCGTACACGAGAAAGAGAAGCTTCAGGCCGACCTTGTGAAGGCTCAGGAGGCGAACATGTACGAAGTGGACATCGGCATCGTTGAGGGCCGAAAGTCTTTTTTGAGGACTGGCATAGGCGCTGCCTTTGTCCGCGAGTACCGCAAGGAAGTCGTCAGGGCTTTCTGTAATTCTCCTGAGTTCCTCGACAAGCTCTGCCCCGCCGCTGTTCAATACTTCGACTATGCTTTTGATGCTTGGGAGGCTGCGGTTGCGGGTTCTGAGCTTGCTGGGCGAGTCGACCGAGAGGCCTTGAAGCGTACACTTCCTGACCCTGACGGCTATGAGGGCGATCCGTCCCTTCCGGACGATTACCCCTGGTGGACCGGTCTCGAGGCAAAGGTCATTCGGGAAGCTAGGTTCACTTATCAATTGGATGCTCCCGCGTCCTCCCCGGTCCAACCTGCCGAGCCGAAGGATGGTGATCAAGTCGTGACCATCCTCGAAGAGAGTGATGAGGATGCCATCCCATAGTTGTATTTTCGAGGCTTCTTGCCTTTTAATTCTTGTTTGTTTTTGTTCCGATCAACCTAGTTTTCCAATTTGTAAAGGTTGAGACGACTCTTGTAATGAACCTTTTTATGTATTACTTATTTTATTTGGCTCAAGTCGTTATGTTCCTGCAGCATTGTTCATGCATTCTTCGAGTTTTCACTTGCAATTATGTGATTGTGTGTTTGTCGACATCTCCTTTACTTACGTATTTTGTAGTTAGTATTTTTGCAGCCGTAAATGGATGTATGGGACTCGTCTTTTGAGTCAACTTCTGCAGTCGCAGGTTTTTTCTAACCTTGCCGAGATTTCACTCGCGGTATGCAACTTTTGTTGCTTGAGTCGACTTTTATAGTCGTGGGCTTTTTATCCTTGCCGAGATTTTACTCGAGGTATGCAACTTTTGTTGCTTGAGTCGACCTTTATAGTCGTGGGATTTTTAGCCTTGCCGAGATTTTACTCGAGGCATGCAACTTTTGTTGCTTGAGTCGACTTTTATAGTCGTGGGCTTTTTTAGCCTTGCCGAGATTTTACTCGAGGCATGCAACTTTTGTTGCTTGAGTCGTCATTAGTTGGCATCCAACAATTATGTAAGAAAACAAATAAATATATAGACATCTCTGAAGAGTTCAAAATCCATTTCATTACTGAATATGATTTGATCGTGGTTCAGTACAAAAAGCAAATTTGAGAACATTACTTAAGCATAAAAGCGCTTTAGATGGGTAACATGCCAAGATCGCGGCAGTTGTCGTCCTTCCATGTCTTCAAGTTCATATGCGCCTCTGACGAGCACTTTGGTGATTGTGTAGGGTCCTTCCTAGTTGGCTTCCAGCTTCCCGACGTGTTTTAGAGCATCTGCTCGTTTGAGGACGAGATCCCCCACCTGGAATCGTCTGGTACGGACCTTCCTATCGAAGGCTGTACGCATTTTCTGCTTATATTCCATGGATCGCACCCAGGCCTCCTCTCGTCCTTCTTCTATCATGTCGAGAGCCTCTTCGACCATCCCTTCATTCTTCCTTTCCTCGTAAAATGTCGATCGGTGCGAATTTAAGCCAACTTCGATAGGTAGAAGTGCATCCATTCCGTAAACCATGTGAAATGGTGACTGGCCTGTCGAGCTTCTTGGAGTCGTCCTATAAGCCCATAGGACTGTTGTCAGCTCGTCGACCCAAGCCCCTGATGCTTTCTCCAACCTCTTCTTCAATCCTTGGAGAATCGTTCGATTAGTCACTTCGACCTGTCCATTAGCCTGGGGGTGTGCGACCGAGGCGAACCTTTGCTTTATTCCCATGTCAAGACACCACGCCTGAATTCGTTTCCCCTGGAACTGAGTCCAATTATCAGAAATTAGCACCTTCGGGACTCCAAATCGGCAACAGATATTGTTAAACAAGAATTGGATCATCTTTTCCTCCGTAATTTTCGCCAATGATTCCGCTTCGACCCACTTGGTAAAATAGTCTACAGCGACTACAAGAAACTTCCTCTGCCCCGTCCCCATCGGTAGTGGTCCTACCAAATCGATTCCCCATTGCGCGAAGGGGATCGGGGTGCTTATGGTCGTCATGCATTCGGCGGGGATGTGAGTGATTTGCCCATGCCGTTGACATTTTTCGCACTTCTGAACCAGCCGTTCCGCCGCCGCTCGCATCTTGGGCCAATAATATCCTGCTCGCAAGGCTTTGCCCGCCAAGGCACGTGATCCTATATGCGCTCCACAACATCCTTCATGTATTTCTTTTAAAACGAAATTTCCTTCGTCTTCGGAGACGCATCGCAAGTGAGGTCCGACCAGCGATTTTTTGAACATGACCCCCTCGACTTCGAAGTACTTGCTCAGATATCGAGCCACCCTTTCTGCCTCCTACTTATCTCCCGTAGGTACTTGACCCTGCAGGAGCTTGTGAATCGGTTTTCTCCAATCATCCTTTTCCTCGACTTCCATCGTTTCGCCCAACACGCTCCCTTCTAAGTGCATAGTAGTGATAGAATTTCCCATCTTCCCCTCGTTCGAGCTTGCTATTCTCGCCAGCCAATCTGCTCGTTTGTTTTCTTCTCGAGGGATTTGCGTTAGTTCGAACTTTTCCAGGCCTTGCACAAGGCTCTGGATTTCTTCGACATATTTCATCATCCGCTCTTCTTTGATTTCGCAATTTCCCAACACTTGTCCAACAACTAACTGCGAGTCGGAATGCGCTACGACTTCCGACGCTCCTCCGCCAATTGCAAGTTGAATTCCTTTGATTAGCGCTTCGTACTCGGCTTCGTTATTCGAGGCCTTAAATCCCATTCTAATGGCAAAATCAAGTTGTTCGCCTTCGGGTGAGACGAGAACGATTCCAAGACCTGATCCTTTGGTCGCCGATGACCCATCGACATGAGCGACCCATTTCTTTTCTTCCCCCTTGGTACCTTCTTGGATGAAATCTGCTAGGGCCTGGGCCTTTATGGCTCGTCTTGGTTCGTACTTGATTGAATATTCGCTCAGCTCGACTGCCCATTTGACGAGTCGACCCGATACCGTGGGTCGACCCAATGTCTCTCCTAATTGAAAATTCGTCCTGACTAACACCACATGGTTCAAGAAATATGGCCTTAGCTTTCTAGCCGTTATTACCAGTGTCAGGGCGGCTTTCTCGATTTCAGAATATCTCGTCTCCGCACCCTGCAGAACTCGACTGGTGTAGTAAATTGGCTTTTGGATACCTCCTTCTTCTCGTAATAACACCGAACTTAGTGATACCGTTCCCACAGATATATAGAGCACCAACTCGTCACCGGGCTCTGGTTTTGTCAACAAGGGCAGCTCGCCCAAGAACTCCTTCAATCTCTCGAAAGCCGTTTGTGCCTCGTCATTCCATAAAAAGGGCGACTTCTTTTTCAGCAGCTTGAAGAATGGGAAGCTTTTTTCTGCGGCCCGAGCAATGAACCTGCTCAGTCCTGCAATCCGTCCCGTCAGAACTTGTACATCTCGTATGCTTCTTGGCGGGGCCATGTCGAGTATGGCCTTCACTTTTTCCTGGTTTACCTCGATTCCATGCTCTGTGACGATATATCCCAGGAATCGCCCTGCCTTTACTCCAAAGGCACACTTGTTGGGGTTCAGCTTCATCCCGAACGTCCTAAGAGTTCGAAATGTTTCCCTTAAGTCGTCTGGGTGCGAGGTTGAGACTTTACTTTTTACCAAGATGTCGTCCACATATACCTCGATATTTCGCCCGATCTGAGATTTGAACATTCGGTCCATCAACCTTTGGTAGGTGGCTCCAGCATTCTTAAGCCCAAACGGCATGACAACATAGCAATACGTCCCTTTACTCGTTACGAAGCTCACCTTACTTTGGTCCTCCGGGCATAGTGGGATCTGATGATAGCCCTGAGATGCATCCATCATACTTAACAATTCGCATCCAGCCGTAGAGTCGACGAGCTGATCAATTCGTGGTAAAGGGTAATGATCCTTCGGGCAAGCCAGGTTCAAGTCCCGGAAATCGATGCACATGCGCCATTTGTTTAGTGCCTTTCTTTACCATCACAGTGTTGGATATCCACTCGGGGAATTGGATTTCTTTGAAATGTCCTGCCCGCAGCAACTTATCCACCTTAACCTCAATTGCCTTGTCGATCTCTTCTCCGTGACGTCTAAGTCGCTGTTTTACTGGTTTTCTGAGAGGGTCGACATTGAGTTTATGCTCCATAACAGCGGGGTCGATCCCTGTCAACTCTTCAGGGGTGAAGGCAAAGACATCCCTGAATTCCTTTAATAATGCGATCAGCTGGTTTTGTAGCTCGACTTTCAGATCTTTCCCGACCTTAGTGGTCTGTTCCTCTGTTTCTCCAATTTGTATTTCCATTAACTCCCCGTGGGGTTCGAGATCAGTATTCCTTGGCCTTTTCTCGCTCACCATCGGCTTTTTTCCTTCCTTCACCTCCGTCCGTTGGTTTGTCCTTACTGGGATTTGATAGCAGGTTCTCGACAGCCTCTGGTCGCCCCGGGCCTCTCCCACCCTATCTCCGACAGGGAATTTTAGCTTCATATGGTAGGTTGACACTACCGCTTGGAATGCGTTAAGTGCCGGCCTTCCCAGAATCACATTATAAGCCGACTCGACGTCGACCACAACAAATCGTACCATTTTTACCTTCCTTAAGTCGCCTTCCCCGAGGACGACAGCGAGAGCGATTTCCCCCAGGGGGGCGACTTCCGAGCCATTAAATCCAAAAAGCGAAGTGTGGAGAGGTGAGAGTTCAATGTCGAGTTCCATGCGTTTAAGACAATCGAAAAAGATCACATTCACCGAACTCCCTGTGTCGACAAAGATTCTCTGAACTTCGTAGCCCGATATCTGGGCTGTGATCATCAAGGCGTCGTTATGAGGCCTCTCAACTGCTCCTATGTCGGCTGGCCCGAAATTCATCACTGGCCCATCCTCTTCGACCTGCTGCACTTCGGTTTTTCCATGATGGCCTCGAGCATATGCTTTTCTAGCCCGGTTTGAGTCGCCATCAGTTGGCCCTCCAAATATCATATGGATTACTCCTCTTTTTTGGGGAAGCTCTGCTTTGTCGGGTGTTCTTGCCCTCTTGTGGGGGCTTTTGCTCCTCTCTCTTCGTCGATTGGGTCGTTCTCGATCTTTATAAACGAACTCCTTCAGATGGCCTGCTTTGATTAGTCTCTCAATTTCATTTTTCAGGTGCCGACATTCGTCGGTGTTATGGTCGTAGTCTTTGTGAAATCGACAATACAGGTTACTTTTGAGTTGTGTCGGCCCGTCCTTTCTCGTTTGTGGCCACCTGACAACGTTGTCACGGATTTCTCTCTCCATTACCTCCAGTATCCTCACACGCGAGGCCGACAGAGGAGTATATTGGGCTGTCCTCCACCCCCTCGGTCGTCCCTCTCTTTCGGCTCTCGGGGATCCTTTCCTTTCAGTTGTCGCGACAAGCTTTTTGTCCTTCTTCTCGTCCCGAGGCTCAGCTTTTGGCTTAGCCTCCTGCCGAAAGTCGGCTTCGGCTTCCTCGACATTCATGTATTTGGCGCATCTTCCCAGCACTTCATCGAACGTCCTCCCGGGCCGCTTTGCTAGGGAATTTCTGCACAATCCCGGGAGTAGCCCTCGAGTGAGTCCACCCGACTTGATTTCCTCGGTGGCCGAGGGGACGTCGACACACGCCCGTGTGTACCTTGCCACGTAGTTTCTTAATGATTCCCCTTCCTTCTGCTGCATACCTATCAAAGTAAGGTACGACTTTTCTTGGGCTCTTACACTGGCAAATTGGTTTAGGAAACTAGAGCTGAATCCCTCAAAATCCCTGACGGCCCCCGGGGGCAACTGATGAAACCAATACTGTGCGGGCCCTCGTAGGGTTGTTAGGAATGCTCGACACTGAACGGGGTCGTTGTATCGGTGTAGCACTGCCATGTTTTCGAAACTTCTGAGGTGCCGAGAGGGGTCAGTCGACCCGTCGTACCAGATATTAAGTTCCCTGAACCCTTGAGGCAAATCGGCATCTAAAATATGTTGTGAAAAAGGGTGTCCCCTCGAGCTTCCCGTTTTTCTTCCTTCCACCCGAGCCTGCAGGTCTCGGACCTGTGCTAACAGTTGTTCCAGCGTGCCGTTTCTGGCTTGTGGATTGACGGTTCTGACAGAGGACTCCTCCTCGTCTATCCTCCGGTTCTGCCTTTCATGGGATTGTGCCTGTTGTTCGCGCTCGGGAGGTTGTTGCTCATTTTGGGGTTGTTCGACTCTCGCTTGTTCGATCCTGGGCCGCTCGACCCTTGGTTGCTCGACTGGTGCCCGTTTGAGTTGGGCCGCTACTGCCTCCGCGATCATTCTTTGCATCTCGCTTCTCGTCACGGTCAACGTTTGTTCCTCGCTTTGGGGCGGTGGCCTTGTTTCCTGTTCAAGTTGCCCAGGTTGCCTCCCCATCCTAAGAGAGATTTCGGTTGATGCGTGACCATCTATCCCTTCGCTTGTGTCCCTCACGTGACTGGTTTCCCCCTGAGTGAGAACCGGGATCTTGACTCCGGGTGGGGTAATGGGTGTCTCTTCTCCCGTACGCCCTCCTGACGGCGCGTGCGCCCCAAAAGGTGGGAATCCCAGTACCTGGAGTGGTGGTCTAAAGCTGGGGATCGGCGGAGGTCGCTTGTCTGTCCATGTTGCCCTGAAGTCTTCGTTCAAGTTTTTCTGCACTCCTTCCTTCTCAGCCATCGGAAACAGATCAAAGCTAGGTGTAAAGCTCTTAATTCCTTCAAGAGCTCCCCACAGACGGCGCCAAAATGATGGGTCTCCTCTCAGATCTGGAACGGTCCAATGGGAAAACGTCCGGATCTGGGATGAACCGGTGTGAATGAGCTTAGATCTGATATGATGGATCTCGAACCGTTGCTTGAGCTGCAAGAACACCTGCAAGAACTCAACGCCGGAGGGGTTTCCGGCGTAGAGCCTCCGACGCTCAAGTCAGTATATGAGAGAGATGATGAGAGCTGCTATGAGAGACGCAGCAGTAATGAATAGGGTATGGAATGAATGGGAGTTAGGGTTTTGGGATTACCTCAGTTTTTTATATAAGAGTACAATATATACCTGAAGTCCCCAAAATGCCCCGGCCGACTTAATGGAAATGTCCAGAATACCCCGGTCGGTTCGTATTCCGCTTACTTCCTAGTCAGCATCTAGATCCTTCCTTAGCTTCCTTCTTATCCTTAACTCTTCTTCAATATGCTGAGGTGTCTCAAAACTATCGGGAACCACGAACTACAGGACTCCCTCAGTCGACTTGGGATATTGCGTCGAATCGACTGGGTCGCATTCAACCGTTAGCAGACCCTAATACATCTGACTGTTGTCTTATCAGAGGTCGACTTATTCTAGTCGACAGGTGTACGTTGACTCGGTCGAGAGCCGGACTTCTTGACTGAGTATCATGGAATCTTACTAATAGAGTCGACTTTGCCGAAGTCGACTTGGTAGTCTCGAACCGTGATGATATGAACCGCTATGAGCCAGTTGTGGCAATGCCACGGTCACTGAACCGATACACGACAGTATGGCTATATCACTCACCAAAAGGCAAAACCGAAAAAAATAAAGATAAGATAGACAAAATATCGATCAGCACCTCTCAATGAAAGCACCAATGATGACGGATCGATCTTTTGTCTATACTGGGTTGCAAATAAACGACGCACTGAGGCCTTCGTTTATCCCCGATAGGTGTATCTAACAGAAGCACTACGGCCTTCTCCTAGATACCGTGACTTCAAGACGCACTATTGGCCTTCTCTCCGACACTGCATGTAAAGACGCACTAATGGCCTTCTTTATCACACGTTAAGAACATGAAGTTCCCCCTCAATTGGCTCACCAATTCAATACTCAATTCAACATGTCCAATATGATGAGGTACATGGGGTATTTATAGTTGTAAAATAAAGCTATGCCTAAATCTAATAGATCTCCTAAATATTGCAAGAATAGAAATCCTAAGTCTAGAAAGCAATAAAATCCTAAACCTACCAAAATACTAATGCTTGGCTTGCACACCAAGCAAATCTAGAAGCTCCCTAAACTAAAACCCTACGCTTGCCCAACTCTTCGGCCGCCTCATGACCGCCTCTCGCGCATGTACGCGTCTCGCACTCCTTGTCGGACTCGGTCTCTTGCGCGCGCTGCTCCCACGCGTCGCCCCTCGCACTCACCTCGTCCACACCGATTCCCGCTCGCGCGTGCGTATCCGTGCCCAGCACTCCTACACCCGCTAGGTCTCGGTTTCCGCTCGCGTCACCCGCACTTGCGCGCCCGGCGCGCCCCGCATGTCCATCGCCTGCCGCTCCGCGCGTGCCGCCAGTCCCCGAGGTCCGCTCCTCTATTGCGCAGCCCCGTGCGCCCGTAGTGCCGCACGTATCGCCCACCTCCTCGTCATCGCCCGCTACGCCTATGCCCATACGGATTAGGCATCCGCCCGCGTTGCTGGTACTCGCGCGCCCATCGCGCGCCTCGCCCCAGCTGGCCATCCATCGCGCGTCCCGACCACTCACGCGGTTGCCGACTTCCTCGCCTACGTACGTGCCGTCGCTCGGTACTCCCCCGTACTCGTGCGCTGCCTTGGCGCAACCCGTGCTCCCCGTCTCTTCGCCACATCCGATCGCGCTTGCCCCCTCTCGTACTCGATCGTTCGGCCATCCGCGCGCATCATGGCACGATGCGCGCCATACACCTGATAACCGATCTTCCTCGATCCTTTGGTCGCTCGCCCCCGTTGGTTCGCCCGATGGCCATGGGTCCCATCCTTCCAACCCAATGCAATCACCCGCTCTCCAAATCCACCCATCTTCCATACGACTCCTACCTCCCTTTCGAGCCACCATCTTGCGAACTCCCCTTTTCCTCGCACAAGGCTTGCACCTACACTTCTCCTCTTTTGCCTTTGCCTTGTGTATCCTTCGAGCTTGTTTGGTCTGGCTCCTCCTAGGCTTCAACTTTGCTTGCGGACCACATCCCTTCGGCCAGTCTCTTACACATGATGGTCGATTATTCGGGCTTGATGGCTCTTCCAACATGTTCTCTAACCATAAAATGAGACTATCCTCACCTTCATCGTTGGACTCACCGGGGTTGATGACCACTTCCGCATCATTCCCCTCCTCTTCGAGACTATCCTTGTCCTCAAGGATTAAGAAATTAAGCGCTCCTTCCTCTTCATTGTTCTCTACCACCATCGCTTCCCGGGCTTCCATGAGGTGTCGTTCATACTCCTCAATATTCCTCCTCTCATGAAGCTCGTCTAAATACGTTTTCTCCCATGGTGTGAGCTCTCTTTCTAAACCCTCCAACATCTCAAGATCTTCCCAATCAAACTCATCCATTGGTGGGTAAGACATTTTTTTTTTTTTTTT
>CACSLK010027834.1:897556-930381 GCA_902706635.1 Striga hermonthica
AGCAGCGCCCGTGCACGCTGCGCGCTGCACGCGGCAGGCTGCTGGCCGAGCCCAGCCTATGACCGGTTCGGTCGGACCGCAGCCGGTCCAGACCGGTCCAGACCGGCTGACTGGTTCAGCTTTATTTTAAGTCCGGTTCAGTCCTAATTTAGTCCGGTTCGTTCATGTTCAGCCCGGTTCATGTCTTAAGGTCATTTTCAGTAAATTTTCGGGATTATTTCAGTCCAATAAATTTATGTCCAAATCAGTTCAGATTAAGTCAGTTCCGGTCAATCCGCATAAGTCTAAAAATCAGGTTAAGTTAAATAGAGCATCTTAACGAAAATAATCAGTTAAGTTAACAGTCTGAGCATAGTCAATAGTAATTGCTTATATTATTTTCAGTTTGAGCAGGCATCAGCACTACCTTTCAGTTCAGCAGTTCAGGTGGGGACTCAGACTAAGTACTACATTGTTTATAATTACGCTACCATGTTCGAGGTATGTATATTCAGTATCCGCTCGGAATGGTCGCCGGTCCATTCTGGGTTCTAGTGGCCTAATCTAACCGCTAGAGTGTGCACATGGTCCGGTATTAGTTTGTGCCGGGAGATTGCGGTATTAGTTTGTGCCGACAGATTCAGTTATCAGTTACGTGACTTATGTCGCGAGTTCAGACCGGTATCAGATATCAGTTCAGTTCAGTTATATATGCTTAGTTCATGATATTGTTATTATTTACGATGTTTTACATTAGTATGAGTTTCCACGGAGCACAGTTCCTTAGTGCTCACTCCCCAGTTTTATTATGTTTTTCAGGTCAGGATGTCGGGCTGGGAGCGTGACGCGGCGTGACGGGACTTTCAGGATATTTATATATGTTTTGGACTGTATAAATATGATTATGACTTACGCTTCCGCTTATATTTTGATGACTTGTGATGATGTTTTTGATGTCTTTTGACGTACGCTTTTGACGAACTAATCACTTTAACGAACTTTTAAGAAAATTAAGTTTTCAGTAACCGGACGTTTTTATTAAATTAAAACAACGGTTTTTCTAAGTTAAGTCACGATTTTTCACGGTAGCACCCCGAATCAGTTTTCGCAAAGTAAAAAAAAGGTTTTATTTCAAAGACTTTGCGAATTTTAGCGCACTCTGATTTTACAGTAAGGTGGGGTGTTACATGGCGAGCATATGTTGGAACTTGAATATCGACCAATTTTAAGCGTACCTATCACATATTCATGTAAGAAAAATGAGTGAGGCCTATATTATAATCTATGCGTTTGAGAGTTTGTCATTTCAAGGCCAAGTTGATATTTTAGGCATATGGTCGTACATTCGTTGGAATTTGACTTGATTGAATTGGGCATTTTGAAGCTCTTCTTATTTGAAACAGTATCCATGCTCGTGTCTTGTTTTCTTTTCTTTTTGTTCGGGACGAACAAAGGATTAAGTGTGGGGGAGTTGTTTGTCCCATTTTTGTTGCGTTTTCTTTTGTTATTTTTCCTTTCTTTTTCCCCTTTTAGGTCTTCTAGTTGGTTTTCATCTCGTTTTGTAGTTTATTGCATGTTTTCCTCTATTTTGGTTGTCCTTGTATTTTCCGTACATTTTTCCAGTTCTTTTTCGTTTTTCGTGTATAGGTCGAAAGTCTCAGGAAGACCGCATTTTGGCCAAATGTCTTCCAGGCAAACATAAATAAATAGAACAGTTTGTCAGCGTCACACAGGAAAATATGGAACTCGATTCGGAGTTCAGATGAGCGTATACGAGCCCAAAACGTAAAGTCATGCAGCCTGCCCAGGCCCCACACCGTATCGAGCCCTGCACCACGCCAGCCAGACCTCCGCGCCGTAACACCAGCTAACAATACCGTTTATGCGCGTCCTGTACCATGGCAGCCAGCGCACCGTGGCATCACCTGTAACACCCCACTTTGATTTTAAAAAAATTTCGGACTTTACAAAAATCAGTAAATAATTTTTCGAACTCGTTTTCAAAATCATGGGCGTTATTCAAACATTTAACATCAACCAAGTCATATCTGGTTGTTCACATGGTTTTCATTAACGCTTAAAACATCCATTTCACATGATTATTAGCTAAACATTATAGCATGCATAATCGAACACATGATATTCAACAAATAACTCCAATACGAATATCTAAACAAAGGTCCAATCATCTAAAAAAGGACAAGTTCTGAAAATAGTTCAACACGTCTCAAGAACCACACTTTATTCATAATGGAAGCGAAATCATAAAAACATGAATAATGACCGACCCACTCGTCTTTCCCCTGTCATCCGGCACCTGCTTAACCTGCATCCGTGAAGAGCAGGTGGGAGTGAGCACAAAATGAATGTATTGCTCACTACTATGTACATAAATAACACATGTCAAATGGTATGGTCACAGTATGAATATAAGATAATCACATCATGTCTCATCTCCTATCAAAATCACAACAACCACATTACTCATGTGCACCTCTATCGCTAGCCGCAGAACAGGGATTCATTACCCGAAGGCGGGAGTACATGCCACGCTATGGACACGGCCTTCCATATGGGCTTACGTACCTCGCAAGGGCACGGCCATATCAGGACTTAAGGAGACGTGCCTCACAAGGGCAACCGTATTACATCGACGGGGACAACCGTACCGACGGTCGTAACCTCTCACATCGATAGGCTACATATTTCATATTCATACATAGATCATTCCCACAAGTATAAACATTCATCATCCATGGCATAGACAATACTAGATTAGAACCCACCTGGTACCGCAAAGAAAAGTGGCACACAACCAGAGCGAGCACGACTCGTCAAACACCTACAACAATTAATATACTAAGATCAACACCTATTTGACCTTAGAGAACATACACAATCATACTTGGTTGAACTTGATTCAACCAAGTAGCTCGTGAAGTTCTGTGGATATTGGAACACTTGGACCTAACACTTAGACTCGACAAAAATGCATATAAATACCACATATAGACCTAGCACGCAAAACAAGGTCAAACGGATCAAAAACATATTAACAGTTTCGAGAAAAACACAAGGAAGGTTTGGGACGGGTCCCGGGCTGCTTGCTGGCCTGGTCTGGGCATGGTTGGGCACTGACGGGGTGCTGCGGGCAGCTGTCGGGCTCGCCGGGTGCGCTGGGGCGCTGTTGTGCTACGCGTTGGGGCGCTGTTGTGCGTGTTGGGCTGCTGGCGTGCGCGCTGGGGCGCTGGCATGCGCGCTGGCAGCAATGCACAGGGCCCGACAGACAGGCATGATGAGAACACGGCAAGAAGACTAAAGAATGCTGCGAGCTGCGCTTATCATGCACGATGGAGGTTAAGCCGACGGGCTGCCGAGGCCCAGCTCATTAGCGGACATGCGCGCGCGGGCGTTGACGCGCGCGAGAATTTTGACCAAGGATGCGATAGCGCGAGTATGATCGAGGAGATTCACGCGCGAGCAGACCTAACCGAGCAAGGAATAGGCAAGGCGGGCGCGAGAGTCCAGCACGCGCGCAATGGCGGCTTGAGTCGCAAGCAAGAGATATTCTAGATATTTATTTCCTTGCATTTTAGTTTGTTTAGACACTTAATATTTTATTGCTTTATTAGAGTTATAGTTATATTAGGATTAGATCTAGTTGATGCCTATATAAAGGGCCTCTCCCATGTTATTTTTCATCATTCAGAAATCAATATAAAAATCCAAACTTTTGTTCAGACTCTTTGCTCTAATTTTCTTCTTGATTTCTATTGCAATTATAATCGTTAGAAAGGCTGCGAGTGTGCGACTTCCTAACACCTATCGAGCGATTTAAGGCGCGAGAGCGGCGTGTCGACAGTCAGGGCACACGATCTTCATCATTGGTGCTTTCATTGAGAGCATCGATCGTGTGTCTTTCCTTTCACATTCTCTTTCAATTTTTCTTTCTTAATTTTGGTCGTTCAAAAAAAATTCGTCAAAAGCCAAAAAAAAAATCAAAATTAGTCCGGGAAGTAGAGAACGTAGGCAAGCAAGAAAAGATATGGCCAATCGAGAGTTGAAAGAAAGAGTCGAAGGTTTGGAAGGCCAATTCAGGGTCATAAGCGAAAGCATGGAGGGTCGATTTGGTTCGCTCGATGAAGGTCTGACCACCACCAATTCTACCGTGGCTTTTCTCGAGCAGCGCTTGGAGGAGGTGTTGCGCGGGTTCTAGCGACAGCAGTAGCAGGAGCCACCACGAATGAACGCACGCGAGCGTCTGAGGCAACAGGAGCAGCAGCGGGCCGAGCACAACCTCGACGAGGAAGAAGAGTACGAGCAACGATCGCAGGCGCTGAACGTTCAAGAGCGACCCCGCGTCGAGAAGTCGAGGCTCGTGCTCTAAACATTCACGGGAACCAATCCAGACGCTTTGCTAAACAGGGCGGTGCAGTTCTTTGACCTAAATGAGATGCCGCAATGAGACTGGGTTTGGTATGCCGCGTACTATTTAGATAGTGAGGCCAATGTGTGGTGGCACTGGCTCACACGCGTGTATCGTGGGCTGCCACAACCAATCCGGTGGCAAGATTTTGAACGCGAGCTCCTTACGCATTTTGGAAATTCGGACTATCATAACCACGACGAGGCGCTGACTCGGATTCGGCAGTCGGGGAGTGTGCGTGACTATCAGAAGGAGTTCGAGAGATTGGCATGCCGGGTTCGTGGGCGGCCGAAAAGCGCACTTGTTAGCGCATTTGTTGGAGGGCTTCGTTATGATCTCGCGGCCGAAGTGCGATTGAAGAGGCCGGAGACCATGCACAAGGCCATGGAGGTCGCTAGGAGACTGGAGGATCACTTGGCCGCGACTCGAAAGAGACGGACAGACTTTCGAGTTCTAAAACCGTGGCGTGTGCTGGTGACCGTGGGCGCACCTAGTGCGAACGCGAGGCCACCAAGCACTTTCAGGCCACCAGCAACCGAGGTGAAAAGGTTGTCGATGGAGGAGATAGCGCGGAGACGATAAAAGGGGTTGTGTTTCCGGTGCGAGAAAAAGTTCACACCGGGACATCGGTGCAAGAAGAATTTCTTGATCGAGTTCGTGGACTCAGACGATGAGAAGGCAGTGATCGAGGAAGAATGGGGGGAGGAGGTCGAGGTGCTCGATGATGAGGCTAAGATCTCTGTACACGCCATGGCGGGCACCAAGGGACCGAGGACGATGCGTTTGCCGGCGTGGGTGAGGGATCAGCGAGTGACTGTGCTCGTGGACAATGGGTCGTCGCACAACTTCATTAATGTGACGCTATCTCACAAGCTAAAACTACCCACGTCCATGGTCGAGCCATTCGAAGTGCGGGTGGCTAATGGAGAGCGATTGCGGTGCTTGAAGGTGTACCGAGGCATTTCGATCAAATTCCAAGGAGTAACGGTATAGGCGGACCTGTTTACTTTAACATTGGTAGGGCCGGATGTGGTGCTTGGTGTGCAATGGCTCGAAGGGCACGGTGACGTGACGACCAACTACCAGAAGGGCGTGATGAAGTTCGAGACCGATGATAGGTTGGATACCTTGAAAGCGAGCGAGGGATCGACCAAGGAGGTTGGTCTAAAAAGCATCGAGAAGGTGTGGCGAGGTGGCGGGCAGTTGTACGCCGTCATGGTCGAACAGACGGGCGAGGACACAGAGGTTGTCGAGGAGCTCGACCAGTGCATACCTTTGGACGAGGAGAGGCAGCGCGAGGTGCGCGACTTGCTCGAGGAGTTCGACCAAGTCCTCAGCGAGCCTAAAGGATTGCCACCGCATCGGGAGTTTGACCACCGAATTCCCTTGGTCGAGGAAGGTCGAGCAGTACACGTGTATCTCTACAGGTACGCGCACTTTTAGAAGACAGAGATCGAGCGGCAGGTGGGCGAGATGCTTGAGTCCGGGCTCATTCAGCACATCACGAGTCCATTCTCGTCGCCAGTGTTGCTCGCAAAGAAAAAGGACGGCACTTGGAAATTTTGTACGGACTACCGCGCACTCAATGCGGCAACTGTAAAGGACCGTTACCCAATACCGAGTGTCGACGACATGTTTGACGAGCTGGGAGGTGAACGCTACTTTTCGAAGCTCGACCTACGCGCGGGCTACCATTAGTCAGGCTGGCCGAAGAGGACGTACCCAAAATGGCTTTTCGCATGCACCAAGGGCACTACGAATATCTCGTGATGCCTTTCGGGTTGTGCAAAGCACCGTCGACCTTTCAGTTTGCCATGAACTCGATTTTTAAGAGATACCTACGTAAGTTTGTATTAGTATTCTTTGATGACATTTTGGTGTACTCAAAAACATGGGCAGATCATCTCGAGCACTTGCGAGTTGTTTTGGGTATTTTCGAGGCTAACTCATTCTACATCAAGCCGTCCAAGGGCTAGTTTGCTCAGGAGGTGGTCGAGTACCTCAGGCAATTTATTTCTCATGATGGCGTTAAGGTGGATCCAAGGAAGATCGAGGCAATGGTGGGGTGGCCGAAACCCACGAGCTTGACGCAGTTGCGAGTGTTCCTTGGTGATGACGAAGACTAAAGAATGTTGCGAGCCACGCTTATCATGCACGACGTAGGTTAAGCCGACGGGCTGCTGAGGCCCAGCTCATTAGCAGACATGTGCACGCAGGCGGTGATGCGCGCGAGAATTTTGACCAAGGACGCGATAGCGCGAGTACGATCGAGGAGATTCACGCGCGAGCAGACCTAACCGAGCAGGAATAGGCAAGGCAGGTGCGAGAGTCCAACACGCGCGCAATGGCGGCTTGAGTCGCAAGCAAGAGATATTCTAGATATTTATTTTCTTGTTTTCTAGTTTGTTTAGACACTTAATATTTTATTGCTTTATTAGAGTTATAGTTATATTAGGATTAGATCTAGTTGATGCCTATATAAAGGCCCTCTCCCGTGTTATTTTTCATCATTCAGAAATCAATATAAAAGTCCAAACTTTTGTTCAAACTCTTTGCTCTAGTTTTCTTCTTGATTTCTATTGCAATCATAATCGTTAGAAAGGCTGCGAGTGTGCGACTTCCTAACACCTATCGAGCGATTTAAGGCGCGGGAGCGGCTTGTCGACTGTCGGGACACACGATCTTCATCAAGGCAGCATTCCAAATGGACCCGACCGTTTTTAAAATGAACTCGACCAATTGACTTAAAATTTTTACACATAACAATACACTCAGAAAGACACGTTTTCACCAAGTTTCAGACCTAAACCTTAAGTCTAACCTAGGCAACCAATTTTTACAAAAAGGCGACACAAATCTGAATTTTCATGTTCTCCGAGCAATCCTTGGAACTTTTCAACGAAATTTTTACACAACTCACATAACATCAGATTAAGGACAATCACCAAAAATAACAGCAAAATACCAAGAATTCGAATTTTAATGATTTTTTGAAGTTTCTGCCCAGAATTTCAAATCGACATTTGACAGAGCTACAGACATTATTTCGACTTGAAATTTTTACACGACATAACATACTAACAGAGGACTATACAGTTTAAATTTACAGAAATTGGACGAACACACAATATATAATGATTTTTGTAAAAATCAGCAGCAATACCCGATTCAAAAATACATAATGACCAAATACTCAACCAAAAACGTCTAAGGCCTTCACCATGAGGCTAAAGACTTCAAATGTTCCAATATTCCACAGCCCTAATCACGATTTACTTACAATTCACATGATTTCATATCTAATGAACATAACACACGATAAAACAATCGTATCTAAACCCTAACATGCAAATTCATCCAAGGGTTAACACATATATCATATAGACATATAAAAATAATGGGGTTTCAGCCTTGTACCGTTCTCATGGTCCTTGCACTAAAAATCACAAGGGAAAGGGGTTCGAAGGCTCGAAGGCACACGTAGGGAGGCTCGGCGGCGGGGCTCGGCACGCCGAGGCTGGGATCACCTTGGACAGAGGTGGGCTGCTCCTTCCTGGCCTAGGGATACTCGAACAGGGGCTGGGGTTCGAGGGTTGGCCGTGGTCCTTTCTCGTTGGTCGCCAGGGTGTACGGTGGAGGCGACGATCGGGAGTGGAGAGGGAGAAGAGGGTGGCGGTTGATGGAGAGTGAGTGGGAGGGTTTTGGAGGCTTGGGGAGGGGAAAAGAAGGGGTTAAATAGGGCTGGAAATGCCCTACTTATCATATGGGGTGCTGGGGGGACGTGCTGGGCCGCACGCGGGCATGGGCGTGGGCGCGGGCTACGCGGTGGCGCGGTGATACGGAAGTGGAAGTTAGCATTGGCGAGGCTAGTGAGAAGCCAAAACGCAAAGGGTGCATGTCGGTCTTTGATGCGACCGAGTACCTAAGGACTTAAAGCTTAAGGCAACTAAGGTGGAGCCGTTTGGTGTATGGGTTGCCAATGGAGAGCGGCTAAGATGTCAAGAATATTATCGAGAAGTGCCCATCAACCTGCAAGGTGAGATCATCAAAGCCGACCTCTATGCACTACCTATTGTGGGGCCTGAGATAGTTCTTGGAATTCAATGACTAGAGGACTTGGAGAAGTTACTTCAAATTATAAGAAAGGCATAATGGAATTCTACTCTGGAAACCGACTCGTCATGCTGAAACCCGAACCAAGGGGAAAAAGCCGAGAAGCCGAAATGAGGAGTTTGGAGATAGTCTCGATCCTTGAGGACAAGGATATGCTTAAAGGGGGCAGGAATGATACGGAAGTGGAAGATAGCATTGGCGAGGCTAGTGAGAAGCCAAAATGCAAAGGGTGCGCATCGGCCCTTGATGCGCACAATTGGGCAACTAGCGGCAACAACGCGCCATGGACAAGGAATGCACGCGGGGCAACGTTGGGTGCACGCGGGCGCACGATAGGCAGGCAGCACGCGGGATTTGGTAGAACATGCGGGGTGAAGAGCAACGGGCGTGCAGGGCGCGCATCGCGCGTGAATGAGGGTAACGCGGGTGGAGGCCTAGACAGCGTTGGAATAGGCGTGGCATGGGCGCCAGGTTGGGACGCGCCAACCAGCGTGCGCGAGTAGGCGGCGCGCACATCAGCGCGCGCGTGGGGTGACGGGCGCCAGCGAGTCCGCAGCCTTCAAGGACTAGGCGCCATAGGATGCGCGCACGTACGCGAGAGGCGGTCGCGTAATAAGTCGGCCGAGAATTTGGGGGGCATATGAATTACTTGGGCATCAAGTTGTGCTTGGTGTGCAAGTAACTTGGAGATCAAGACCTTCTAGTTTATTAGGATTCTACTAGATATTTACTTTCCTTATTGTTTTATAAGATCTAGATTGTTTAGGTAACTTATTATTTTATTGCTTTACTAGAGTTATAGTTATATTAGTATTAGATCTAGTTTGTGCCTATATAAAGGCCCTTCCCCTATGTTATTTTTCATCATCGAAGAATTAATAGAAATTTGGAACTTTTGTTCATTCTCTTTGCTTTAGTTTTTCACCAAAATTCTATTGCAATTATATTCGTTTAAAGGGGTGCGGTTTGTGAACCTCTAGGCAACTATCGACGATTCAAGACACTGGTTTGTGACTTGTCGACAGGCGAGACACGCGATCTTCATCATTGGTGCTTTCATTGAGAGTTGATAAGATCGTGTGTCTTTTTTCCTACCCGATTCCCTTTCTTTTCTTTCCCTTTATTTCATTCGTTCATATCAAAAAAAAAAAACTATTATATATATATATTTTTGTGTGCGTGAGTATATATATATATATTTATTATATATATATTATTAGTTTTGTTTTAATTTCCGTTAGTTTTAAAAAAAAAAAAATTTATTGTGTTTTGGTTTTGTGGTGTGCGTAAGTTAGACTATATTTATATAAATAATTTTTTTTTTTTGAGTGCGTGAGTTTGATATTCAAAAAAATAAAAAATAAAATAAAAAAAAAATCTTCAAACATGAGTCCGCGTAGTAAGGAGCGAAAGCAAGAGAAGAAAGCCACGGCCAACAAGGAGATGAAGGACAAGATCAATAATCTCGATGCTCAGGTCCGTACTATGAGCGAAGGGCTCGACACTACCAAGGCCACGGTTCAAGAGCTGATGGAAATTATGAATTGCCGCTTTGATGAGATGGCACACAGACGGGAAGTCTTCGAGACTACATGAAGGAGTTTGAGCGACTTACGTGCCGGGTGCACAACTGGCCGAGTTCGGCGCTCATCGGGACATTCATAGGAGGGCTTAAATTCGAGCTAGCAGCAGTCGTGTTCTTATCGAGATTCCACTCGAGTTACAACTTCATAGTTGTTTAAATTGACTTCACAGTCATGTTCTTATCGAGATTCCACTCGAGTTACAACTTCATAAGTTGTTTAAATCAACTTCGCAGTCGTGTTTTAACTTGTTGTAGTTAAGGAAGTTTGATTGTGGTAAAGTCGTCATGCCAAAATGTAAAAACGACAATTCAAACATCAACCTTGAAATTCATTTCATTACTGAATTTGATCTGAAGGTTTTCAGTACAAAAAGAGGCTTTAGACACAGCCTTAAGCGTAAAAGCGTTTAAGATAGATCACATGCCAAGATCGGGGCAATTGCCGACCTTCCCCGTCTTCTAGCTTTTATGCTCTTCTCTCGAGAACTTTTGTGACTGTGTAAGGCCCCTCCCTGTTGGCCTCGAGCTTTCCAAAATGCTTTAAGGCATCGACTCGCTTGAGGACGAGGTCTCCCACTTGGAATTGTTGGGTTCGATATACCTGTACGGAACATATAACGCAGCGGAATTTAAAATTTTTTTATAAGTATTTATCTTATAAATACTTATTCCGTACATAAGTATAACGAGATAACGAATAAGAATCATTTAAAATCTAGCAACTTTTACTAATTTTGATTTGATATGTAATTTTAATAAATTACCTTTGTTCTTGAACTCCTTCAAAAACGTAGATGGATTGAGGAAATCGGTTTCCGGATTGGTAACGTCACTTCACTTCTTGTTCTTGTGGTTATTCGCTTTAGGAATGCAATCGTCTTCCGTCTAAATGTATCCACCTTTTGAAGTCCGGTTCCGATGAAAGCTTCTTCACTAGCAGAAACTTCTCGGTTTTCAATAAGTATGGAATATATATATTTATAAGAAAATGTTCAATAACTTTTTCTTGATATATCACTCAACTCTTTGAATGTATTTCTCTCTTGGAAGAACTTTGCAAAAAGATTTAGCAAAATTTGTGCAAACATTTTGCACCTATTTATACTAAACATTTTATCATAAAATAATCAATATTTGATAACTAATTATTTTTAATAAAATTAGATTTAATTTAAAAATCCATACCAAATATTGACTTTTAATAAATAATGTGGAGTGGTTCTTAACCACCATCAACCACTATTATCTTGTCTCCTTAATTATTTTAATCTTTAATTATATTAAAGATAAAATAAAAAAAATCATAAAATAATAATTCTTGAAAATATTTTTCAAGACTTTATTATTTTAATCATTTCTTCCAATTTTCTTATTTAATGATCATATTATTATTTGGATTTGAAATTTAAAATCCAATTTTAAATTCCAACTATTAATTAGTAATTCAATTAATTACTATATTAATAACCAAAATTCAATTAATCAATCCAATTGATTAATTTACTATATTCCATAAATTGACATCTAGTCAAATTAGATTTGTCAATTAATTCTAACTCTTTAGAATCACTTTTTGAATTTTACCTTCATTCAAAAAATTGGTGTGACCTTTTAGGTTCACAATTAATACTAGTAGTGGGTTTACAACTCTTTGTAATTTGAGTTAATCTTATTAACTATTCATGAATTAACTCTTTAATTTAAGAACCCACATATCATGGGAACATCTAGCAAGTAGCATGAATCTAGTATTAAGTGAATAGCGACTAAACCTATTTCGATTACAAGTCCATACATGTAAAATCCTTTCGTCATCCAATTTCCCGATTAAATCTTTGGGTATGATTTTGTCGAAACCCAAATTGATTTAATAACTATGATTCCATTTCAAGTTTAGTAATTCGATTATGAATCTCTATTCATCCCGCCTTGGCTAAGGACTTTGAATTACTAACTATGAAACACATAGGAAATTCACTTATCTTCATAAGTGTCGAATCCTTTGTTGGCCACTAACAAACTTCCATACATATTAATATAATACCCAAAATATCCCTTTATTCGATTGTGCTAGCAATCAAAATGATAAATCAAAGTAAAATATAATATGCACAAAGTTACCATTGTGCCTCAAGTCTATGGATCAATCATGTACTATTGTAACATGAAAATTCTTATTCGACAAGATAAATCTTTCATTAAGAATTTTCATACGGTCATGTTAAGTGAACTTGTTCTCTAACAAGCACCCGCATATATGTATTTGCGTCCCACGCTAATGTTGATGGAACTCAACATTCTTATCCGATAAGCATACATACTATGTGCAAGTCTTTTCTGGATTATTTAATATCCCATCTCGAAACATCCAACGACTTGGAACTATATTTAAGATCACAGCTTTCAAGATATGTTCCATGATTACCATCTCTATGCGCAACCATATCTTATAGCTATAAGTGATCTAGGGACTTTATGTTAAGTGCAAATATATGATAAATGCTTACTCTTAAAATAAAGTAATGCCTTTTATTTAATATAATTCTAATAGATTGTATTTACAAGTAGAATACGTCCAATCAGATTGGAACGCCGGGTATACTACTCTAACAATCTCCCACTTGCCCTACTTCCAATCACTCATGTATCTTAGACCCATCTTCTCAAGATGTCCTTCAAACACTTTCTGTGATAAAGGCTTAGTTGAGGGGTCTGCTATATTTTCTACTGAGTCGACTCGATCGATAACGACGTCGCCTCTACCAATGATTTCTCTAATCAAATGGTATCGTCTCATGATGTGTTTGGATCTTTGATGAGATCTTGGTTCCTTTGCTTGCACAATAGCCCTATTGTTGTCACAATAAATTGTTATTGGATCAACAACAGATGGTACTACACCCAACCCTTGGATGAAGTTCCTTATCCAAACAGCTTCTTTTGCAGCATCAGATGCAGCAATATATTCTGCCTCTGTTGTAGAGTCAGCAATTGTTTCTTATTTGGAACTTTTCCAACTAACTACTGCTCCATTCAGAGTAAATAAGTATCCATACATAAATTTATAGTCGTCTTTATCGGACTGAAAACCAGAATCAGTAAAGCCTTCTAGTTTCAATTCTCCACTGTTGTATAACATAAAGATATCCTTAGTCCTTCGTAAGTACTTAACAATATTCTTAACGGCTTTCCATTGTTCTTCACCTGGATTAGACTGATATCTGCTCGTTACACTTAGTGCATGAGCAACATCAGGTCTTGTACATAACATGGCATACATAACGCTACCGATAGCAGATGCATAAGGTATATGATTCATCCGTTCTCTTTCTTCAGGTGTCTTGAGAGACATCGTCTTAGAAAGAGAAACCCCATGACTCATTGGAATATATCCACGTTTGGATTCTTCCATACTAAACCTTTTTAGTACCTTATTTATGTACGTAGACTGGGATAGTCCGATCATCCTTTTAAATCTATCTCTATAGATTTTTATCCCTAGGATAAAGGATGCTTCTCCCAAATCTTTCATGGAGAACTGTTTAGACAACCATGTCCTTGTTGACTGCAACATTCCTACATCATTCCCATTGAGTAGAATGTCATCAACATATAGAACAACAAATGCAACTGCATTCCCACTAACCTTCTTATAAACACATGGTTCATCTGGATTCTGTCAAATGTTTTGATCGTTTCATCAAACCGAATGTTCTAACTCCTCGAAGCTTGTTTAAGTCCATAAATGGACCTTTGAAGCTTACAAACCATTTGTTTGCTCCCACTGGATATGAAACCCTGCGGTTGTTTCATATAAATATCCTCCTTAATGTTTCCATTAAGAAATGCAGTTTTCACATCCATTTGCCATATCTCGTAGTCATAATATGCAGCTATGTCTAGCAATATCCGAATAGACTTAAGCATTGCTACTGGTGAAAAAGTTTCCTCATAATCAATTCCTTGCTTTTGAGTATAACCTTTAGCAACCAGTCTTGCTTTAAAAGTGTTTACTTCTCCATCTCCACCACGTTTTCGTTTGTAAACCCATTTACAACCTATGCGTACTATACCTGTGGTGGTTCAACCAAAGTTCATACTTTGTTTGAATACATAGAATCTATTTCAGATTGCATAGCTTCTTGCCATTTATTTGAGTCAATGTCCGGCATTGCCTCATCATAGCTTATTGGATCATTATCCAAAAGGAGTCCCTCTTCATTGTTCTCTAACAATAGGTACAGCCTCTCAGGCGCCCTAGAAATCCTTTGAGATCTCCGAAGAGGTTGTGTTATAGATGGTCCAGTCTCTACTGGTTTGTTATTTGTGGTACTTTGTGGAATTTCTTGTGGTTCTTCATTAAGTTCTATAACTCCACTATTCTTTAAGAGAAACTATTCCTCTAAGAAAACAGCATTCCTCGAAACAAACACCTTTTGTTCAGAGAGGTCATAGAAATAGTATCCAATAGACTCTTTTGGATACCCCACAAAATTACATAAGATGGATCTCATATCCAACTTACCTCCCACTAACTGCTTCACATAAGCAGTACAAGCCCATACTTTCATATACTTGTACGAGGGTGTTTTGCCACACCATATCTCATAAGGTGTGCTGGGTACAGATTTACTTGGCACTCTATTCAAAATATGTGCTGTTGTTTCTAAGGCATAGCCCCAGAATGAAAGAGGTAAAGTAGTGGAATTCATCATTGATCGAACCATGTCCAACAATGTTCGATTCCTCCTTTCTGAAACTCCATTGAGTTGTGGAGTTCCAAGAGGTGTCCACTGTGAAATAATCCCATTATCTCTTAAATAATCAAGAAACTCATTGGTTAAGTATTCACCTCCTCAATCTGATCGAAGAACTTTAATACTACGACAAATTTGTTTCTCCACTTCATTTCTGAATTCTTTGAACTTTTCAAATACTTCAGATTTGTACCTTAATAGGTATACATAACCATATCGTCAATAATTATCAGTAAAAGTTATGAAGTAGAGGTAGTTCCCCTTTGCACTAACATTTAGTGGTCCACAAACATCTGTATGGATCAAATCCAACAGACCTTTAGCTCGCTCCACTTGTCCAACAAATGGTGATTTAGTCATTTTACCTTTTAGACATGACTCACAAGTAGGCTACCTTTCCTCTCCCCTAAGGTCTAGTTTTGGTCCCAATTTGTGAATCCTCTTTTCAGATATATGACCTAATCTAGCATGCCAAATTGTGAATGAACTATGATTATCAAATTTCCTTTTATTTTGTTGAATAGTTAGGATGGGGCTTTGTGGTGTAATGGTATATAACCCATTTGTCAAATATCCGGAATAAATAAAAGTTGTATCTTTGAAAATGGAACATCTTCCATTCTCAATGACGAACTTAAAACCTTCTCTATCCAATATTGGAACAGAAATAATGTTTCTTATTAAATCCGGAACATACAAACAATTTGTAATACAAATCTTTACATCATTATTCAGAGCTAGATAAACAGTCTAAATTGCTTTAGCAGCAACCTTTGCTCCATTGCCCATCCTTAGGATTGTTTCATTATCTTCTAGCTTGTTACTTCTTGCCATCATCTGCAAATCATTGCAAATATGTGAGCCACAGCCGGTATCCAATACCCAAGAAGAATCGTTAACTGATAAGTTAACTTCAACAAAATAAATACCTGAACTTTTCAGGCTAGCAAGATACTCTTTGCAGTTCCTCTTCAAATGCCCAGTTTTACCACAATGATAACACTCATGACTCGACTGAGGATTAACCTTCTCTTTGTTCTTTCCTTTTTCGTTATTTGCCTTCTTATTAGATTTATTGGGAACCTTTCCCTTCCCCTTCCTTTTCTTAGACTTTACAGTCTTCGATCCAGAAGAGGATCCAACAAGAAGCACCGGCTTATCCTTTTTAATTGTGGACTCAGCCGTCTTTAACATGTTCACTAACTCTGGGAGAGAAGTCTCCATGTTATGCATGTTAAAGTTAGCGACAAAGCTGTCAAATGACGGCGGCAGAGATTGCAGCAAAAGATCCACATAGAGTTCATTATCCATATTGACTCCAAGGGATGAAAGCTTTTCAATAAAAGCTATCATCTTCAGTCCATGATCATGAACTGAAGAGCCCTCAGTCATACGACACCTGAAAAGCTCTTTAGATATCTGATATCTAATTTGTCGAGTCCTTTCACAATACAACTCTTGTAGGTGAAGTAGGATTTCAGAAGCATTATCTAATAATTCGTTCTGTCTCTGTAACTCATTTGACATTGATGCTAACATGTAGCACCGAGCTTGGAGATTGTCATCTACATGACGTAAGTATTCTCCATACTCATCAGATGTCTGATCCTCGGGTGGAGGAGGAGGGGCTGTGTCCAGTACATAGTCCCTTTTTTCAGACTGTACAACAATTTTTAGGTTCCTTAGCCAGTCATTAAAGTTGGGTCCAGTTAATCTGTTGTGTTCTAGGATACTTGCAATTGGATTTTCAGCCATTTTTCAGTAGAGTGATCTACAAAACAAACGAAGCAGAAAATAATCAGACTATGGAATTATATTCATTTAATATTAGGTCTTTAATATTAAATGTCTCTCACTAATTTAATTAAAACCCCATTTTAATTATAAAAATCTTATTTTCATAGTGGGCTTGAAGTACAATAAAATTATTTCATATCCCAATTTTATGAGTACTCATGAAACAATTTTATCGGTAGTCAACTTTTTGACAATTGTATCACTATACAACCTTCAAGATATTTTGCCTCACCTTTCCTTATATACCTCAATTTTATGACCATATATATTACTCAGTGTCAAATAAAACCCATCAAACATTCATGATAACGGCCCACCAGAATGTTCCACGACTCATGGTCAAAATAAAGAGGAATCCGTTTCACGAGTATCACTATACTTAGTAGGGATCACAACTTTCGACACAAAACCACCCCACGACTCATGGTCGGTGATAAAGCATCGTAGCATCTCATGTCCTCTACTTTTGATGGAAGGTCTGGATTAATAAGTTCCGACTTATTTTTATCCATTACTGATTTGATATAGAATTAATCAAATTAATTCTTTAGGGTTCCTTAGATCTCATTGATTACCATCTTTACGTTTATTTACCGTATTATTCATCGCATGAATCACAAGCATAAATAAACCTAACATACATCTAATGCATGCATATGGTAGGATGATCATGTCCTTGCCTATACGACCCATTCAAGCCAAAATGGGTCTATGCCTATGTACGTGATAAAACAAATAAATAGAACTACTTCTATTACAATTTATTTTATCTACCCGTACAAGCACAGGCCTTCGAGATTTACAACTTGTAAAATTACCCACACATACGTGGGCCTTTTGCATCGAACCGTCTCCACCTTGATCTAATCATTCTAACGATACAAAAATTTAAAATTTTACAAATCAAATCTCAAGAGCCTCACAGGTCTCAATAAATTACATTCATTCAATCTCATTGAATAATATACAACATTCAACCATATTGAATAAAACATGCAAACATTCAATCATGTTGAAATAAAATGCATCCATTCATTCATTATGTGTAAAAGGCTCATGATCATCCCTAAATTAACCATTCATCACATGAAGTCAACATATAAATTCACCAATTTAATATGTTGATGTAGTAATGACTTATATTAAGTCAAAACAGCTCGTTTCTGATTAAAAATCAGTCACACGACTTGTGTAGCAAGCCACACGACTCGTGTTGCATGTCACACGACTCGTGTGACTTACTCACACGACTCGTGTGACAAATTCGAGAGTGACTTTGATCCTGAAAGTCACACGACTCGTGTCACACCTCACACAACTCGCGTGAGGTGACACGACTGGTCACACGACTCGTGTGACTCTTCACACGGGTCGTATGACCCCACACGACCTCTAACACGAGTCGTGTAACCCTGCATGACTCGTGTTTTCGAATACTCTATTCGATTTTTAGTCCAGATCGTGTTTTTAACAATTTTTCAAATTAAAATCTGATTTTAAAGATGCTAATCGAACGTGGCTCTGATACCACTGTTGGGTTCGATATAGCTGTACGGAACATATAACGCAGCGGAATTTAAATTTTTTTTATAAGTATTTATCATATAAATACTTATTCCGTACATAAGTATAACGAGATAACGAATAAGCATCATTTAAAATCTAGTAACTTTTACTAATTTTAATTTGATATGTAATTTTAATAAATTACCTTTGTTCTTGAACTCCTTCAAAAACGTAGATGGATTGATGAAATTGGTTTCCGGATTGGTACGTCACTTCACTTCTTGTTCTTGTGGTTACACGCTTTAGGAATCCAATTGTCTTCCCTCTAAATGTATCCACCTTTTGAAGTCCGGTTCCGATGAAAGCTTCTTCACTAGTAGAAACTTCTCGGTTTTCAATAAGTATGGAATATATATATTTATAAGAAAATGTTCAAGAACTTTTTCTTGATATATCACTCAACTCTCTGAATGTATTCCTCTCTTGGAAGAACTTTGCAAAAAGACTTAGCAAATTTTGTGCAAACATTTTGCACCTATTTATACTAAACATTTTAGCATGAAATAAGGCAAAATTGCGCCTAATATCACCACCTTTATCGAAATTGCAAATTAATCACGACTTTTGGACTTTGGCGCACAATATCATGATCTTCAATTTTTGGCAATACGATACATGAAATTCCCCAGCTCCCCAAAAAAATTGACGTGGCTTAAATTTGCCACCGTGGAGGCTTAGCTGGTGGTCCACCTCGGAGCAATACAGCGTCGTTTTAATTCTTTTTTTCCACGTCAGATCAAAACGACGTCGTTTCGATATCTGAGTACTTTTTTTCCCACCTCAGATCGAACAATGTCGTTTTGAGTGGTAAATTACTGATTAAATCCCCAAACAGTGATGAACCCTTCTTCAATCTGCAGAAGAAAATTTTTGGGGCTGGGTTTTCGTCATCAGAGAGGAAGGAGTATGCAAAATGTCAACCAAATCCAGCTCATCTAGGAGTACAACATCAAAATTTACATCTATCCATGGTGAGGCCGAATTGCTCACCTCTAATACCGATCGAAATCTGGGTAGGAGGTTATACAAGTGCAAAAATCGATTTGTAAGCCTAGTTTACATGTATCCACGGTAATTGCTTTAAGCCTGTAGATTGTTTAAATTAGGAATTAGGGTTTAATGTCTTATTAGGTTTATTTTTTCTGAATTTGGAAACCATAAAGTTGATTGATTATGGAACTAGGGAATTAGGGTTTAGGGGTATGGCTTATTAGGTTTTTCTGAATCTTTTTGATTTTTCTGCATTTTTCTGAATTAGGGAATTAGGGTTTAATGACTTCAGTTAAGATCTGAGGTGGAAAAACGGCGTCATTCGATCTGAGGTGGAAAAAAAATACTCAGATATCGAATTAAACGACGTCGTTTTGATCTGACGTAGAAAAAAAGAATTAAAATGACGTCGTATTGCTGCGAGGTGGACCGCCAGCTAAGCCTCCGCAGTGGCAAATTTAAGCCACGTCGTTTTTTTTTTTGGGAGCTGAGGAATTTCATGTACCGTATTGCCAAAAATTGAAGATCATGATATTGTGCGCCAAAGTTCAAAAATCGTGATTAATTTGCAATTTCGATAAAGGTGGTGATATTAGGCGCAATTTTTTCCATCAAATAATAAATATTTGATAATTAATTATTTTTAAATAAAATCATATTTTATTTAAAAATCCATACAAAATATTGACTTTTAATAAATAATGTGGAGTGGTTCTTAACCACCATCAACCACTATTATTTTGTCTTCTTAATTATTTTAATCTTAAATTATATTAAAGATAAAATAAAAAAAAAATCATAAAATAATAATTCTTGAAAACATTTTTCAAGACTTCATTATTTTAATCATTTCTTCCGATTTCCTTATTTAATGATCATATTATTATTTGGATTTGAAATTTAAAATCCAATTTTAAATTCCAACTATTAATTAGTAATTCCATTAATTACTATATTAATATCCAAAATTCAATTAATCAATCTAATTGATTAATTTAATATATTCCATAAATTGACATCTAATCAAATTAGATTTGTCAATTAATTCTAACTCTTTAGAATTACTATTTGAATTTTACCTTCATTCAAAAAATTGGTGTGAACTTTTAGGTTCACAATTAACACTAGTAGTGGGTTTGCAACTCTTTGTAATTTGAGTTAATCTTATTAACTCTTATTCATGAATTAACTCTTTAATTCAAGAACCCATATATCACGGGAACATCTAGCAAGTAGCATGAATCTAGTATTAAGTGAATAGCGAGTAAACCTATTTCGATTACAAGTCCATACATGTAAAATCCTTTCGACATCTAATTTCCCGATTAAATCTTTGCGTATGATTTTGTTGAAACCCAAATTGATTTAATAACTATGATTCCATTTCAAGTTTAGTAATTCGATTATGAATCTCTATTCATCCCGCCTTGGCCAAGGACTTTGAATTACTAACTATGAAACACATAGGAAATTCACTTATATTCATAAGTGTCGAATCCTTTGTTGCCACTAACAAACTTCCATACATATTAATATAATACCCAAAATATCCCTTTATTCGATTGTGCTAGCAATCAAAAGGATAAATCAAAGTAAAATATAATATGCACAAAGTTACCATTGTGCCTCAAGTCTAAGGATCAATCATGTACTATTGTAACATGAAAATTCTTATTCGACAAGATAAATCTTTCATTAAGAATTTTCATACGGTCATGTTCAGTGAACTTGTTCTCTAACAAGCACCCACATATATGTATTTGCGTCCCACGCTAATGTTGATGGAATGCAACATTCTTATCCGATAAGCATACATACTATGTGCAAGTCTTTTCTGGATTATTCAATATCCCATCTCGAAACATCCAACGACTTGGAACTATATTTAAGATCACAGCTTTCAAGATATGTTCCATGATTACCATCTCTATGCGCAACCATATCTTATAGCTATAAGTGATCTAGGGACTTTATGTTAAGTGCAAATATATGATAAATGCTTACTCTTAAAATAAAGTAATACCTTTTATTCAATATAATTCTAATAGATTGTATTTACAAGTAGAATACGTCCAATCAGATTGGAACGCCGGGTATACTACTCTAACAATCTCCCACTTGCCCTAGTTCCAATCACTCATGTATCTTAGACCCATCTTCTCAAGATGTCCTTCGAACACTTTCTGTGATAAAGGCTTAGTTAAGGTGTCTGCTATATTTTCTGCTGAGTCGACTCGATCCATAACGACGTCGCCTCTACCAATGATTTCTCTAATCAAATGGTATCGTCTCATGATGTGTTTGGATCTTTGATGAGATCTTGGTTCCTTTGCTTGCGCAATAGCCCCATTGTTGTCACAATAAATTGTTATTGGATCAACAACAGATGGTACTACACCCAACCCTTGGATGATGTTCCTTATCCAAACAGCTTCCTTTGCAGCATCAGATGCAACAATATATTCTGCCTCTGTTGTAGAGTCAGCAATTGTTTCTTGTTTGGAACTTTTCCAACTAACTGCTGCTCCATTCAGAGTAAATAAGTATCCAGACATAGATTTATAGTCGTCTTTATCGGACTGAAAACCAGAATCAGTAAAGCCTTCTAGTTTCAATTCTCCACTGTCGTATACCATAAAGATATCCTCAGTCCTTCGTAAGTACTTAACAATATTCTTAACGGCTTTCCATTGTTCTTCACCTGGATTAGACTGATATCTGCTCGTTACACTTAGTGCATGAGCAACATCAGGTCTTGTACATAACATGGCATACATAATGCTATCGATAGCAGATGCATAAGGTATATGATTCATCTGTTCTCTTTCTTCAGGTGTCTTTGGAGACATCGTCTTAGAAAGAGAAACCCCATGACTCATTGGTATATATCCACGTTTGGATTATTCCATACTAAATCTTTATAGTACCTTATTTATGTACGTAGACTGGGATAGTCCGATCATCCTTTTAAATCTATCTCTATAGATTTTTATCCCTAGGATAAAAGATGCTTCTCCCAAATCTTTCATGGAGAACTGTTTAGACAACCATGTCCTTGTTGACTGCAACATTCCTACATCATTCCCAATGAGTAGAATGTCATCAACATATAGAACAACAAATGCAACTGCATTCCCACTAACCTTCTTATGAACACATGGTTCATCTGGATTCTGATGAAAGTCAAATGTTTTGATAGTTTCATCAAGCCGAATGTTCCAACTCCTCGAAGCTTGTTTAAGACCATAAATGGACCTTTGAAGCATACAAACCATTTGTTCGCTCCCACTGGATATGAAACCCTGCGGTTGTTTCATATAAATGTCCTCCTTAATGTTTCCATTAAGAAATGCAGTTTTCACATCCATTTGCCATATCTCGTAGTCATAATACGCAGCTATGGCTAGCAATATCCGAATAGACTTAAGCATTGCTACTGGTGAAAAAGTTTCCTCATAATCAATTCCTTGCTTTTGAGTATAACCTTTAGCAACCAGTCTTGCTTTAACAGTGTTTACTTCTCCATCTCCACCACGTTTTCGTTTGTAAACCCATTTACAACCTATGGGTACTATACCCTGTGGTGGTTCAACCAAAGTCCGTACTTTGTTTGAATACATGGAATCTATTTCAGATTGCATAGCTTCTTGCCATTTATTTGAGTCAATGTCCGGCATTGCCTCATCATAGCTTATTGGATCATTATCCAAAAGGAGTCCCTCTTCATTGTTCTCTAACAATAGGTACAGCCTCTCAGGCGCCCTAGAAATCCTTTCAGATCTCCGAAGAGGTTGTGTTATAGATGGTCCAGTCTCTACTGGTTTGTTATTTGTGGTACTTTGTGGAATTTCTTGTGGTTCTTCATTAAGTTCTATAACTCCACTATTCTTTAAGAGAAACTATTCCTCTAAGAAAACAGCATTCCTCGAAACAAACACCTTTTGTTCAGAGAGGTCATAGAAATAGTATCCAATAGACTCTTTTGGATAACCCACAAAATTACATAAGATGGATCTCATATCAAACTTACCTCCCACTAACTGCTTCACATAAGCAGTACAACCCTATACTTTCATATACTTGTACGAGGGTGTTTTGCCACACTATATCTCATAAGGTGTGCTGGGTACAGCTTTATTTGGCACTCTATTCAAAATATGTATTGCTGTTTCTAAGGCATAGCCCCAGAATGAAAGAGGTAAAGTAGTGGGACTCATCATTGATCGAACCATGTCCAACAATGTTCGATAACTCCTTTCTGAAACTCCATTAAGTTGTGGAGTTTCAAGAGGTGTCCACTGTGAAATAATTCCATTATCTCTTAAATAATCAGGAAACTCATTGGTTAAGTATTCACCTCCTCAATCTGATCGAAGAACTTTAATACTACGACCAATTTGTTTCTCCACTTCATTTCTGAATTCTTTGAACTTTTCAAATACTTCAGATTTGTACCTTAATAGGTATACATAACCATACCGTGAATAATTATCAGTAAAAGTTATGAAGTAGAGGTAGTTCCCCTTTGCACTAACATTTAGTGGTCCACAAACATCTGTATGGATCAAATCCAACAGACCTTTAGCTCGCTCCACTTGTCCAATAAATGGTGATTTAGTCATTTTACCTTCAAGACATGACTCACAAGTAGGCTACCTTTCCTCTCCCCTAAGGTCGAGTTTTGGTCCCAATTTGTGAATCCTCTTTTCAGATATATGACCTAATCTAGCATGCCAAATTGTGAATGAACTATGATTATCAAATTTCCTTTTATTTTGTTGAATAGTTAGGATGGGGCTTTGTGGTGTAATGGTATATAACCCATTTGTCAAATATCCGGAATAAATAAAAGTTGTATCTTTGAAAATGGAGCATCTTCCATTCTCAATGACGAAATTAAAACCTTCTCTATCCAATATTGGAATAGAAATAATGTTTCTTATTAAATCCGGAACATACAAACAATTTGTAATACAAATTTTTACATCATTATTCAGAGCTAGATAAACAGTCTCAATTGCTTTAGCAGCAACCTTTGCTCCATTGCCCATCCTTAGGATTGTTTCATTATCTTCTAGCTTGTTACTTCTTGCCATCATCTGCAAATCATTGAAAATATGTGAGCCACAGCCGGTATCCAATACCCAAGAAGAATCGTTAACTGATAAGTTAACTTCAACAAAATAAATACCTGAACTTTTCAGGCTAGCAAGATACTCCTTGCAGTTCCTCTTCAAATGCCCAGTTTTACCACAATGATAACACTCATGACTCGACTGAGGATTAACCTTCTCTTTGTTCTTTCTTTTGTCGTTATTTGCCTTCTTATTAGATTTATTGGGAACCTTTCCCTTCCCCTTCCTTTTCTTAGACTTTACAGTCTTTGATCCAGAAGAGGATCCAACAAGAAGCACCGGTTTATCCTTTTTAATTATTGATTCAGCCGTCTTTAACATGTTCACTAACTCTAGGAGAGAAGTCTCCATGTTATGCTTGTTAAAGTTAACGACAAAGCTGTCAAATGAAGGCGGCAGAGATTGCAGCAAAAGATCCACATAGAGTTCATTATCCATAATGACTCCAAGGGATGAAAGCTTTTCAATAAGAGCTATCATCTTCAGTCCATGATCATGAACTGAAGAGCCCTCAGTCATACGACACCTGAAAAGCTCTTTAGATATCTGATATCTAATTTGTCGAGTCCTTTCACCATACAACTCTTGTAGGTGAAGTAGGATTTCAGAAGCATTATCCAATAATTCGTTCTATCTCTGTAACTCATTTGACATTGATGCTAACATGTAGCACTGAGCTTGGAGATTGTCATCTACATGACGTAAGTATTCTCCATACTCATCAGATGTCTGATCCTCGGGTGGAGGAGGAGGGGCTGTGTCTAGTACATAGTCCATTTTTTCAGACTGTACAACAATTTTTAGGTTCCTTAGCCAGTCATTAAAGTTGGGTCCAGTTAATCTGTTGTGTTCTAGGATATTTGCAATTGGATTTTTAGCCATTTTTCAGTAGAGTGATCTACAAAACAAACGAAGCAGAAAATAATCAGATTATGGAATTATATTCATTTAATATTATGTCTTTAATATTAAATGTCTCCCACTAATTTAATTAAAACCCCATTTTAATTATAAAAATCTTATTTTCATAGTGGGCTTGAAGTCCAATAAAATTATTCCATATCTCAATTTTATGAGTACTCATGAAACAATTTTATCGGTAGTCAACTTTTTGACAATTGTATCACTATGCAACCTTCAAGATATTTTGCCTCACCTTTCTTTATATACCTCAATTTTATGACCGTATATATTACTCAGTGTCAAATCAAACCCATCAAACATTCATGATAACGGCCCACCAGAATGTTCCACGACTCATGGTCAAAACAAAGAGGAATCCGTTTCACGAGTATCACTATACTTAGTAGGGATCACAGCTTTCGACACAAAACCACCCCACGACTCATGGTCGGTGATAAAGCATCGTAGCATCTCATGTCCACTACTTTTGATGGAAGGCCTGGATTAATAAGTTCCGACTTATTTTTATCCATTACTGATTTGATATAGAATTAATCAAATTAATTCTTTAGGGTTCCTTAGATCTCATCGATTACCATCTTTACGTTTATTTACCGTATTATTCATCGCATGAATCACAAGCATAAATAAACCTAACATACATCTAATGCATGCATACGGTGGGTTGATCATGTCCTTGCCTATACGACCCATTCAAGCCAAAATGGGTCTATGCCTATGTACGTGATAAAACAAATAAATAGAACTACTTCTATTACAATTTATTTTATCTACCCGTACAAGCACAGGCCTTCGAGATTTACAACTTGTAAAATTACCCACACATACGTGGGCCTTTTGCATCGAACGGTCTCCACCTTGATCTAATCATTCTAACGATACAAAAATTTAAAATTTTACAAATCAAATCTCAAGAGACTCGCAGGTCTCAATAAATTACATTCATTCAATCTCATTGAATAATATACAACATTCAACCATATTGAATAAAACATGCAAACATTCAATCATGTTGAAATAAAATGCATTCATTCATTCATTATGTGTAAAAGGCTCATGATCATCCCTAAATTAACCATTCATCACATGAAGTCAACATATAAATTCACCAATTTAATATGTTGATGTAGTAATGACTTACATTAAGTCAAAACAGCTCGTTTCTGATTAAAAATCAGTCACACGACTTGTGTAGCAAGCCGCACGACTCGTGTTGCATGTCACACGACTCGTGTGACATACTCACACGACTCGTGTGACAAATTCGAGAGTGACTTTGAAATCCCTGAAAGTCACACGACTCGTGTCACACCTCACACAACTCGTGTGAGGTGACACGACTGGTCACATGACTCGTGTGACTCTTCACACGGGTCGTGTGACCCCACACGACCTCTCACACGAGTCGTGTAACCCTGCATGACCCCACTGTTGGGTTCGATATACCTGTACGGAACATATAACGCAGCGGAATTTAAAATTTTTTTATAAGTATTTATCTTATAAATACTTATTCCGTACATAAGTATAACGAGATAACGAATAAGCATCATTTAAAATCTAGTAACTTTTACTAATTTTGATTTGATATGTAATTTTAATAAATTACCATTGTTCTTGAACTCCTTAAAAAACGTAGATGGATTGAGGAAATTGGTTTCCGGATTGGTAACGTCACTTCACTTCTTGTTCTTGTGGTTACTCGCTTTAGGAATCCAATCGTCTTCTCTCTAAATGTATCCACCTTTTGAAGTCCGATTCCGATGAAAGCTTCTTCGCTAGTAGAAACTTCTCGGTTTTCAATAAGTATGGAATATATATATTTATAAGAAAATGTTCAAGAACTTTTTCTTGATATATCACTCAACTCTTTGAATGTATTTCTCTCTTTGATGAACTTTGCAAAAAGACTTAGCAAATTTTGTGCAAACATTTTGCACCTATTTATACTAAACATTTTAGCATGAAATAATCAATATTTGATAATTAATTATTTTTAAATAAAATCAGATTTTATTTAAAAATCCATACAAAATATTGACTTTTAATACACAATGTGGAGTGGTTCTTAACCACCATCAACCACTATTATTTTGTCTCCTTAATTATTTTAATCTTTAATTATATTAAAGATAAAATAAAAAAAATCATAAAATAATAATTCTTGAAAACATTTTTCAAGACTTTATTATTTTTAATCATTTCTTCCAATTTCCTTATTTAATGATCATATTATTATTTGGATTTGAAATTTAAAATCCAATTTTAAATTCCAACTATTAATTAGTAATTCCATTAATTACTATATTAATATCCAAAATTCAATTAATCAATCTAATTGATTAATTCAATATATTCCATAAATTGACATCTAATCAAATTAGATTTGTCAATTAATTCTAACTCTTTAGAATTACTATTTGAATTTTACCTTCATTCAAAAAATTGGTGTGACCTTTTAGGTTCACAATTAATACTAGTAGTGGGTTTACAACTCTTTGTAATTTGAGTTAATCTTATTAACTCTTATTCATGAATTAACTCTTTAATTCAAGAACCCACATATCACGGGAACATCTAGCAAGTAGCATGAATCTAGTATTAAGTGAATAGCGAGTAAACCTATTTCGATTACAAGTCCATACATGTAAAATCCTTACGACATCCAATTTCCCGATTAAATCTTTGGGTATGATTTTGTTAAAACCCAAATTGATTTAATAACTATGATTCCATTTCAAGTTTAGTAATTCGATTATGAATCTCTATTCATCCCGCCTTGGCCAAGGACTTTGAATTACTAACTATGAAACACATAGGAAATTCACTTATCTTCATAAGTGTCGAATCCTTTGTTGACCACTAACAAACTTCCATACATATTAATATAATACCCAAAATATCCCTTTGTTCGATTGTGCTAGCAATCAAAAGGATAAATCAAAGTAAAATATAATATTCACAAAATTACCATTGTGCCTCAAGTCTAAGGATCAATCATGTACTATTGTAACATGAAAATTCTTATTCGACAAGATAAATCTTTCATTAAGAATTTTCATACGGTCATGTTCAGTGAACTTGTTCTCTAACAATCACCCACATATATGTATTTGCGTCCCACGCTAATGTTGATGGAATGCAACATTCTTATCCGATAAGCATACATACTATGTGCAAGTCTTTACTGGATTATTCGATATCCCATCTCGAAACATCCAACGATTTGGAACTATATTTAAGATCACAGCTTTCAAGATATGTTCCATGATTAACATGTCTATGCGCAAACATATCTTATAGCTATAAGTGATCTAAGGACTTTATTTTATGTGCAAATATATGATAAATGCTTACTCTTAAAATAAAGTAATGCCTTTTATTCAATATAATTCCAATAGATTGTATTTACAAGTAGAATACGTCCAATCAGATTGGAACGCCGGGTATACTACTCTAACAGGAATCGCCTGGTTCGGACCTCTTTGTCGAAAGCTGTGCGCATCCTTTTCTTATATTCAATCGACCATAACCAGGCCTCTTCTCGCCCTTCTACAATCAAATCGAGGGCTTCTTTGGTGATTTCCTCGTTTTTCTTTTGCTCAAAGAATGTCGACCTGTGTGAAGTTAGAGCGATTTCTATGGGCAGAAGCGCATCCATCCCATACATCATGCTGAAGGGTGATTGGCCTGTCGAGCTCCTCGGCGTTGTCCTGTATGCCCAAAGAACAGTGGCTAGCTCATCAGTCCAGACCCCCGATGCTTTTTCCAGTCGCCTTTTAAGCCCCTGCAAGATGGTTCTTTTTGTAACCTCGACCTGCCCGTTGGCCTGGGGGTGAGCGACTGAGATGAATCTCTGTTTGATCCCCATATCAAGACACCATGCTTGGATTCGCTTGCCCTGAATTTGAGTTCCATTGTCTGAAATTAATATCTTCGAGACTCCGAATCGATAGCAGATGTTGTTAAATAGGAACTAGATTATTCTTTCCTCGGTAATTTTTGCCAGCGGCTCCGCTTTGACCCATTTGCTAAAGTAGTTAACTGCGACTACCAGGAATTTTCTTTGTCCCTTCCCCATCGGTAATGGTCCTACCAAATCGATTCCCCATTAGGCGAAGGGTATCGGACAATTGATCGTCATCATGGTCTCAGTCGAGATGTGAGGAATCGGGCCGTGGCGCTGGCATCTTTCACACCCTTGCACTAACTGTTCGGCCATTCTCCTGATGTTTGGCCAATAATAGCCAGCCCGCAAAACTTTTCCTGCCAAAACTCGGGACCCGACATGAGCCCCGCAACATCTTTCGTGAACTTCATGCAAGACATGGTTCCCTTCATCTTCAAAAACGCATCTCAAATGGGGCTCGACATACGACCTCTTGTATAGTACCCCTTCAACTTCAAAATATTTGCTCAAATATCAAGCGGCTTTTTCGGCTTTCTGCTTATCTCCCGTCAGTACTTGCTTTTGCAAAAGCTCCCGGATCGACATCTTCCAATCTTTTTTTTCTTCCACTTCCATTGTTTGACTGAGGACACTTCCTTCCAGGTGCATCGTGGTTATATGACTTCCCATTTTTCCCTCATTAAAACTTGCGATTCTTGCGAGCCAGTTGGCTCGCTTGTTATCTTTCCGAGAGATTTGAGTCAGCTCGAATTTCCCCAAGCCTTGTATGAGGCTTTGGATTTCCTCAACATACTTCATCATCCTGTCCTCCTTTATCTCGCAATTCCCTATTACCTGACTCACGACAAGTTGTGAGTCAGAGTGAGCTGCAATCTATGTCGCTCCGCCGCCCATCGCGAGTTGGATCCCTTTGATCAGCGCCTCATACTCTGCATTATTATTCGAGGCCTTGAAGCCCATTCTAATGGCGAAGTCAAGTTGTTCGCCTTCAGGGGATATTAGGATAACCCCTAGCCCCGACCCTTTGGCTGTTGAGGATCCATCGACATGCATTATCCATTTCTTTTCATCACCCTTAATTCCTTCCTGGATGAAATCTGCTAGAGTTTGGGCCTTTATGGCTCATCTTGGTTCGTATCTGATAGAGTACTCACTCAGTTCGACTGCCCACTTGACAAGGTTTTTTTTAACTGAAAGTTTGTCCTTACCACTATCACATGATTCAGGAAGTAGGGCCTTAGCTTTATAGCTGTTATTACCACTGTCAAAGCAGCTTTCTCGACTTCAGAGTATCTCGTCTCTGCACCCTGAAGTACTCAGCTTGTGTAATAGATCGGCTGTTGGGCACCTCCAGCTTCTCGCAGCAATGCTGAGCTCAAGGAAAATGTTCCTACTGAGACGTAAAGCACCAGTTCATCGCCTGGCTCTGGCTTGGTTAATAGTGGCAACTCACTTAGAAATTCTTTTAGTTTCTCAAATGCCATTTGCGCCTCATCGTTCCATTGGAAAGCTTTCTTTTTGAGTAACTTGAAGAACGGGAAACTTCTCTCCGCTGCTCGAGCGATAAATCTGCTCAGGCCGGTGATTCGACCCGTCAGGACCTGCACGTCTCTGATGCTCTTAGGTGGGGCCATGTCGAGTATGGCTTTCACCTTATCCTTGTTAACTTCAATTCCCCTCTCAGTTACGACATAACCAAGGAATCGTCCTACCTTCACTCCGAAGGCGCATTTAATCAGGTTCAGCTTCATCCAGAATGTCCTCAATGTTTCGAATGTTTCTTTTAGATCCTCGACATGCGAAGCCGAGGACTTTCTATTCACCAAGATGTCGTCTATGTATACCTCCATATTGCACCCTATTTGGGACTTGAACATCCGATCCATCAGCCTTTGATAGGTCACCCCAGCGTTTTTGAGTCCAAAAGGCATGACGACATAACAGTATGTTCCCTTGCTCGTCACGAAGCTCACTTTGCTCTGATCTTCTGGGGATAATGGGATTTGGTGGTACCCTTAGGATGCATCCATCATACTTAGCAATTCACAGCCAGCCGTAGAGTCAACTAGCTGATCAATTCTTGGCAGCGGATAATGATCCTTTGGGCAAGCAAGATTTAGGTCACGGAAGTTGATACACATTCGCCACTTGTTCAGTGCTTTCCTCACCATCACAGTGTTTGATACCCATTCAGGGAATTTGATTTTTTTAATATGTTTGGCTTTCAGCAGTTTGTCGACTTCGACTTTAATCTCTTTGTCAATCTCGGCGCCATGATGCCTGAGTCGCTGTTTTACGGGCTTCTTGAGGGGGTCGACATTGAGCTTGTGCTCCATGATATCTGGATCGATTCCTGTCAATTCCTCAGGGGAGAAAGCAAATATATCTCTAAACTCCCTGAGTAACTCCACCAGTTGTTTACGCAATTCATCCTCTAATTCCTTTCCAATTTTGGTGATTTGATCCTCTTTCTCCCCGATTTGAATTTCCATCAGCTCCCCATGTGGCTCGAGGTCACTTCCCCTTGGCCTTTTTTCACTTGATATCGGCTTTTTACCCTCCTTTACTTATGTTCGTTGGTTAGTTTTCACTGCTATTTGGCAGCACGTTCTCGATAATCATTGGTCCCCCCGAGCCTCTCCGACTCGATCTCCCACTGGGAGCATCCGTTTTCATGTGACAAGTTGATACTACTGCCTGGAACGCATTCAACGCAGGCCTCCCGAGGATCACATTGTAGGCGGATTCGACATCGACCACCACAAATCTCACCATTTTAACTTTCCGCAACTTTCTTTCTCCGAGGACGACTGCGAGTGTGGTTTCTCCCAAGGGCACGACCTCTGAGCCATTGAATCCAAAAAGTGACGTATGCAGTGGTGTCAATTCAAGACAGCTCCATCCTCTTGAGGCAGTTATAGAAAATTACATTCACCGAGCTCCCGATGTCGACGAACACTCTTTGCACCTCGTATCCTGACACCTGGGCCATTATCATTAGATCATCGTTATGCGGCCTCTCGATTTCACCTACATCAGCCGGCCCAAAATGCATCACCGGGCCACTCTCCTCGACATGCTGCACCTCGGCTTTTTCATAGCGCGCTCGTGCATATTCTTTTCTAGCCCGATTTGAATCTCCGTCAGTCGGTCCTCCGAATATCATATGAATCACTCCCCTCTTCTGAGGAAGTTCTTCTTTGTCGGGTGTCCTTGCCCTCTTGCGAGGGCTTTTGCTTCTTTCCCGTTGTCGACTGGTTCTTTCTCGATCCTTATAAATAAACTCTTTCAGATGGTCGGCTTTGATTAATCTTTCAATCTCATCCTTGATATGCCTACAATCATCAGTTTTGTGCCCGTAATCCTTGTGAAATCGGCAATACGGATTGCTTTTGGGTTTTGTCGGTCCATCCTTTCTCGTCCGTGGCCACCTTGTAACGCCCCACTTTTATTTGCCGAAAATCAGAATAAATTTTTTTCAAAATTTATTTCAAAACACTTTGAAGCGCTACTCCTTTTCAAAACATTCATTAATACTTAACCACAATATCAATACTCAATCTATCATCAATCCTCATTTATCAATAATAACATCTCAATAATCAATTCTGCAATCCAATAATCAATATATCCTAGGGAGTAC
>CACSLK010027834.1:931652-998108 GCA_902706635.1 Striga hermonthica
TAAACAAAGTTTAACGGGTTCAACCAATTTACCTTTCTTGGGTCTCAGAACAAAACCGAAAGGGAGACTCGGGTCTGAAAAGGGTTGTCTCTGTTGCTCGGGCCACTAAACAAAAGCCGACGGGGAGTGTTTCGACTGTACGGGCCTGAACGAAGACCGACGGGGTGTACGGCGACTGCTGTGGCAAACAGTTACGGGATTTCACGGCGAGCGAGGTGAAGGGACTTCTCGATGGAGCAGCGATAACCGAGAACAGGTGTTGGTCGTGCGAGAATGATCCCTGGCCGCGTTCGGGACTGTCGGGGGTTGCTCGACGGTGGCAATAACCTAACCTGCTGCTCGCTCGCGCCTGGGAGGAGTCGAAGTTTTCAGCTGTAACCAAAGGACGGGGCTGTGATGAAATTTCTCGGCGATGCTCGATTTGGCCTTGGATGGTGGTCGGGTGTTGCGAATTCAGGCCTCACGATGGCTCAGCAGCAGTTGGTCGGGACTCGTCGGAGGTTCGATCGCGACTGGGCGTTCGGGAAAAAGGTCGGCCGCTTCTGCTCAAGGTTCGATTTTGTTGTAGTGCTCGATAAATCGTCGAAAATAGTGGTGGATGGCGGTGACGGGGCTTGCATCAGAATCCTTGCGGACGGCTTGCGATGCGACGGAGGACACGGTAAAACCGACAAGTTCAGGTGTTGCAATTTGCGCCGACGAGGAGAGTTGATTGAAGGATAAAGTCGGGTGGAAGATGATGAGAGAGGAGGGATTTCGATGGCTGCGCGATTTTGGGCGAGATTTTGGTCGAGAGAATGAGGGTTCTCCCTCTGCCAACGCCACTCAAGGGAGAAGAAGTAATGGGCGGTTTTACAACATTTGGGCCTAGCTTTAGCAAATTGGGCCGACAAGTCTTCAAAATAACAGTTGGGCCGAGAATAAAAGTGCTTACTCAATGCTGGAAATACTTGCTAAGAGGGCCGATTAAAACTAAGGTTTATGGCCGGATATAAAATACTAACGGGTTAAAAATAAAATCTCAAGGTTCGAGGTTCGGGTTGAAACGACTCGGAAACGAGTTAACACGGATAAAGGTTCGATCGCACGGTAATTAAATTAAAATCAAATATATATATATACATATATATATATATATATATATATAAAGCACATAATCAATAATTATATAATAGCATTTAGACAATTAATATTAATAATAATAATGATACTAATAATAACAATTAATAGCAAATAAGCATTTAGGCATTTAGTAATAATATTAATAATAATGATAATAAATATAGCAACAATCAATTAGGCAATTAAATAACAATAATAACAATATCGATAATAAATAATAACCTCAAATAATCCTTATAAACAATATTCGACAAATAGAATATTGCGAGAAATTCTACAAATCGAACGGGGCGTTACACACCTGACAATATTATCATGGATTTTCTTCTCCATTACTTCTAATATTCTCGCATTTGGGGCCGACAAGTGGGTGTACTGAGTCGGCTTCCACCCCCTCGACTGTCCCTCTCTATCCATTCTCAGGGGTTCCTTTTTTTCTAACGTCAAACTTGGCTTTTTATCCTTCTTCTCCTCTCGGGGTTCGGTTTTTGCCCTTGCCGCTTGCAAGAAGTCGGCTTCTGCTTCTTTCACATTCATATACTTGGCACACCTTCCCAGAACCTCATCAAAAGTCCTCCCAGGCCGCTTTGCCAAAGAATTTATGCGCAGTCCTGGGAGTAATCCCCTAGTGAGCCCTCCCGATTTAATTTCCTCAGTGGCTGAAAGCACATCGACACATGCTCGCGTGTATCTGGCCACATAATCTTGCAACGACTCTCCCTCCTTCTGTTACATGCCTATCAGAGTGAGATAAGATTTTTCCTAGTCCTTCACACTTGCAAATTGGTTCAGAAAACTCGAGCTGAACCCGTCAAAATCCTTGACGGCTCCCGAGGGTAACTAATGGAACCAATCTAGCGCGGGCCCCTGTAGGGTCGTCAAGAACGCCCGACATTGAACGGGGTCATTATATCGATGCAGCACCGCCATGTTTTTAAAACTCCTTAAATGTCGAGAGGGATTGGTCGACACGTCATACCAGATGTTAAGCTCCTTGAACCCCTGAGGTAAGTCGACATCTAGTATGTGTTGTGAAAAGGGATGTCCTCTTGAGCTCCCCATTTTCTTCCCCTCGACTCGAGCCTGCAGATCTCGCACCTGAGCTAGCAATTGTTCCAGGGTGTCATTCCTAGATTGTGGATTAATAGTTCTGACAGAGGAATCTTCTTCGTCTGCCCTCAAGTTCTATCATTCACGTGACTGCGCTTTCTGTTCATGCTCAGAGGGTGGCTTATTTTGAGGTTGCTCGATTCTTGCCTGCTCGACTCTGGGCTGTTCGACTTGTGTCTGCTTCATTTGGGCTGTCACTACCTCTGCAATCATTCTTTGCATCTCGCTCCTTGTCATGGTCAGCATTTGCTCCTCGACTCGGGGTGGTGGCCTTGCTCCCTGGTCGAGTGATCTGGGTTGTCTTCCCAAACTTAGAGATGTCTCGGCTGACTCGTGACCATCAGCTCCTCCACTCGAGTCCTTCGCATGGCTGGTCCCTCCCTGAGTAAGCACCGGGATCTTGACCTCTGGTGGGGTAACGGGTGTCTCCTCCCCCACACGTGCTCCTGCCAATACGTGTGTTCCGAACGGTGGGAATCCAAGCACTTGGAGCGGTGGTCTGGGGCCGGGAACCGGCGGAGGCCGCTTGTCAGTCCATGTTATCCTGAAATCCTCATTCAAGTTCTTCTGTAACCCTTCCTTCTCAGCCATTAGAGACAGATCGAAGCTAGGAGTAAAGCTCTTAATTCCTTCAAGAACTACCCACAGACGGCGCCAAAATGATTGGTCTCCTCTTAGATCTGAAGTAAACTGGTGGAAGTGAACCTAGAACTGGAATGAACCGATGGGAATGAGATTAGATCTTCCGTAACCGTTGCTGAACCGCAATAATACCTGCAAGAACTCAACGCTGGAGGGGTTTCCGGCGTAGAGCCTCCGACGCTCAAGTCAGTATGTGAGGAAGATGAGAAGAGCTGCCCTCAGAGAGCAGCAGCAGTAATGGAGGAATATAAAATGAATGGAAGTTAGCGGTTTAGGGTTACCTCAGCTCCTTTATATAGAAGTAAAATCTTTACCTGGAGTCCCTAAAATGCCCCGGCCGACTTATGGGATATGTCTAGAATACCTTGGTCGGTTTGTATCCCATCCACCTCCTAGTCAGCATTTAGAATCCTCCGTATCCTTAATAGCTTCCTTCTGGTCCTTGATAACTTCCTCGTGATATGTTGTGAAGTATATCAGAGTCGTCAAGGATTTACGAGCCCCGAGACTTTTTTAGTCGACTCGGAATATTGACTCGAGTTGACTATGTCATCTTCATTCGTCGGTAGGCCTTAACGGACTCATCCATTTTTCCGTAAGCAGTCGACTTATGCCAGTCGACTGATAGAGACATTTGGGCCCTTGACCAGAAGTATACTAGAGTCTGTGGCAGGAGTCGACTTTGCCGAAGTCGACTTGGTAATATCCGAACAGTTAACAGTATGAACCGCCATACGAGTATGGCTATATCAGAGTCGACCCTGAGTAAGTCGACACAATAATACCTAAGCGGTCATAGAATGAACCGTCATATGATAGTATGGCTATATTGGTGGAAGTGAACCGGTGATAGACAGAGGTAGTGAGGTTCGAATAAAATTCAGCAACAAGTTGAGGACAATATTTACCCACAGACATCACAGAACCTTCAAGACCAACCTTTTTCAGTAGTTCAAGTAAGCCAAGTTGTTCAAAGTGATCACTAACTATTGTCCTCTCAAGATGAAATTTCATTTGAGAAAATATACCGAAAAAACGAGTTTCAGACATAGGAGTGTAATATTGGTGGGAGAAAGCGTTACCAATATCAAGTGGAGTTTCTGAACCGTCACCTTCAACATCATTGATGGTTTTCTGTTCAACAGTAGGGTAACTTTCCTTGGTAGTCGCAACCTGGTTGTCGGATTTTCAGGTTCACCATCATAACCATCAATTTCTTTTTCAGCAGAATCACCAACAGAATCTGGGGACGATTCTCTTCCAGATTTCGTGACAGAAGGAGTGCCAGTAATAGGTTCAAAAACAGAAATGACCTTCTTCGCCTTTTTGGGTTTAGCTCAGAGGGTGCTGGGATCTTCTTGCGCTTCTTCGGAGATTTGATGGCGGGGGAAGAACCATTTCCTCCTTTCTCACTGGTATTGCCACCATTAGGCTGAGAGCCCTTCGTTGTAGAGGATTTTTTAGGGCTTGGTGAAACCTTAGGCGTGACTGGATCAGATGATTAAGGATTTTCGGTTGCCATGCTTGAAGGAGTCGGATTTGGTGGAGTTTCTGTGATCTGGCTTTGACGAGTTGAGCGCTGAAATGGTTGAGGAATATTTTTCTTGGGCTTCATGGTTCCCTGCTTGGATTTCGGCATGATAACAAACACGATTTCTCACAAGTATGGAATGTTAGAAGATTTTGGAGAAAGAAGATAATCCAATGATTTGAGGAGATAGACACAAAAGGTGGAAAGGAGATATAGGGAACCAAGATTGCGGTTATCGAGATATGTGATATGACGGTTCAGCTCAAAATTTAAATTTCAAATAAATAAGAACCGCTCAACACTTAATGCACAAGAAACCGTTCCCTCCAAACAGATTACTTACCAAATTTAATTAACACAACTACAATATATAACGATTGAAGTTTCAGACGAAAATATCATCCAAATCATGTACCAAAAATAATTTAGGCTCATGATCGAAATAATATATACCACGGAAAAAATCTGGATGCACATGCCTAAATAAGATATTTAACACGCAATATTGAAAAAATCCATTAATTGATTAACCCACTAATCTTTCCAAATCAATTTGAAACAAGCTCGACACTATCAAGATGGTGAGAAAATAAATTCTCTTCATGCACAACTTAGCCCTTATTGCTCCAACTTTTATACAACACGGAATTAATATAATTTCGTTCATCACTTTCTCTTAGCAAAAAATGAAATTTTCGTTCACAATTCAGCCCCAATACTAATGATGAACTTACTTCGTTCTATGAACTTCCACACCAATTCACTTACTAACATTAACTATACACCAATGTCAAGCCCATTACGTGAGGTGTGAATCATCCCGCAAAAAGTTTTAATTTTGAACAAGCTGAGAAGATATCATAATGGCCAACCTTATTTCACTAGAGAACGTTCATTCTTAGAATGTTTACCTGTAGCTATCACACCTCGATTATTGTTACGCACGTAACTCGTTTCACAGGTGATAAGGGAAACACCTCATGTGATAGTTTCCCGATGCCTATTTTCACGAGAGCAACTCTTACAAGTATATTAAAATGACCATCATGACGAGCTCTTACAAACTGACCAGTTAGAATTCACAGACCACCAATCAACAAACTCAACAATAATCGATCAGAGAAATATTCCACGGATGAACTTACATACTAAAATGCCTAAAATGCAGAACAGATCCTATATGCAATAAACCCGATATATATATATATATATATATATATAAATGCAACTGACACAATGCACATATATTATATAGCACACATTCCTAAAGATTTTTTCAGGGACAAAAATCGTTTTGAATCAAGAGCTTTTGTAAAAATATCAGCAAGATGATCATCTGTAGGTACATGATCCAACACAAAAATCCCATCTTCTACCAAATTACGAATAAAATGATAACGAATGTCAATATGATTGGTACGTGAGTGTTGGACCGTCTAATTGCTTCAATCCGTACAACACTTTCTTAAGTTTGTACTCTGTAGACATAATTCGGATTCTTTGGATCTTTGAATCCTTCGGGATGCTTAACGTACGCCTCTTCATGTAATATCTTGTTCAGAAAGGCAAACTTCACGTCCATCTGGTAAACAATGAACTTCATTAGACAAGCAATAGATAGAAATATGCGTACATATTCAAGTCTAGCAACGGGGGCAAAGGTTTCATCGAAATCAATACCTTGAGTCTGAGGGTAGCCTTGAGCAACTAGTCTCGCCTTGTTGCATGTCACATTGCCGAACTCATCACTTTTGTTCTTGAAGAACCACTTTGTTCCAATAACATTTCCCGATGATGGTTCAGGGACTAACTCCCAAACATCATTTCTAGTGAATTGCACCAGTTCCTCCTGCATTGCTAAGATCCAACACTCATCTTTCAGAGCTTATTTAATATTCTTGGGTTCAATCAATGAGATGTAGCAGGCATAATGAGAAACACCCATAAGTTCTTTGACTGACATCTTCGAGTTTCTGGTTACTCTCTCGTTGATGTAACCAATGACTTGTTCGGATGGATGATCTTTATGAACCCTTAAGGGACGATCACGCTTAGGTGGCACTGAACCTTCTTGAGCAGAGACAATGTAGTCAGTTGACGTTTCAATATCCACAACCGAAGGTTCAGCCGTCTCCTTGTCAACAGAGCTCTTAACATCATGAGAATCCTACATTGTCTCAACATTTCCAAACTGATTAAAAAACCCAGATGAACCAACTTGGGAATTTTTTTCATCAAAGATTACATTCATGGACTCAATTACAGTGGAGGTAATTGTGTTGTAAACACGGTCACTCAACTATTGTTAGAGTAACTAAGAATGAATCCAATATCTAATTTTGCATTGAACTTCCCAAGTTGTACACGATCATTATAGATAATACATTTACACCCAAAAATATGCAAGTGGCTGAGGTTAGGACTCTTACCTTTCCAGAGTTCATACGAAGTCAGACCAATACATCGACGAAGGTACACTCGATTCACGAGGTAGCATGCTGTATTGACTGCCTCAGCCCACCATCTAAAACAAAGTTTTTTGGAGTTTACCATGACTCTGGCCATTTCTTGTAGAGTACGATTCTTCCTTTCAACAACTCCATTTTGCTGTGGAGTTTTAGGAGTTCAGAACTCGTGACAAATACCTAGAGAATCACAAAATTCCGCAAACTCAGAATTTTCAAATTCTCTTCCATGGTCACTTTGAATACTTATTATGGAAAAGCCTTTCTCAGTTTGAATCTTTAAACAAGGTGATTTAAAGACAGAGAATGTGTCAGACTATTCACGCAAGAAATCAACCCAAGTATATCGAGAGAAATCATCAACGCACACATAAATATATTTTTTACCTTAATAGCTCTCTACCTGAATGGGACCCATAAGAGCCATGTGAAGAAGTTCTAGGATATGTTTAGAGACAATGTGGTTCAGTGACTTGTGGTATGCCCGAGTTCGCTTACCTAGTTAACAAGGTTTGCAAATTGGCTGGTCCTTTATGGCAATCTTTGGAACACCCCTGACTACACCTGCATTGGTCAATTTAACAAGATGAGAGTATCCAATATGATCCAAGCGTTGATGCCAGATTTCAGGTTCACTCACATTAGAGAACGGGCATTTTTCATTAGAATCAACAAGATAACAGTTATCAGTTGAACGAGAACCTGTAAGTACACAAGAACCATCACTAATTTTCACATAGCACTTATCACATGAGAAACTGACACTAAGGCCTTGGTCACATAGTTGGCTTACACTCAAGAGATTTGCCTTTAACTCATCAACAAGTAACACATCAGTTAATTTAGGTAACCCACCCAAATTTGAACAACCTATTCCAATGACCTTATTGCCTACACCGTCACCAAAAGTGACTTCTTCACTTGAACCTACCTGAATATTTATTAGGTACGAAGGTTCCCCAGTCATGTGTGTAAAGCATCCACTATCCATATACCATTTACCTTTCAGAGAAGTCCTGAGAGAAAGGATAGAAGCATAACACCTGAATGATTTCTTAGCAACCCACACTTGACGAGTTTTGGTATGGTTATTTTAGAAAGTTCTGGCATGAAGATTCAAGGAAATGCCAGATTGATTCCAACTCCTCACATTACCTGTACAAATTTCATGTTGCATTTTATAACATTTGGGTGTTATGTGACCAGTTATACCACAGTAATGACAAATAGAAAGAAGTTATGATGAGTTTTTCTAAAGGATTCCTGCATAGGTGAATGAACCTTCAATGGAGATTTAGGAGAGAGAATTTTATTTACAGTGCTTTTTACAAACCTGCCAAACACATTTCTGGAAGGTTTCACATGCAGGTTCATACCTCCAACTCTAGGTTTGTCCCCAAATCCAAGACTGGTATGTTTTGTATTTGAAGTTCAAGTTAAGGACTTAGGATTGTCTTCCCTACCTGTGCACCCTATTCCAGTGAGATCGTCATGTTGTTTACCCAAGGAAAGAAGTTCATTCAGATCAGCTTTTCTCTTATTCAATTTTCGAACAGCCTCGGCAGTACGATTTAGCTCAGTAAAGTTTGCTTTGAGTTTACTTTCCATATTGGTATGTTCGTTCATGAGCCGATCAACCTCATTTTTCAGCTTCAAGATCTCCTGGTTCCGTTTCGCAAGTAGTTTCTAAGTGGAAAATAGTTCAGACCTCAAGCATTCAATGGTCCGAGACTTTTCCAATCCATCTTGCTTAGCAAGTTTGACACTGCTCTCAAGAATGCTAGTTCGAGCCTTTGCAGTATCCAGTTCACAATCTTTAACAGCAGTGGAAGCGGATGTTTGTTCGTTCAACACCCTGTTAACCCTTGAAAGTCTAAATACTTCATTGTGAAGCTTTTGCAGGGCTTCAGATGCTTGAGCACACTTTTCCATGGCAAGTAAGTGTACTGGATCAACACACACATTTGATCTGCTTCATCTTCAGATGCATCTGCTTTTTTAAACTTTCCTCAAACTTGGTCGGAACATGAGAAGTAATGAGACACATGAATTTCTTAACTAAGGTGTGGATAGTCAAATTACTAGTGCACGATGGAGGTTCGTCTTCGCTCTCCTCATCTGAATCTTTCCAGGTTGCTTTCAGAGACTTGTTTTTCTTGTTAAGGTTAGCACACTTATACTGAAAGTGTCTAAAACCTCGACACTCCCTGCATTGATCCTTCTCAACTCGCTGTGAGTCAGGTTTTAAGAGTGGCATACTATTTTTCTTGTCCTGAACCATTTCTTGCTGAAGTTGTTGCTTTTTTTCCAGCAAATTTATTCTTGTACAGCTTATGACTCATCTTTCCATAATTTTGCGTTATCAGCGCTAGTGCTTCTCTCAGCTCGCTGTCGTCAACCAACGAACCTTCATCATCATCGCTTTCTTCTCTTTCTTCAACTACAGAAGCTTTGAGAGCTAGACCCTTGCTTTTGAATTTGTCATAATTGTTACTGATTTCAAAGGTCCTGAGCTCTCCAAGAAGTTCATCAACATCAAGGGTTGCAACTCTTTGAAAACTCTCAAAAGCTATAATTTTCTCTCTGAACCTGGGAACAACCGTTGTCATAATCTTTTGAACTTGACGCTTCTCAGAAATTTCTACTGCAAGCATCATACTTTGATTCACCAAATCACAAAATCTGTCATAATATATGTCAATTGTCTCTTCATCCCTCATTCTGATTTCATCAAATTCGAGAGTTACCCGTTGAAGTCTGGAGGCTTTGACAGCCATTGAACCTTTAAATTGACGTTGTAAGACCCTACAAGCGTCTTTTGCAGTCTTGCAATGAACTATCATTTTGTGTCTTGTCTGATCTACTGCCATCATAATCACATACAAGGCACGATAATTGGCTTCTTCTTGAAGCTTCTCAACATCTGTCCAATTGTCCTTAGGTTTAGGAACTGTGACTTTTGTTGTTTCTATTTCATGATCAGGTGCTTGAGAAGTGACAGGATGCTCCCAGCCGTTTTCACCACTTTCCCACACACCTTTTCCAAGCGATCTTAGGAAAATTATCATCATGGACTTCCAATACGAGTAGTTTGAACCGTCCAATTGCGGAGGCCTCGACATCGATCCACTTTCTTGATTCATGATTTGATAGTGACATAAGTCCTTAGATCTTTCGTAATGAAGATGAAAACCCACTCTGGTGCCAATTGTAATTTGATATTCGTAGACCAAGTATCCAGAGTTGCACGTAAATTTAATAAACAGACAATAAAGAAGATTCAAACAAATACGGAAGCAGTTTTCACTAAGAATTGAACCTTCAGGAGAGCGTCCCACTCTCCTTTCAGATCTCTTTCATTAATGTGAATAACTCAGAAACTATTCCAGGGTATACAGTATAGACTCCCTCTACACTCTACTTGAATAGAGATTCACACAACTACTTATCCGACCAAAACTCCCTTGTGGATTTCTTAGTTCGAATACCTCAAACTAAACATAATGAACCTCTGAACATTCTGTGACAGACTCTCAGAATAAAGTGTATATAAAAAATCTCACTCAGCTCAATACACAAGGAATGCTCTCTAAAACATAAGAAATATTAATCAAAAAGATGTCCAAAAAGATATGTCTCCACATCTGTATCGAGTTCCTTTTATCCTCAGGCTTCAAAATGGTAAATCCCTTCTTTTCTTTTCATCCAAGTCAAATATAAACAGGATAGGTCATTATTTTTGGAGTCGCCGGTCTCTCTTTCTTCGCACTTAAGGAAGTTGAATTTCATCATTGATTTTATTGACTTGCCCAATATAACCACGCGTTATTAGACAATTAATATTTAATATAACAAAATTTTTATCTAGCAATTTACAAACTTCCCTTAATTACACTCGTGGTTTTCTAACTGTTGTGAATCCAGAAGGTTCATCAAAAATCTCACTCAGCTCAATACACAAGGAATGCTCTCTAAAACATAAAAAATATTAATCAAAAAGATGTCCAAAAAGATATGTCTCCACATCTGTATCGAGTTCCTTTTATCCTTAGGCTTCAAAATGGTAAATCCCTTCTTTTCTTTTCATCCAAGTCAAATATAAACAGGGTAGGTCATTATTTTTGGAGTCGCCGGTCTCTCTTTCTTCGCACTTAAGGAAGTTGAATTTCATCGTTGATTTTATTGACTTGCCCAATATAACCACGCGTTATTAGACAATTAATATTTAATATAACAAAATTTTTATCTAGCAATTAACAAACTTCCCTTAATTACACTCGTGGTTTTCTAACTGCTGTGAATCCAGAAGGTTCATCAATTTACTGCCAATCTTTAGAACTTACATCATGTTTGATAATCAAGCCCGTATGATGAAGCAATGTATGAGGCCGATGAAGAAGATAATGATCTCTAGCGAGACGTTGATGTTATTTCAGAGGAGGAGATCAACGAGCTTGATTCTCAAGTCCCTCCTCCCACCTCCGAGTTGGAGCATCTGTCTCTGAGGCCGCTACACTGTGTTACGAAGTGGGTAGATTCAGTTCGACTTTCTCCACAGATGAGCTAACAGTTCTGGAAGTCGACGACAGAGCTCAGGAGGGAAAAGCTCTGCGACTAGAACTAGGGATTGATCAGAATCAAACTGTTTTATACAGAACATGGCCACCCGAATCCACCGTGCCTGCCTTCTTATTGCACTTCCCATGCTTCCACTTCTGGAAAATTCAAAGGCATGGCACGATCGCCATTTCTTTCTACATCCTGGCTGATTTCATCACAGGTTTCGTCAAGCTAATGAAGTTAAACAAGCGGTTCTTGGGAGGCAACCTAAGTGATTTATTGCTTTCCTAGATATTTTCTTTTCTGGTTTTTAGTTTTATTCTTTGAATAATGGGAGTTTTGGAGTTCTGTGTTTTTCTTGGCAGGTACTAGTTGCGAGCTTGAGCAAGAGAATGGAGCTAAATGAAGAGTTTTGAGATTCTGGGTTGAGCATAGGCGAGCGGCTTTCGCGTGAATGCTTATTGTCTTCGATGCATCTTCGGTTTTCACACCCTTTTCTCTTTTTATTTGTTTTCTCTTTCTGTCATTTTTTTTTAGTCTTGTGGTGATTGCTGGTGCTGGTTCATGATATGAAATTGCTAGGTCCTTTATTAGACTTTATGGATTTGTGTTGAATCAATGAGTTCATTGCCTCATTTTAAGAGTGTGGGAGTTTATTTGGATTTGACAGGCTTATGTGGTGGACCGGTCTTACTTTTATATTTTTGTTTTGTTGAGCACGTGGTATTAGTAAATTATATGATGTGTTGATGAATGTTTGATGAAATTGGGAAGTTGTAATGACGGTCGTTTCAATCATTGCCTCGATATTTGCTTGATTGCTTTGAGTGACATTTATTTGTCTTGTGAGGTTTATCCTTACTCTTCATTCTTTTGAGATATTGGTCATATTTTTGAATGATTAGAACTTGCCTTGAGTTTGTTTGAAAGAAATCGATTAGAGTTTGAAATTTTGAATATGATTGAGGCGTTTTGTTTGATTAGCTCACTTATGCCTTGCTCTTTGGTCCTAAATGTATTCCACTAGTAGCCCGTTTGAGTTTTAAATCATTTCTTGTCAACCTGTTGACTGGTTTGTGTGATGATTTGGGGATAGGTGGTATTTCTGAGTATAGTGGATATTGAGTTGCATTTTATTTGCTTGACCAGTAAAAAAAAAAAAAGAAAAAAAAAATAACAAGAGCTCATATGGTGATTCGAATGGATTCTGCTCTTCTTATTAGTAGATTCACATTTACGGATAATGAGCATTGGAAAACTACTGTAGAACACTTGGATGACCACCAATGTTTAAACCTATAGAATATTGTCCTTTTGATTCGGTCTTGTTCGAAAAAAGTCACTCTCGAAATAAAAATAAAAATTAAAAAAGAAAAAGAAGAAAAATAAAGTTAAGTGATGATGTTGCAACTTGTTCTGAGCATCTATATGTTGGGTAGTGAGTGCTTTACCTTGTTGATTCCGGATGAGTAGCGGAATGCTTGAGTATACTCGAGATCTTTGATTGATTATTTGAGCTTCTTGTCCTTATATATCGATACCTTTACCTGAACTCACATTACAACCTGTGAAGTCCTCTTGATTTGCATCTTTGATCTTTGATTGTTTTCGAGTAATTTAAACGATTGGCGCGACCAATTTTAAGCGTACCTATCACATATTCATGTAAGAAAAATGAGTGAGGCCTATATTATAATCTATGCGTTTGAGAGTTTGTCATTTCAAGGCCAAGTTGATATTTTAGGCATATGGTCGTACGTTCGTTGGAATTCGACTTGATTAGATTGGGCATTTTGAAGCTCTTCTTATTTGAAATAGTATCCATGCTCGTGTCTTGTTTTCTTTTCTTTTTGTTCAGGACGAACAAAGGATTAAGTGTGGGGGAGTTGTTTGTCCCATTTTTGTTGCGATTTCTTTTGTTACTTTTCCTTTCTTTTTTCCCCATTTTAGGTCTTCTAGTTGGTTTTTATCTCGTTTTGTAGTTTATTTCATGTTTTCCTCTATTTTGGTTGTCTTTCTATTTTTCGTATATTTTTCCAGTTTTTTTTCGTTTTTTGGTGTATAGGTCGGAAGTCTCAGGAAGACCGCATTTTGGCCAAAAGTCTTCCAGGCAAACATAAATAAATAGAAGAGTTTGTCAGCGTCACACAGGAAAAAATGGAACTCGATTCGGAGTTCAGACGATCGTATACGAGCCCAAAACGTAAAGTCATGCAGCCTGCCCAGGTCCCACACCGTACCGAGCCCCGCACCGCGCCAGCCAGACCTCCGCGCCGTAACACCAGCTGACAATACCATTTATGTGCGTCCTATACCATGGCAGCCAGCGCACCGTGGCATCACCTGTAACACCCCACTTTGATATTAAAGAAATTCCGGACTTTCCAAAACTCAGTAAATAATTTTTCGAACTCGTTTTGAAAATCATGGGCGTTATTCAAACATTTAACATCAACCAAGTGATATTTGGTTGTTCACATGGTTTTCATTAACCCTTAAAACATCCATTTCACATGATTATTAGCTAAACATTATAGCATGCATAGTTGAACGCATGATATTCAACAAATAACTCCAATACGAATATCTAAACAAAGGTCCAATCATCCTAAAAAGGACAAGTTCTGAAAATAGTTCAACACGTCTCAAGAACCACACTTTATTTATAATGGAAGCGAAATCATAAAAACATGAATAATGACCGACCCACTCGTCTTTCCCTCGTCATCCGGCACCTGCTTAACCTGCATCCGTGAAGAGCATGTGGGAGTGCGCACAAAATGAACGTAGTGCTCACTACTATGCACATAAATAACACATGTCAAATGGTATGGTCACAGCATGAATATAAGATAATCACATCATGTCACATCTCCTATCAAAATCACAACAACCACATTACTACTGTGCACATCTATCGCTAGCCGCAGAATGAGGATTCATTACCCGAAGGGGGGAGTACATGCCATGCTACGGACACGACCTTCCATATGGGCTTACGTACCTCGCAAGGGCACGGCCATATCAGGACTTAAGGAGACTTGCCTCACAAGGGAAACCGTATTACATCGACAGGGACAACCGTACCGACGGCCGTAACAGCTCACATCGATAGGCTACATATTTCATATTCACACATAGATCATACCCACAAGTAAAACATTCATCATCCATGGCATAGACAATTTTAAATTAGAACCCACCTGGTACCGCAAAGGAAAGTGGCACACAACCAGGAGTAGGCAGCGAGCACGACTCGTCAAACACCTACAACAATTAATATACTAAGATCAACACCTATTTAACCTTAGAGAACATACACAATCATACTTGGTCAAACTTGATTCAACCAAGTAGCTCGTGAAGTTCTGTGGACATTGGAACACTTGGACCTAACACTTAGACTCGACAAAAACGCATATAAATACCACATATAGACCTAGCACGCAAAACAAAGTCAAACGGATCAAAAACACATTAACAGTGTCGGAAAAAAACACAAGGAAGGTTTGGGACGGGTCCTGGGATGCTTGCTGGCCTGGTCTGGGCACGGCTGGGCACTGTCGAGGTGCTGAGGGTGCTGTCGGGCTCGCCGGGTGCGCTGGGGCGCTGCGGGCGCTGTCGGGCTCACCGGGTGAGCTGGGGTGCGGGCCGGGGTGCTGGGGCGCTGTTGTGCTGCGCGCTGGGGCGCTGGGGTGCTGTTGTGCGTGCTGGGCTGCTGGCGTGCGCGCTGGGGCGCTGGCGTGCGCGCTGGCAGCAATGCACAGCGCCCGGCAGACAGGCAGCATTCCAAATGGACCCGACTGTTTTTAAAATGAACTCGACCGATTGACTTAAAATTTTTACACATAACAATACACTTAGAAAAGACACGTTTTCACCAAGTTTCAGGCCTAAACCTTAAGCCTAACCTGGGCAACTAATTTTTTACAAAAAGGCAACACAAATCTAAATTTTTATGTTCTCCGAGCAATCCTTTGAATTTTTCAACAAAATTTTTACACAACGCACATAACATCAAATTAAGGACACTCACCAAAAATAACAGCAAAATACCAAGAATTCAAATTTTAATGATTTTTCGAAGTTTCTGCCCAGAATTTCAAATCGACATTTGACAGAGCTACAGACATTATTTCAACTTGAAATTTTTACACCACATAACATACCAACAGAGGACTATATACTTCAAATTTACAGCAATTGGACGAACACACAATATATAATGATTTTTGTAAAAATCAGCAGCCATACCCAATTCAAAAATACATAATGACCAAATACTCAACCAAAAATGTCTAAGGCCTTCACCATGAGGAGAAAGACTTCAAATGTTCCAATATTCCACAGCCCTAATCACGATTTACTTACAATTCACATGATTTCATATCTAATGAACATAACACACGATAAAACAATCGTATCTAAACCCTAACATGCAAATTCATCCAAGGCTTAACACATATATCATATACATATATAAAAATAAGGGGGGTTTCAGCCTTGTACCGTTCTCATGGTCCTTGCACTAAAAAGCACAAGGGAAAGGGGTTCAAAGGCTCGAAGGCACGCGCGGGGAGGCTCAGCGACGGGGCTCGGCACGCCAGGGCTGGGATCACCTTGGACAGAGGTGGGCTGCTCCTTTCTGGCCTGGGGATACTCGAACAGGGGCTGGGGTTCGAGGGTTGGCCGTGGTCCTTGCTCGTTGGTCGCCAGGGTGTACGGTAGAGGCGGCGATCGGGAGTGGAGAGGGAGAAGAGGGTGGCGGCTGATGGAGAGTGAGTGGGAGGGTTTTGGAGGCTTGGGGAGGGGAAAAGAAATGGTTAAAATAGGGCTGGAAATGCCCTACTTACCATATGGGGCGTTGGGGGACGCGCTAGGCCTGGGCACGGGCGCGGGCTACGCTGGGCGCGGGCTGCACGATGGCGCGGTGATACGGAAGTGGAAGTTAGCATTGGCGAGGCTAGTGAGAATTTAAAACGCAAAGGGTGCGCGTCGGCCCTTGATGCGACCGAGTACCTAAGGACTCAAAGCTTAAGGCAACTAAGGTGGAACCGTTTGCTGTAAGGGTTGCCAATGGAGAGCGGCTAAGATGTCAAGAATATTATGGAGAAGTGCCCATCAACCTGCAAGGCGAGATCATCAAAGCTGACCTCTATGCACTACCTATTGTGGGGCCTGAGATAGTTCTTGGAGTTCAATGGCTAGAGGGACTTGGAGAAGTTACTGCGAATTATAAGAAAGGCATAATGGAATTCTACTCTAGAAACCGACTCGTCATGCTAAAAACCGAACCAAGGGGAAAAAGCCGAGAATCCGAAATGTGGAGTTTGGAGATAGTCTCGATCCTTGAGGACAAGGATGTGCTTAAAGGGGGCGGGAATGATACGGAAGTGGAAGTTAGCATTGGCGAGGCTAGTGAGAAGCCAAAAAGCAAAGGGTGCACCTCGGCCCTTGATGCGCACAATTGGGCAACTAGCGGCAATAGCGCGCCATGGACAAGGAACACAACCGGGGCAACGTTGGGTGCACGCCGGCATACGACGGGCCGGCAGCGCGCGGGATTTGGCAGGACATGTGGGGCGAAGAGCAACGGGCGTGCAGGGCGCGCATCGCGCGCGAATGAGAGTAATGCGGGTGGAGGCCTAGGCAGCGTTGGAATAGGCGTGCCATGGGCGCCAGGTTGGGACGCGCCAAGCAGCGCGCGCGAGAAGGCGGCGCGCACATCAGCCCGCGAGTGGGGTGACGGGCGCCAGCGAGTCTGCAGCCTTCATGGACTAGGCGCCATGGGACGCGCGTACGTATGCGAGAGGCGGTCGCGTAATAAGTCGGCCGAGAATTTAGGGGGCGTATGAATTACTTGGGCATCAAGTTGTGCTTGGTGTGCAAGTAACTTGGAGATCAAGACCTTCTAGTTTATTAGGATTCTACTAGATATTTACTTTCCTTATTTTTTTATAAGATCTAGATTGTTTAGGTAACTTAATATTTTATTGCTTTACTAGAGTTATAGTTATATTCGGATTAGATCTAGTTTGTGCCTATATAAAGGCCCTTCCCCTATGTTATTTTTCATCATCGAAGAATTAATAGAAATCCGGAACTTTTGTTCATTCTCTTTGCTTTAGTTTTTCACCAAAATTCTATTGCAATTATATTCGTTTAGAGGGGTGCGGTTTGTGAACCTCTAGGCAACTATCGACGATTCAAGACACTAGTTTGCGGCTTGTCGACAGGCGAGACACACGATCTTCATCATTGGTGCTTTCATTTAGAGTTGATAAGATCGTGTGTCTTTTTCCCTACCCCATCCCCTTTCTTTTCTTTCCCTTTATTTCGTTCGTTCATATCAAAAAAAAAAAACTATTATATATATTTTTGTGTGCGTGAGTATATATATATATATATATATATATATATATATATTATTAGTTTTGTTTTAATTTCCGTGAGTTTTAAAAAAAATATATATATTTTTATTGTGTTTTGCTTTTGTGGTGTGCGTGAGTTAGACTATATATATATAAATAATTTCTTTTTGTTTGAGTGCGTGAGTTTGATATTCAACAAAAAAATCTTCAATCACGAGTCTGCGTAGTAAGGAGCAAAAGCAAGAGAAGAAAGTCATGGCCAACAAGGAGATGAAGGACAAGATCGATAATCTCGATGCTCAGGTCCGTACTATGAGCGAAGGGCTCGACACTACCAAGGCCACGGTTCAAGAGCTGATGGAAATCATGAATCTCCGCTTTGATGAGATGGAACGCACCATCGTGGAGCAACAAAACCCTCGGCAGCAAGACCGTGCGCCTCACGATCATGATAGGCGCCACAACCGCAAGCGGCGCGAGGAACGGGAGCAGCGACAAGCGAACTTCGAGCGGGATGACGACTTTGACCAGCGGTCCCAGGCATCCAACGACTATGACCGGCCCAAGCCCGTCAAACCACGACTCATGCTATCCACCTTCACCGGCACGGATCCTGACGTATGGCTCAACCGAGCTTTGCAATATTTCGAGCTTAATGAGACTGATGGCCATGATCGTGTAAGGTACGCTACTTATTATCTTGATGGGGAGGCCAACGTATGGTGGAAATGGCTTGTGAGCACCTACCAAGAAAACCCGCTCCACATCCAATGGGAAGAATTCGAGCACGAGTTACTTGCTTGATTTGGATCATCCGACTACCACAACTACGACGAGGCGCTCTCGCACATCAAGCAGACGGGAAGTCTTCGAGACTACATGAAGGAGTTTGAGCGACTTGCGTGCCGGGTGCACAATTGGCCGAGTTCGGCGCTCATCGGGACATTCATAAGAGGGCTTAAATTCTAGCTAGCAGCAGAAGTAAGGCTCGACCGCCCACAGACCATGCGCAATGCCATGGAGTCTGCACGAAGGAGGGACGAGCACTTAACGGCCACACGAAGGGTCGGGCGGGAGATTGTGAGCAACATGGAGCAACGGCGAGCGGACCAACGGTTGGACGAGCGCTCTATCATAGACAACGCACCATCAAACGTGAACAACATCAATACCAACCCATGACCTCCGAACAAATTTTGAACGCCACCTCCGGGCGTTAAACAACTCATCTTCGAGGAGATGAGACGCCGACGTGAGAAGGGTCTCTGCTACAAATGCGAAGAAGAGTTCACCCCAGGCCATCGATGCAAATAACTTTTTCTGATCGACGTCATCGAAGAGGACGAGGAAGAGGCCTATGAGGACCAGCCGGCGCAGCAAGTCAACGAAGATTTGGAGATCTCAGTTAATGCAATGGCAGGATTACAGGGGCCGAGAACAATCTGACTACCCGACATGATCAAAGAACGGCCAATCGAGGTACTAGTCGACACGGGCTCATCTCACAAATTCATTTGCGACCGAGTACCTAAGGACTTAAATCTTAAGGCAACTAAAGTGGAGCCGTTTGCTGTAAGGTTTGCCAATGGAGAGTGGCTAAGATGTCAAGAATATTATCGAGAAGTGCCCATCAACCTGCAAGGCGAGATCATCAAAGTCGACCTCTATGCACTACCTATTGTGGGGCCTGAGATAGTTCTTGTAATTCAATGGCTAGAGGGACTTGGAGAAGTTACTACGAATTATAAGAAAGGCATAATGGAATTCTACTCTGGAAACTGACTCGTCATGCTAAAAACCGAACCAAGGAGAAAAAGCCGAGAAGCCAAAATGAGGAGTTTGGAGATAGTCTCGATCCTTGAGGACAAGGATGTGCTTAAAGGGGGCAGGAATGATACGAAAGTGGAAGTTAGCATTAGCGAGGCTAGTGAGAAGCCAAAACGCAAAGGGTGCGCATCGGCTCTTGATGCGCACAATTGGGCAACTAGCAGCAATAGCGCGCCATGGACAATGAACGCACGCGGGGCAACGTTGGGTACACGCGGGCGCACGACGGGCAGGCAGCGTGCGGGATTTGGCAGGACATGCGGGGCGAAGAGCAACGGGCGTGCAGGGAGCGCATCGCGCGCGAATGAGAGTAACGCGAGTGGAGGCCCAGGCAGCGTTGGAATAGGCGTGGCATGGGCGCCAGGTTGGGACGCGCCAACCAGCGCGCGTGAGCAGGCGGTGCGCACATCAGCGCGCGCGTGGGGTGACGGGCGCCAGCGAGTCTGCAGCATTCAAGGACTAGGCGCCATGGGACGCGCGCACGTACGCGAGAGGCGGTCGCGCAATAAGTCGGCCGAGAATTTGGGGGGCATATGAATTACTTGGGCATGAAGTTGTGCTTGGTGTACAAGTAACTTGGAGATCAAGACCTTCTAGTTTATTAGGATTCTACTAGATATTTATTTTCCTTATTGTTTTATAAGATCTAGATTGTTTAGGTAACTTAATATTTTATTGCTTTACTTGAGTTATAGTTATATTAGGATTAGATCTAGTTTGTGCCTATATAAAGGCCCTTCCCCTATGTTACTTTTCATCATTGAATAATTAATAGAAATCCAGAACTTTTGTTCATTCTCTTTGCTTTAGTTTTTCACCAAAATTCTGTTGCAATTATATACATTTAGAGGGGTGCGGTTTGTGAACCTCTAGGCAACTATCGACTATTCAAGGCACTGGTTTGCGGCTTGTCGACAGGCGAGACATGCGATCTTCATCACGCAGGCTGTGCGCGGGCTGCGCGGGCCTGGCTTGCTTCTTAGGGCCAAATGACTTCGAAATTATTTCTAAGTGCCCAGTTTGACCCAAGTTTGACTTTGGCTCGGTTCGACTTAAAATAAATTACAATGATATTTGGAAATTATATTTATAAACCAAGTTTTTAATATTTATATTTAATACACATTAAGCACATAAAATCATTTATGCAATTAGGCAATGAAATATAAATAAACACATAATAATAACATTAGAATAATAATAATAATAATAATAATAATAATAATAATAATAATAATAATAATAATAATAATAATAATAATAGTAATAATAATAATAATAATGAAATCCGATTTATTCATAAACGAACGGGGCGTTACAGTCTACCCACCTTAAAAGGAATTCCGTCCTCGGAATTCGAAAGTAAAACATCCAAACTCTAAAATACAACATCAACCATGAAGTTCGGATATCGCCTATAGTCTAGCCCTCAGACTCCCCAGTCACCTCAGACTTGTCATGCTGGTTCTATTTCACCTCGACGAGATCGACTGCCCGGGTCCTCAGCTGATGGACCTTCTGGTCCAGTACGAACACCGGTACCTACTCATAGGTAAGGCGCCGCTCGGCCTGCAACTCGACGAAGTCCACCACGTGTTCGAGGTCACGCACCCCGACAACACAGGCGGTAAAGCTAACCGGTAGGCCAAGCCTTTGAGTCGTGCAAGAGTCTGAAAGGGTCCGATATAGCGAGGCTGAAGCTTCCCCCTTCTTCCCGAAGTGAATCACACCCATCGGGTGTGACCTTCATGAAGACATTCGTACCAACATGATTTCCACGGTGAGTACATAGTCTCCAATCGAGACTCGAGATTCTGCTCAACAATGCAGCACCTCAAATTTCTGCCGGCTCAAGGGACATCCCTCATGTGGCTATGCAATAACTAACAACACTCACTTAATCTAGAATTAAGTGATTCTGGGAATTCACACATCAATTCAGTGGAACTTGGAGCTCTCGGTTCAAGGTTTCAAAGACTATATTCAAGAGGTTTCCCAACACTTTTGGTACAGAAATGAGTTGACCACACGCACTGGCCTGGGGAGTTTGGCATTCGGTGATGGCGGTGCTAGCTCTCGTGCGAGTCAACGATCGGCCACTGCAGTTGGCATCACATCTCTCAGCACAGGCATGCGGGCTCGGCCGCCACTTCGCGTGGCTACACCCAGTCAGGTTCGGCACTCGATTCAAGGTGCATTCTAGATATTTCAATTTTCAGGTTTCACAACTTCCTAAGTACTCAAATGGAAAAAGAGTTTCTCCGCAAGACTCAAAATCGCAAAGGTTTGGGTTGACAACAACAATTTTTCCCAAAAGGGATCGAGCATTGGCGTCACCGCCACAAACGATCTTAACTCGACGGTCAATGCCAAACAACAGAATGGTTAGCTCGTTTGACTCTTTCGACCAACAATGTTGGTCGTCACGATAGCTTTTACTCAGGTAGCTAATCGTATCGACAGTCCCTAACGAGTCTAATCCACATACACAGCATATAGCTTTCACACTTCGAGGTCTAACGTAAAGCTTCTCTCGCAAGTGTTTCCAGCTAACATTATAATACTGATCAGATTAAGTCACATATGGCACATATACATGAAAATTTACGAAAAGCTAATTTTGAAATTCACAACTCAATTTGGAAACCTAAACATGAACTTGCACCAATTTCTAGCATGCGTGATGAATTTAAAATGCATGTAGCTTCCAGTCTAGATATCATATCATGATGAAACCACTTGAAACATATCCATAACTCAAGCCTCTATCACTTTCATAAAGAACACTCAGGCAGATAGAATCATTGAAATGCACATAATACAGCAAACATACAAAACATAGGTGTAGTGGATAAATGAAGACATACAGCTTGACAGGTTCTTAATGTATGCACAATAATCGAAGCTACAAACAATATATCACTGAAATTCAAAATCTCCAAGATACCTAACTCAATTATCTACAACTTTCATGTTGATCACTTAAGCCAAAAATAACTTTAAAACCGAGTTTCTGCATAAAACATTTAGGTTAAGAAATCTGCCAACGAAACTATTTATAGATTTGTAGCAGTTCACTAAAACAACAATACATCATGTTATAAACCTCCAACTTATACATACTTAAAACCTACAGAAACTACACTTGAAATGCTACAAGTATCAAGAAGAGCATTTTTACAAATAATTACGTTAAGGGCCCCATTTCAGAACATACATTTCAGTCATATACACTGCCACTATTTCAAAATTTCTGGACATAGATCCGAATTTGAAAAATCATATAAAATCAACTAAAACACTAAATTGCAAGATTTTAACTTCTCATGAAAGCTTATAAAATGTACTACAAGTTTTATGTTGATCATGTTTTCACATAGTCACATTAAGATTGTCAAAAACAGTCCAACATCATGATTCTTAATTTTGCCCGAAATTTCAAAAACTGCTTGCAGTTTCAACTTAAAAAATTTATAATAAATTCAATTCAACTTCGAATCATAAAATTCTAAAACTCACAGAAACCTAACTCAAAGCACTACAAAATATATGAAGATCACTTGTCCAAGAAATGACTCCTTTGTTGCGAAAAACTGAGCACAACTAGCGGCTAAAACATAAAATTTTCAATTAAATGTCAACCCAAATCATACACTCATGAACCGAGCATTAACAAGTCACATATAATCACAACATATATCTCAAATATGCACATATAAGATATAGGGAGGTCATTCCAAACATGATTTTAACACCAATTCACATAAACTCATACGATCACCACATAACACGTTTTAAAGAATCCCAATCGTGCAATAATCGTCAAGTTCAATCATATAAGCATACTTTTCATAACATCAATTTTAACAGCTCGAGTCATATATATCCACAACATCATGCTTAACTACAAATTCATACCTTTTACAACTGCATGCCTCGCAGCCAATGTACAGGATATTCACGCGATGCCGGAGCAATCCACTAGTCCTAAGGGCGACGTCGTCGTCTTTAATCCATGCATAAGTCTTCAAGACTTACGCTCAATCTAACGTACGAGAATTATCAACCATCGTCCCTCTCGAGGCTTAGCCACTCTCAAGAGTTACGACGGTGATACGCATTATATTCTCCTAAACTATGGGGGTCGATTAGTAACGCATTCGCGACATCTAAATGACACTCCCGATCCTCAATGACTGAGGTTCTAATTCCCTGAGTGATCTCATACACTAAAGATTCACTCGGTACTTAACCTTTCTCGCTCGAGATGGGTCATGAATTGTCCTACTCTAAGGACACTGCACAAATCTTATAGCGAGAAAATGCTATAAACACCACTTATCTCAATAGTAATATACTGAAACGCACAACTAGGAACCTCTAGAGTCTGAACATAACTCTATATCACTAGGGTTCAATGTCAAACACTAGAGTTCACATAACCTGAGGTGGATAGATTTTCTAAGCCCCAAAACAACATATATAACACTTTATAAGTAGTCTCATTGCTACTCATGCAAAACATCATAAGTAGTTTCATTGCTACTCATGTAAAACATCACAAGTAGTTTCATTGCTACTCGTGCAAAACACCACAAGTAGTTTTATTGCTACTCATGCAAAACATCACAAGTAGTTTCATTGCTACTCGTGCACAACACCACAAGTAGTTTCATTGCTACTCGTGCAAAATCACAATTCACAATATAAGTATTTTCATTGATACTTATATAAAACATACCTTAAGCAGCGCGGAGTAACGGAGACGAGTGGTCATATTACAAGGTCTAAACACATACTCACATATAAACAAGTCGACTGAAACGCAGACTGTATCTGATACCAAACTGTAACACCCCACTTTCATTTTAAAGAAATTCTGGACTTTCCAAAAATCAGTAAATAATTTTTCGAACTCGTTTTCGAAAACATGGGCATTATTCAAACATTTAACATCAACCAAGTCATATTTGGTTGTTCACATGGTTTTAGTAAAAACCCTTAAAACATCCATTTCACATGATTATTAGCTAAACATTATAGCATGCATAATCGAACACATGATATTCAACAAATAACTCCAATACGAATATCTAAACAAATGGTCCAATCATCCCCAAAAGGACAAGTTCTGAAAATAGTTCAACACATCTCAAGAACCATACTTTATTCATAATGGAAGTGAAATCATAAAAACATGAATCATGACCGACCCACTCGTCTTTCCCCCGTCATACGGCACCTGCTTTACCTGCATCCGTGAAGAGCAGGTGAGAGTGAGCACAAAATGAACGTAGTGCTCACTACTATGCGCATAAATAACACATGTTAAATGGTATGGTCACAACATGAATATAAGATAATCACATCATGTCTCATCTCCTATCAAAATCACAACAACCACATTACTCCTGTGCACATCTATCGCTAGCCGCAGAACGAGGATTCATTACCCGAAGGCGGGAGTACATGCCACGCTACGGACACGGCCTTCTATATAGGCTTACGTACCTCGCAAGGGAACGGCCATATCAAGACTTAAGGAGACTTGCCTCACAAGGGCAACCGTATTACATCGACGGGGACAACCGTACCGACGGCCGTAACAGCTCACATCGATAGGCTACATATTTCATATTCATACATAGATCATACCCACAAGTATAAACATTCATCATCCATGGCATAAACAATTTTAGAATAGAACCCACCTGGTACCGCAAAGGAAAGTGGCACACAACCAAGAGTAGGCAGCGAGCACGGCTCGTTAAACACCTACAACAATTAATATACTAAGATCAACATCTATTTGACCTTAGAGAACATACACAGTCATACTTGGTCGAACTTGATTCAACCAAGTAGCTCGTGAAGTTCTGTGGACATTGGAACACTTAGACTCGACAAAAACGCATATAAATACCACATATAGACCTAGGACGCAAAACAAGGTCAAACGGATCAAAAACACATTAACAGTTTCGGGAAAAACACAAGGAAGGTGTGGGACGGGTCCCGGGCTGCTTGCTGGCCTGGTCTGGGCACCGTCGGGGTGCTGCGGGTGCTGTCGGGCTCGCCGAGTGCGCTGGGGCGAGGGCCGAGGCACTGGGGCGCTATTGTGCTGCGTGCTGGGGTGTTGTGCCGCGCGCTGGGGCGCTGTTGTGCGTGCTGGGTCGCTTCGGGCGCTGGCGTGCGCGCTGGCAGCAATGCACAGGGCCCGGCAGACAGGCAGCATTCCAAATGGACCCGACCGTTTTTAAAATGCACTCAACCGATTTACTTAAACTTTTTACACATAACAATACACTCAGAAAGACACGTTTTCACCAAGTTTTGGACCTAAAACTTAAGTCTATCCTGGGCAACCACTTTTTACAAAAAGGCGACACAAATCTAAATTTTCAAGTTCTCCAATCAATCCTTAGAATTGTTCAACAAAATTTTGACACAACGCACATACCATACGATTAAGGATACTCACCATAAATCACAGCAAAATACCAAGAATTTGAATTTTAATGATTTTTCGAAGTTTCTGCCCTGAAATTCAAATCGATATCAGAGCTACAGACATTATTTTGACTTGAAATTTTTACACCACATAACATACCAGCAGAGGACTATACAGTTGAAACTTTACAGTAATTGGGCGAATACACAATTTATAATGATTTTTGTAATAATCAACAGCAATACCCGATTCAAAAATACATAATGACCAAATACTCAACCAAATACATCTAAGGCCTTCACCATGAGGCTAAAGACTTCAAATGTTCTAATATTCCATAGCCCTAATCACGATTTACTTACAATTCACATGAGTTCATATATAATGAACATAACACACGATAAAATGATCGTATCTAAACCCTAACATGCAAATTCATCCAAGGCTTAACACATATATCATATACACATATAAAAATAAGGGGGTTTCAGCCTTGTACCAATATCGTGGTCCTTGCACTAAAAATCACAAGCGAAAGGATCGAAGGCACGCGCGGGGCGACTCGGTGGCGGGGCTCGACACGCCGGGGCTGGGATCACCATGGACAGAGGTGGGCTGCTCCTTCCTGGCCTGGGGATACTCGAACAGGGGCTGGGGTTTGAGGGTTGGTCGTGGTTCTTGCTCGTTGGTCGCCGGGGTGTACGTGGAGGCGGCGATCGGGAGTGGAGAGGGAGAAGAGGGTGGCGGCTGATGGAGAGTGAGTGGGAGGGTTTTGGAGGCTTGGGGAGGGGAAAAGAAGGGGTTAAATAGCGCTGGAAATGCCCTACTTACCATATGGGGCGCTGGGGGACGCGCTGGGCCGCGCGCAGGCCTGGGCACGGGCGCGGGTTGCACGGGCCTGGCTTGCTTCTTAGGGCCAAATGACTTTGAAATAATTTCTAAGTGCCAGGTTTGACCCCAGTTTGACTTTGGCTCGGTTCAACGTAAAATAAATTACAATAATATTTGGAAATTATATTTATAAACAACATTTTTAATATTTATATTTAATGCATATTAAGCACATAAAATTATTTGTGCAATTAGGCAATTAAATATAAATAAACACATAATAATAACATTAGAATAATAATAATAATAATTATAATAATAATAATAATAATAATAATAATAATAATAAAATCTGATTTATTCATAAACGAACGGGGCGTTACATCACCATTAATACAAGTCTAACACTCGACCGGCCAAGAACCGCCACAAGCTTGCCTTCCTCGCCGGTAGAACGCCGAACCTGCAAGGAACTCTCACACCGGAGGTGTTTTCCGGTGAAGAGCGTCCAACGCTCAAGTCAGATCTTGAGAAAGATGAATATGTATATCAGAGTATATGAATGTATTAGAGAGTTATCTAAAGTGAGAATCCTCGTCCCTAATTATAGGGACGAGCTACCTGTTATCCACGCGCGACTAGGCGATCCCCGTCGTTCGTCCCCTGCTCGTCCGTACAGCCGCGCGTCTCCACTTTCTCTAGTGTCAGAGAATGCGTCAGCACGCCAGGGAATGTCAGAGTTCGTTATTTTCCTGGTCCACTCACAGAGCGCCACGTGTCCTCTTCCCACGTGATGGAGATTTTTTGACATATTCTGACTGTCAACCAAATTCGTCAAGTGTCAGTATATGCAATTGCTTCTGAGACGGGAGATAGTTGGTTCCGCGTCTATACTCGTTGGAATGTCTTTGCTCGACCACTTTCCTAAGTAAATGGTTGACCAGCTGCTAGTGCTCTCTCTCGTCTCCCTTTACCTTGTTTCCTTTGTTGTGGGCTTATTGGTCCTGCTCGACCACACCCTTATCCTACTCTGCTCGGATTATTCAGCGAACCGGTCTAGTATATAATATCCCATATCAACCTGATGAAGATCGTGTGTCCCGACTATCGACAAGCCGCTCCCACGCCTTAAATCGCTCGATAGGTGTTAGGAAGTCGCACACTCGCAGCCTTTCTAACGATTATAATTGCAATAGAAATCAAGAAAAAAACTAGAGCAAAGAGTTTGAACAAAAGTTCGGATTTTTGTATTGATTTCTGAATGAATAAATTAACAAGAAGAAGGGCCTTTATATAGGCATCAACTAGATCTAATCCTAATATAACTATAACTTTAATAAAGCAATAAAATATTAAGTGTCCTAAACAATCTAGATATCATTAAGTAAGAAGGAAACTAAGTAACTAAGGGATCTAATGCCTTGGCTTGCACTCCATGTTCGTGTTTCCTAATCGCCCAAGTACTAGGGCTTCATCGCACGTGTCCAGCCGCTCGCCTAATCTTCAAGCTCCTAGGCAAGTTCGCGCGTGCACCCCGTCGTCTGTGCTTTCAAACCCTCGCTCGTCCCAATCAGTATCGAGCGCATCATCTCCCGCGCGTGCTCGCCCTTCCGCGTATCGCACCTCTCCGGCACGACGACTTAGCCTCCTTCGCGCATGCCACGTGCGACTCGCTGCGTTCTTGAGCCTTCTTTTCGTGTTCACATCATTCATGTCCCCTTCAAGTGCTTCCTTGTCCTCGAGGAAGAAGTCGGGAAACATTTCGCGCATCTCGTCCCAACTTTGCCAAGTTTCTTCCTCGCTCGGTAAGTCCTCCCATTCGACAAGCACTTCATAAAAATATTTCCCAGCCTTTTTGACTTGCCGGTATTCCATCGCGCGGCTCGGCCGCTCCATAACCTGTCCGTCCAACGCGACCAAGGGTAGTCGATCCTTTGCCGCGTACGCTTCGCCGAGTCGTTGCTTGAGTTGCGAGACGTGTATGACCGGATGAATATGGGAATCGTCCGGCAACTCAAGTCGATAAGCAGCCTTCCCAACCTTGGCCAAAATTTTATAAGGCCCGTAATATCGAACTCCGAGCTTGGTCGCGGTGTTGGGTTTGATATACCCGTACGGAACAGAATAAGCAGCGGAATTTAAAAATTTTATAAGTATTTATCTCATAAATACTTATTCCGTACATAAGTATAACGAGATAACGAATAAGCATCATTTAAAATCAAGTAACTTTTACTAATTTTGATTTGATATGATAATTTCTCAAATTACCTTTAATCTTGAACTCCTTCAAAATAGTCGATGATTGAGGAAATCGGTTTTCGGTTTGGTAACGTCCACTCCTTGATGTTACTCGAGTCCACTTCTTGATGTTACTCGCTATAGAAATCTAAACGTCTTCCCTCTAATCGTATCCACCTTTTGAAGTCCGCTTCCGACAATAGTTCCTTCGCTAGTAGAAACTACTCGGTTCTTCAATAAGTATGGAATATAAATTTATAAGGAAATTTTACAAGAACTTTTCTTGTATTATCACACAACTCTTTGAATGTTCTCTCTTGAAAGAAATTTTAGATCAAGACTTAGCCAATTATGTGCAAACATTTTGCACCTATTTATACTAAATATTTTAGCATAAAATAATCAATATTTGATAATTATTTATTTTTAAATAAAATCAGATTTTATTTAAAAATCCATACCCTAATAATGTGTAGTGGTTTATAACCACCATCAACCACCATTATTTTGTCTCTTCATTATTTTAATTTTTAATAAAATTAAAGATAAAATAATAAAATAATAATTCTTGAAAACAATTTTCAAGACTTTATTATTTTAATCCTTGCTTCCAATTTCCTTATTTAATAATCATATTATTATTTGAATTTGAAATTTAAAATTCAATTTTAAATTCCAACTATTAATTAGTAATTCCATTAATTACTAAATTAATATCCAAAATTCAATTAATCAATCCAATTGATTAATTTAATATATTCCATAAATTGACATCTAATAAAATTAGATTTGTCAATTAATTCTAACTCTTTAGAATTACTATTTGAATTTACCTTCATTCAAAAATTGGTGTGACCTTTTAGGTTCACAATTAATACTAGTAGTGGGTTTACAACTCTTTGTAATTTGAGTTAATCTTATTAACTCTTATTTATGAATTAACTCTTTAATTCAAGAACCCACATATCATGGGAACATCTAGCAAGTAGCATGAATCTAGTATTAATTGAATAACGAGTAAACCTATTTCGATTACAAGTTCATACATGTAAAATACTTTCGACATCCAATTTCCCGATTAAATCTTTAGGTATGATTTTATCGAAACTCAAATTGATTTAATAACTATGATTCTATTTCAAGTTTAGTAATTCGATTATGAATCTCTATTCATCCCGCCTTGGCCAAGGACTTTGAATTACTAACTATGAAACACATAGGAAATTCACTTATCTTCATAAGTGTCGAATCCTTTGTTGGCCACTGACAAACTTCCATGCATATTAATATAATACCCAAAATATCCCTTTATACGATTGTGCTAGCAATCAAAAGGATAAATCAAAGTAAAATATAATATGCACAAAGTTACCATTGTGCCTCAAGTCTAAGAATTAATCATGTACTATTGTAACATGAAAATTCTTATTCGACAAGAGAAATCTTTCATTAAGAATTTACATATGGTCATGTTCAGTGAACTTGTTCTCTAACAAGCACCCACATGTATGTATTTCCGTCCCACGCTAATGTTGATAGAATGCAACATTCTTGTCCAACAAGCATAAATACTATGTGCAAGTCTTTTCTGGATTATTCGATATCCTATCTCGAAACATCCAACGACTTGGAACTGTATTTAAGATCACAGCTTTCAAGATATGTTCCATGATCACCATCTCTATGCGCAACCATATCATATAGCTATAAGTGATCTAGGGACTTTATCTTAAGTGCAAATATATGATAAATGCTTACTCTTAAAATAAAGTAATGCCTATTATTCAATATAATTCCAATAGATTGTATTTACAAGTAGAATACGTCCAATCATATTGGAACGCCGGGTATACTACTCTAACAATCTCCCACTTTCCCTAGTTCCAATCACTCATGTATCTTAGACCCATCTTCTCAAGACGTCCTTCGAACACTTTCTGTGATAAAGGCTTAGTTAAGAGGTCTGCTATATTTTCTGCTGAGTCGACTTGATCCATCATGACGTCGCCTCTACCAATGATTTCTCAAATCAAATGGTATCGTCTCATAATGTGTTTGGATCTTTGATGAGATCTTGGTTCCTTTGCTTGCGCAATAGCCCCATTGTTGTCACAATAAATCGTTATTGGATCAACAACAGATGGTACTACACACAACCCTTAGATGAAGTTCTTTATCCAAACAACTTCCTTTGCAGCATCAAATGCAGCAATATATTCAGCCTTTGTAGAAGAGTCAGCAATCGTTTCTTGTTTGGAACTTTTCCAACTAACTGCTGCTCCATTCAGATTGAATAAGTATCTTTTTTTTCCAACGATAGATAACTCCATTCATAACCAAAAAATTCAGAAACAATCCAATACAACAAAAGCCGAGGGCTCAAACCAGAGAGCACTACCTCATTCGGTAGGCTGAACTAATTCTAAACAGAACAAACAAACATAGGCAGCAGAAATTAACAACTGAACCATACAATGGCTACACAGCATCTAAACCAACCAAACACTCATCTATAAATGAATACAGCAAGCAGAAGCTAAATAAGAAAACCTGAGACACACAAGACACTGAACTGCAACCTAACAGACCTATCTAATGAGCTCTGGCCTTCACTGATTTCTTCACTGCAGCTGCTTCCTACCATTCTCTCCATGCCCCTTCAACAATACCCTGCTCAGGTCTCCACTTATGCTCAAACACCCACAAATTCCTTGCCTTCCATAGCCACTATAAGATATAAGTTGTCAGTTCTATTCTATCCTCATTCACAACAGAGTTCCTGATGCTGCACACTGAGCCCCACCAATCACTAAACTTACTTTCCTCAGCTGTCAACCCATCCCATTGCACCTGTGCTCTCTGCCACACAGCTTTGGCTCTTCTGCAGCTAAACAGAACATGCTCCATTGTCTCTTCACCATCCCCACAACATTGACAGATAACATCAACCTCTATGCCCTTTCTTCTCAGGTTTACACTGACAGGTGAAGTACAATTAACACACTTCCATAAAAAATGTTTTAATTTACTTTTACCTTAATCCCCCAAGTTCTCCTTCTAACCATCTGATTTCTCTTGGAATTACCACTCCCTTCTGCAATGTCCAGGGCTAGCAATTTCTGATGAATAAGGAAATCATAAGAGGATGCTACTGAAAATCTGCCTTTAGTTCCCATCTTCCATCTCCATTTGTCCTCCAATTGGCAGTCAATTGACTTTATCTTCAAAACAGCCTGGCAATCATCCTCTACAACTAGATTTCTCACTTTCTGCTCATTCCATTTGTTTCTGTTTATCTCCATCAACTCTTGTACCTTGATCTTACTACCCTCAACTCCCTCCTCCAGCTTTATTTTTCTCCCAAAAACCCCAGGAACCCAATTGAAATCATTAAGACAAACAGATGCACCATTTCTCACTTCCACCTGCAGACCTTCCCTCAGCAAATCCCTAATTTTCCACCAGGACCTCCACATCCAAGAGGCATTTTGGGACAGTTTAGCATCAAAAATAGAAGTTTGAGGAAAATACCTGCACTTGAGAATTCTGCTCATCATTAACTGTGGCTGAGTGATTACCCTCCATAGTTGCTTGAGCAGCATGGCTTCATTGAACAATCCCACATCTTTAAATCCCAAACCCCCTTTTGCCTTGTCAGTAGTCATCAGATCCCATCTCTTCCAATGTACCCCCTTGCTCTGGTCTCCCCCTCTACTCCACCAGAAATGAGTAAAAATGTTGGCAACTGTTTTGCAAATACTCACTGGGATCTTGTAACAGGACATTACAAACAAAGGAAGGGCATTGAGCACAGATTTAATTAAGACTTCCTTCCCAGCTGAGTTCAGACATTTATTCTTCCAGCTAACAACTCTCTTCCTAACAGCATCAGTAACAAAACCAAATACTTCCTTCTTAGACCTGCCAATACCAAGAGGCATTCGCAGATACCTAGCTGATGTCTGAACATGAATACCAGGGAACATAGCACAAATCTCTCTCTGAGTAGTTTCATCTGTATTCTTGCTAAAAAATATAGAAGACTTGCCTGTGTTAACCTTTTGCCCTGAAAAGCTATGGTAGCAGTTGAGAATGGATAAAAGCTTTTGTCCTTGATGCCTATCTGCCTTACAAAAAACCAGGGAATCGTCTGCAAACAGTAAGTGTGATAGCACTGGTGCACCTCTGGCTACAGATATCCCTCTAAAAGCACCTCTCTCCACCTCAGCAACTATCATAGCAGAGAAGACCTCAGAAACCAATATGAACAGATAGGGAGACAGAGGGTCTCCCTGTCTCAATCCCCTCTTAGCATTAATATAACCAGCAGCCCCTCAATTAAGGATAAAAGAAAAAGACATGGTTGACACGCATTCCATAATCCATTTGACAAAATTCGAGTGGAAACCCAATTTAAGCATTGTCAGTTTGATACAAGGCCATTCAATCCGGTCATATGCTTTCATCATGTATAATTTAACTGCCATAAATTTATGCTTCCCACTTCTGTGGCGATTAAGAAAATATAATCCTTCATTAGCTATTACAACATTATCTGTCAGTAGTCTCCCAGGCAAGAAAGCAGATTGGGCTTCATTAATACATTTATTTATACAACTTCTCAGTCTGCTAGCAAAAATTTTAGAGATTATTTCATAGACTACTGCACACAGACTTATTGGCCTGAATTGGCTAAGGTTCTCAGCATTAGGGCACTTTGGAATTAGTGTAATTAGAGTATGGTTCCAGTAAGCTAGTAACTTACCTGACTGGAACAAACTCCACACTGCAGCACATAAATCCTCTTTCATCAAAGGCCAGAAGTGCTAAAAAAACAAGGCTGGCATCCCATCAGTTCCAGGTGATTTCCTCAGGTTCATAGCAAAGAGAGCATCTTTAATTTCAGCTTCTTCTACAGGTGCAACCAGCCCCTCATTGTCAGCCTCAGTGATGAGTTCTCTGATATTTCCCAAAGCTCTTTCTCCTTCTCTAGAGCCTTCAGATGTAAACAAGTTGGTATAGAAACTTTCCACATGATCTGCAATGTCCTCAGAAGTCTCACATACTCTGTTCTGGTCAGTAACCAGTCTATTAATGGCATTTGTTTTCCTTCTTTAAGTCACCCATGCATGGAAAAAAATGGGTATTCTGGTCCCCTTCTTTCAGCCAGTCCACTCTAGCCTTTTGCTGCCAGAACAATTCTTCTGATTTGTTAGCTTCATCCATCTCTTTCTGCACTTTATCCCATTCATCCCAATTCATCTGCCCCCTGCCTCTCTCATTTCTTCTAACTTCAAATACAACCTCTCCCTATTCATCTTCTCTGAGACTCTGAAATATTTATTCCAGTTAAGAAGAGCACTCCTAGTCTTTTTTATTTTTTCTTTGAGACTAAACATAGGAGTACCTCCTTGCTGTTCATCCCAGGCCTCCTGGATAACCTCTCTCACCCCTTCTCTACCAAGACATCTTCTATCAAACTGGAATCTCCTCTTCAATTGAGCTTTATCTGGATCTTCTTCAAGCACAAGTAAATGATTATCTGAGGAGCTCATGAATCTGTATGTAGTCTGTGTATGAGGAAATTGAGCCAGCCATCCCAATGAAGCAAAAGCTTTATCCAGAGCCTCTTCAACAAATCCTTCTGAATCTCTGTTGTTTCCCCAAGTGAATGGGTAACCCTTATTCAACACCTCTACCATCCCCATACTTGCAATGATATTCTGAAATCCCTGCATACTGGCCTGATTTTTTTGTCTTCCACCTCTCTTGTCCTCCTCTTGAGCAATATCATTCTAATCTCCCACAAGACACCATTTTTCTCTCTATCTATCCTTCCTACTTTCCAATTCCTTCCATTGTTCATCTCTGGTTTGTCTATCTGTGCTCATATACACAAACACAACCCATCTGAACTCTTCATTGCCCTGAATTCTAAGTTCCACCTCAATACTGAACTGATCACTTGGCAGGCTTTTAATCTCCACCTCTGCTGCCCATGTAAGTAACAGCCCACCACTCAAACCTCTAGGAGCAACCATTGTATTTCTGTTGGCAAATCCCAGATTCTTACATAATGTCATGGCAAACATATTAGTTTGCTTAGTTTCTGACAAAAAAATAAACTGTGGGTGGTGGATCCTCATGGATTCCTTAAGCTGGGAAATTGTAGAGGCCCCACCCAGGCCTCTACAATTCCACACCAGAGCTCTCATTGATCACTCTGGGGCCACTTTAGGCTGGCCTTCTCCACCTCCTTTGGATTGATTCTGGCTTTCTTTGATTCTGTTATCTCCACCACAACTTCCTCCTCCACAGAAATCAATGTGGTTCCTCCTTCTCTACCTCTCTTCATGCTCTGGAGAATTATACCTTTCTCATTCCTCTGATTTCAGTAATCTTCCCTCCTTCTTACCCACTCTCTTCCATGTTTTCTGTTTCCCCTTACAAACTCCTTTAGCCACCTCATCCACCTCTGCCCTCACTATCAATTGATTATGGGGATCTGCAAACTCATCAGCACACATATCATCTGGAGCGATTGTTCCCTGGGCTTCCTTGAAATGATTCTCCTGGTCCTCATCTTCCTCAGCCCTATCTACCTCCCTCATTTCTCCAGCTTTAGGATTCTCAAGCTTCTTTTCTGGATGAAGAAGATTCAACCAGGCTTGGGATTTTCAAGGATTTCCCTTCCCCTTGCCTTTGTTCACCTTCTTTTGCTTGCACCAGCCCATACTGAATTATCCCTTTTGTCTCCCTGTGTAAAGTCTTGGCCATCAGACCTCTCTGACTCCCTATCATTAGATTGGTTAGACTGGCTCGCTGTATTGAAGGATTTGATCTCTCCTGCTTTCAGCCATTCGCCATACTGCCCAACTTTTATTTCCCCTCTCTCAATATCCCCCTCCTTGCATAGACAGTCCCTATCTAGGTGCCCTAACAAACCACAATAATAGCATAGGTTGACGAACCTTTCATACCTGAAGCTCACTGTTATTAGTTGATCTCCAAATCTCAGAGTTATGCACCTAGGTAGAGCTTTGTTAACATCCACAGCTGCCAACAATCTGATTATACGGCCTCCTGCACCTAGAGCTGTTGTTATGGTAACATTCTTTATTCTTCTAAAGACTCTTCCCACCTTAACTCCCACTTCCATACTCAACCATTCCAACGGAAGATTGTACACTTGAACCCACAAATTGACCTCATCGAACCCACTGTCATCATTAAGTTCTATGACCCCACTATACTTTGAGATAAACTCTTCCTCTAAGAAAACAGCATTCCTCGAAACAAACACCTTTTGTTCAGAGGGTCATAGAAATAGTATTCAATAGACTCTTTTGGATACCCCACAAAATTACATAAGATGGATCTCATATCCAACTTACCTCCCATTAAGCAGTACAACCCCATACTTTCATATACTTGTACGAGGGTGTTTTGCCACACCATATCTCATAAGGTGTGTTGGGTACAGCTTTACTTGGCACTCTATTCAAAATATGTGCTGTTGTTTCTAAAACGTAGCCCAAGAATGAAAGAAGTAAAGTAGTGGAACTCATCATTGATCGAACCATGTCAAACAATGTTCGATTCCTTCTTTTCTGAAACCCCATTGAGTTGTGGAGTTCCAGGAGGTGTCCACTGTGAAATAATCCCATTATCTCTTAAATAATCAAGGAACTCATTGGTTAAATATTCACCTCTTTGATCCAATCGAAAAACTTTAATAATACGACCAATTTGTTTCTCCACTTCATTTCTGAATTCTTTGAACTTTTCAAATACTTCAGATTTGTACCTTAATAGGTATACATAACCATACCGTGAATAATCATCAGTAAAAGTTATGAAGTAGTGGTAGTTCCCCTTTGCACTAACATTTAGTTGTCCACAAATATCTGTATGGATCAAATCTAACAGACCTTTAGCTCGCTCCACTTGTCCAACAAATGGTGATTTAGTCATTTTACCTTTAAGACATGATTCACATATAGGCAACCGTTCCTCTCCCCTAAGGTCGAGTTTTGGTCCCAATTTGTGAATCCTCTTTTCAGATATATGACCTAATCTAGCATGCCAAATGGTGAATGAACTATGATTATCAAATTTCTTTTTATTTTATTGAATAGTTAGGATGGGACTTTGTGGTGTAATGGTATATAACCCATTTGTCAAATTTCCATAATATATAAAAGGTGTATCTTTGAAAATGGAACATCTTCCATTCTCAATGACGAACTTAAAACTTTCTCTATCCATTACTGGAATAGAAATAATGTTTCTTATAACATCCGGAACATACAAACAAATTGTAAGACAAATTTTTACACCATTATTTAAAGCTAGATAAACAGTCCCAATTGCTTTGGCAGCAACTCTTGCTCCATTGCCCATCCTTAGGATTGTTTTGTCATCTTCTAGCTCATTACTTCTTGCCACCATCTGCAAATCATTGCAAATATGTGGGCCACAGCCGGTATCCAATACCCAAGAAGAATCGTTAACTTTTAAGTTAACTTCAACAAAATAAATACCTGAACTTTTCAGGCTAGCAAGATACTCCTTGCAGTTCCTCTTCCAATGCCCAGTTATACCACAATGATAACATTCATGACTAGACTAAGAATTAACCTTCTCTTTGTTCTTTCGATTGTTGTTCTTTGCCTTCTTGTTAGGTTTGTTGGGAACCTTTCCCTTCCCCTTTCTTTTAGATTTAGAAGAGGATCCAACAAGAAGCACCGGCTTATCCTTTTTTATCGTGGATTCAGCCGTTTTTAACATACTCACAAGTTCATGGAGAGAAGTCTCCATTTTGTGCATGTTAAAGTCAACAACAAAACTATCAAATGACGGTGGCAGAGATTGCAGCAACAGATCCACATAGAGTTCATTATCCATAATGACTTCAAGGGATGAAAGCTTTTCAATAAGAGCTATCATCTTCAGCCCATGATCATGAACTGAAGAGACCTCAGTCATACGACACCTGAAAAGCTCCTTAAATATCTGATATCTAATTTGCCGAGTCCTATCACCATACAACTCTTGTAAATGAAGGAGGATTTCAGAAGCATTATCCAATAATTCGTTCTGTCTCTGTAACTCATTTGATATTGATGCTAACATGTAGCACCGAGCTTGGAGATTGTCATCAGTATGACGTAAGTATTCTCCATACTCATCAGAAGTCTGATCCTCGGGTGGAGGTGGAGGAACTCTGTCCAATACATAGTCCCTCTTTTCAGACTGTAGAACAATTTTAAGGTTCCTCAGCCAGTCATTAAAATTGGGTCCAGTTAATTTGTTTTGTTCAAGGATATTTGCAATTGGATTCTTAGCCATTTTAGTAGAGTGATCTACAAAACAAATGAAGCAGAAAATAATCAGACTATAGAATTTATATTCATTTAATATTAGGTCTTTAATATTTAATGTCTCCCACTATTTTAATTAAAACCCCATTTTAATTATGAAAATCTAATTTTTCATAGTGGGCTTGAAGTCCAATAAAATTATTCCATATCCCAATTTTATGAGTACTCATGAAACAATTTTATCGGTATTCAACTTTTTGACAATTGTATCACTATACAACCTTCAAGATGTTTTGCCTCATTTTTTCTTATATACCTCAATTTTATGACTGTATATATTACTCAATGTCAAATCAAACCCATCAAACATTCATGATAACGGCCCACCAGAATGTCCCACGACTCATGGTCAACACAAAGAGGAATCTAGGGATCACAGCTTTCGACACAGAACCACCCCATGACTCATGGTTGGTGATAAAGCATTGTAGCATCTCATGTCGTCTACTTTTGATGGAAGGCCTGGATTAATAAGTCCCTACTTATTTTTATCCATTATTGATTTGATATAGAATTAATTAAATTAATTCATTTGGGTTCCTTATTAACTCTTTGTAAATCAATTTTTCATTCAAAAATTGGTGTGACCTTTTAGGTTCACAATTAATACTAGTAGTGGGTTTACAACTCTTTGTAATTTGAGTTAATCTTATTAACTCTTATTCATGAATTAACTTTTTAATTCAAGAACCCACATATCATGGGAACATCTAGCAAGTAGAATGAATCTAGTATTAAGTGAATAGCGAGTAAACATATTTCAATTACAAGTCCATACATGTAAAATCCTTTCGACATCCAATTTCCCGAATAAATCTTTAGGTATGATTTTATCGAAACCCAAATTTATTTAATAACTATGATTCCATTTCAAGTTTAGTAATTCGTTTATGAATCTCTATTCATCCTGCCTTGGCCAAGGACTTTGAATTACTAACTATGAAACACATAGGAAATTTACTTATCTTCATAAGTGTCGAATCCTTTGTTGGCCACTAACAAACTTCCATACATATTAATATAATACCCAAAATATCCCTTTATACGGTTGTTCTTGTAATCAAAAGGATAAATCAAAGTAAAATATAATATGCACAAAGTTACCATCGTGCCTCAAGTCTAAGGATTAATCATGTACTATTGTAACATGAAAATTCTTATTCGACATGATAAACTTTCATTAAGAATTTTCATACGGTCATGTTCATTGAACTTGTTCTCTAACAAGCACCCACATATATGTATTTGCGTCCCACGCTAATGTTGATGGAATGCAACATTCTTATCCGATAAGTATACATACTATGTGCAAGTCTTTTCTGGATTTATTCGATATCCCATCTCGAAACATCCAACGACTTGGAATTGTATTTAAGATCACAGCTTTCACGATATGTTCCATGATCACCATCTCTATGCGCAACCATATCTTATAGCTATAAGTGATCTAGGGACTTTATCTTAAGTGCAAATATATGATAAATGCTTACTTTTAAAATAAAGTAATGCCTTTTATTTAATATAATTCCAATAGATTGTATTTACAAGTAGAATACGTCCTATCCGATTGGAACGTCAGGTATACTACTCTAACATTCACTAGTAAAACATCCGTGCATTACATGTGTATTTGTTGAAATTCTTAAATTTAAAAATTAATGAGAAAAATTATTTTAAGTTTTATTTACTTTTTTTACAAATAATATATTATTAATATATATTTTAGAATAACACTTGTTACTTATGCGACTTACATGTATTATATTGTGGTAATTTTATAATTTATACCATATAATTACTTGAAATATAAATATATTAATTGATAAATAATTTTATTTTTCTAATTAATATTAAAAATTAATTTTATTATTGTTATAAAAACAAATATATATTTTTTATACATACAATATGGATGTTAAATCGAAGATCATCAAGAGATGTTAATTTGATTATGTGTAAAACTGATAAAAAATACAAAATTTATTACTTTTAGAATGCATTTACCATTCAACCGTTATAATAAGAGATGATATTAAAATGCAATTAATGTAACATGACCATAGATAATCAACATATTTATATATAATTCGGACCTAATTATTTTTGGTTTGGAAGTAATTAAAATATACCCAAGTCTAATAACGAAACATGTAATTTTGCCACATAGGATTTTGAAATATGTGAGTTTGCCAATTAGACTCAACACATTCTGAATTAATATATATGGAGGATTTTAAAAAATATTGTACATTCGAATAAAATACATATGTATATTGTAGTATAGTACAGTTCATACAATCATTTTCTTTTGAAATATATACATGATTAGCTTGAAATTGCAATTGAAAATTTTAATATAAAGGTCAACAGAAAATAACTGTATATATGTCCATTACTTCTTTCAAACCATGTGTCTAGCATCTTAGATTATATATAGTAAAATTGAGATTAATATTCAATTTTTTTTTTTTATTCTTCATGTTATAAATGTGTAGATGGATCGTGGTTAGAAAATAACAATAAATAAAAAAAAATACATGTCTTTGTTAGTCGGTCTAACCATTGGACAACATCACAGAAGACCGATCAATCAAATTGTAAAGTAGAGGCTAACGTTCATACCTTCATATTATGTGAAATCGTTTTTCAATAAATTGAATAAATAATACATTTTTTTTTTTTTTTGGTACAATGAAAGGAGGCCATTGGCCTAGTCTAAAACTTGACGGGGATACGAGATCCCCACATTATCATGCTCGAGCAAAGTACGCACTCCGGAAGGTGGAGAGGAAAATATATGAAGCCCGAGAGGGTACGATGCCGCTAGATGGGCCGTGAAGTCCGCCGCGTAATTCACTTCTCGAGGAACATGTTGGATCTTGACCCGCCATTCTCGACAAAGGAGTTCGTGTATGGAGCTTACCATTGTGTCTTGACCAATGACAGCAGCATCCAAGGAGGACGCCAGCCTCGCCACACAGACGTTGTCAACTTCAATTTCCACCTGCCGAAGTCCCCGATCCCACGCCAAGGTTAGGCCGTGGAAAAAACCGCTCAGTTCAGCATCCAACACGGTCCCTGCCCTAATGTTCACCAAAAATCCCCCGAGCCAACGACCGAACTCATCCCGGATTAAACCACCGCACTACTCAGCCACGTGTGACGAGTAACCGAACCATCAGTGTTGACTCTCGCCCAACCGACACCCGGAGGCGTCCACTTGACCATAAGTGTTTCATATATATTAGCCCCGACCTTTCGGTAGTCCGCCGCCACTCGCCGGTAGTTTTCACTATCATGCCTTACCAGTTGGGCCATTACAACCGCGTTGGGGACAGGAGCCGAGAAGACTCGATCGTTTCTCCACTTCCACAGTCTCCGGACCGACGCCGCGAAGAGGCTACCCCAACTATCCACTTCACCCATTCGAGGCGCCAAGAGATTCAGTTGGACCCAAAGGTCGAGCTCCATCCCAAAAAATTCAGATTTTGCAGAAGCCGGAAGGAGACGGGACCACAACTGCTCCGCCTGTGGACAGTCCCGTAAGATATGAATTATTGTCTCTTCTTTGCCGCATAGGTCACAGGTTGCGCACGCCGATAGATGACGCCGGACACGTTCGGAGTTAGTTAGTAAACGTCGCTTCACTACCAGCCACAGAAAAATTATGACACGCTGTGAGGCTTGAGCACGCCAGATGATACGCCACATTTGTGGGGCCAGGGCCTGTTCGAGCGGCGATAATGCTTTATAAGCAGATTTTGTTGAAAAATTTATGTCCTCTGATACACCCCAGATGATGCGGTCTTCTCTCGCCGTCGGCTTGGGAGGCAGAGTACTAGCGACACGTAAGATCAACGGGGACGGCAATACACCATGTAAGCGAGCCCAGTCCCAGTCCCTTCTATCGTCCATAAAGTCGGCCACTTTTGCATTAACATCCGTCACTAATTGGACATTGAGTACGTGCGTGATCAGAGCTTCCGACCCCAGCCATGGGTCTAGCTAGAAACGGGTGGCATCGCCATTCCCCACCTTCCATCGTAAGCCTTTCAACAATTTCGGCCACACCGTCTGGATAGCTCGAAACAAGGAGGACCCTTCACGCCACGTAATTGCATGCACCCCGCGAGAGAAGTCCAAACCGTATTTGGCCTTAAGAACTTGCACCCATAGAGCAGTTGGCTTCGTCAGGAGTCCCCATCCAAGCTTCATGAGCATAGCTTCATTCATTCTACGAAGATCGCGTAAACCCAGCCCATCTTCCTCACGTGGCTTGCATAAGTCGTTGCACGCGACTAGGTGCACCCTCTTACGGTCTCACGTTCCACCCCACAAAAACGCTCTAGATCTTTTCGCCAGACCCTCGAAGGTCGTAACTGGAAGTAGAGTCATCTGCATTGTGTAGTACGGAAGCAAGTTTAGGACAGAATGAGTAAAGGTCACCCTACCTGCAAACGAAAGCGTCTTCATACGCCAGCCATTAAGCCTCATCTCCATTTTATCCACAATATGAGAGTATGTGGATCGAGTTACTCTACCGTGAAGAATTGGAGCACCCAAATACTTCCCGAGATTATCAGTCAACGTGAAGTTTAGGGCCAAAGCTAAACGACGTTGTTCCTGCGGCTGTACATAAAAAAAAAAAAAAAAAAAAAAAAAAAAAAAAAAACTTGTGTTTTCGCTTCACTCACCTTGAGGCAAGAGACCGCACAAAAGTGGTGGAGTATCCTTGAAACCACTAAGACCTGATCATCTGAGGCCTCTAGAAAGAGTAACAAATCGTCTGGAAACATCAGAAAAGGGACTTGAACCGCACCCCTGCCTACTGAGATCGGGCCCCAGTCCCGGGCCTCGACAGACTCGCAGATCAACTTCGCCAATCTGTTCATACACAATACAAATAGATACGGAGAGATAGGATCCCCTTGGCGCACTCTCTGGGTGGGCATGAATTCTTCTCCTATAGCCCCATTCCATAGCAAGCTCATTGATGCTGACCGAACACAAGCCATGACGGCCTGAGCAAATTTTGTTGGGTAGCCGGCTAAAAGAAGTGTCTCCTCCACAAAGCTCCACCGAAGATAGTCGTATGCCTTTTCAAGGTCCACCTTGACAACCATGAACCCTGACCCTCCTCATTTACTGCGCATCGAATGGATAAGCTCCTGCGCCACTGTGATATTATCTGTAATATTACGGCCAGGAACAAAGCTAGCCAGAGCCTGATGGATAAGGGCTGGGAGCGTGCTTTTCATACGATTCACTAAAACTTCGGTGTAGATCTTGTAAACCACATTAAGAAGACTAATGGGTCGGAATTGTTTAATTGTCAGTGCATTCTCCACTTTAGGAATAAGCACCAAAAGGGTACGGTTCACCCAGTCTGGGACCACTCCAGTCCTCCACATTTGTTTGATGAAAGTACTCACGGCAGGTCCTACGGTTTCCCAATTTTTCTGATAGAATAAAGCGTTCAAGCCATCTATACCAGGAGCTTTTAGTGGGCTCATGTTCAGCAACGCTTGATGAATCTCCGCGTCCAAAATATCGTGTGTCATGACCCGGTCCCTGGTGGCATCACTCGCTGGGAGTATGGTCTCCATCATTCGATTTTCCCCAGGTGGCATCCCATCAGTATTAATTTCCTCGAAATATTCCTTGGCCAGCCGACTAAGTGCCTCAAGATCAGTCACTTGAGAGCCATCATAATTAATCAACTCAGAGATTCTATTGCGCCGTCTACAGTGCTTAACCTGTCGGTGGTAGAAGGATGTGTTTCGATCGCCCAGAAACTGCCAATCTCTCGTGGCCTTCTGAATCATAAGTAACTCCTCTTGTCGAAGCACTTCCACCAATTCCGTTTGAAGACTGGTCTCGAGGTCCTTGAGGTGGGTTGTACGATAAAAGCGGGTGCACTGCTGGATGCCCCGAATGCGGGCCAGCAGACTCTTCTTACGACAGAAGATATTACCAAAGACAACCAACCTTTTCCTTGAATTCAGTGGCAGCCTCCTCAAAATTTGTCGAGGATCCCCATGTCTGGTCCATTAGGTCTTTAAATCCAGGATGGGGCATCCATGCGACCAGGAATCGAAAGGGTTTCGCACCACTAGGCGGCGGGGTATGGCGCCCAAAGGCAAAGAGTAGAGGTGAATGGTCTGAGAGTTATCTTTGGAGAAGGCGAACACGGCTACCATCGAACTTTTCCATACCAAAGGTATTGGCTAAAAATCTATCTAGCTTCTTGGCTACCCGACCCTGATGGGACTCACGGATCCATGTAAAAGCATACCCGTCAGTGGCTACCTCCTGCAGATTACAATTTAGTATCCAATCAGCAAACTCCTGACTAATGTTGCAAAACCTCGCCGAGCCTCCAATTTTTTTTGAATTTTGAAGGAGGCAATTAAAATCACCCTCGATTACCCATGGTTCGGAGACCCCCTCTGCAAGGCGATTCAGATCAGCCCAAAGGGTCCTCCAGTTCGCCATATTAGGGCTGGCATAAATAAAAGTAACTAGGCTCACCTCCTCTTATGAGCATATCCATACATGAACGAATTGGCGGGAAAACTCAAGGATATCAAGTTTAACCTTATCCGTCCAGAGAATCCAAATACCCCCCGAGAAGCCTTGCGCTTCCACCCGAAAGGAATTATCAAGTTTACTGTGGCGTATGAACTTGTCAGCTTTCTTCCTGCTAATGCGAGGCTCCAAAACTGCAATAATGTCAGGTCTGTACTATTGAATGAGGGTGGAGAACACTCCCCGAAACTCAGGCGAGCCCGCACCCTGAACATTCCAAGTGATCAAATTCATGAGGAAACAAAGGAAAAAGGGGGGACGGTGAGTGATCCTACTGCTCAAGGGGCTGGAGCGGATCTTCCGGACTTTCGTCCATTCTCATATGGTCAATCACACAATCTGAAACACTTCAATGTGGGGGTCCCTCCTCTGGCCACGGCTCTATATGCTCTCCAAAGGGCTCAATCTTGTGCATGCTCCATTCCTAAGAAGGAGGCGGCGGCACGTTCTCTTCCACTAATGTGACCGCACTATGTTTCTTTGGGTCAAGACCAGCACCGATAAGGACCATACAATTACTAGTGGAACCAGAAGCTCGGCATGCATGCTCATTCCCGCTCGGTCTAGTAGCCCTTGCCTGTATGTTTGTCCCAAAGAAGATTGGGCTTGCCTCTGTACTAGATTTCTTGCCTGGCTCCTCGATCACTACCGTGGACGTATTACCCACAGTTGACTTACCAGCAGCCCTTCGACGACCCGACACCGTGCGCCACTCTTTTCCCCCTTGATAGCTTGTCGATTGCCCATTCTGAAATGCTGAGGTACCACCCTTAGCGAACTGAGGGATATGATCCTCCGACCTATCTTTGTCCAGGACGTCAAAATGAGACTCTGCTCCTCGGTTGGCCATCACATTTGAGGTGCGATCATTGTGAGACTTGTCCTGGCCCGGATCGCGTCTCGTGTAAGGGCGGCGTTCCCATTGACGCACTTGAATACATGGGCCAAATATCGACTCATGTTTATCGCAGTCCGTAAGAGATGAAGAGCCAGAGTCGTCCTTCGCTTCCTGGTTTTTCTCGGTGTCAGGGGGAGAGTTCACTTTACCACCCACTGACTCTGGAGGCACCGGTTTATACAAACACCGATGGCTCGTATGGCCAATCCATCCACAGTGGAAGCAAATCGTAGGAACACTCTCATAGATGACCCGTTGATTGCGGCCATTAATGGAGAAGTTAACGCACAACGGCTTAGTGAGGTCGACCATTATGGCCAAACGTGCATACTTCCTACGTGTGAGGGCTGTCGTTTGATGATCAATTTTGACTACCTTACCTACAATCTGACCAATTGTCCAGTAAAGTTTCTTATGGTAAAGGTGGGGGGTAGGCCCGGCAGTCTAATCCAAGCCACCATCGAAGTGAGTTCCTCGTTTAATGCGTCAAACTCCAAGGACCAGGGCTGAACATGCATATAACTGCTATCTACTACGTAGGGGCCTCCCGTAAGTACCTAAATGACATCCTCAATCATCCGAAAGTGAACGAAGTAGAAGCCATTCTCGAGGTCCATCATGTTGCAACCGGCCATGGCCGGCCACATCTTTGTGAGGCGGTTATAGAGGGACGCCATCGTTAAAGCGTCATCGAACGGTTTGATAACCACTACATTCCTCCACTCAAGTTCGATTTGATCAAAAAAGTGTTTGGATATTTTCACTTCCGGCTTAGGGCTGGATAAGTCCGCGACTACATCTTCCTCCCCATTCTCAGCCTGTTCTTCATCATCGGATTCGACCTTGACATGTTGTCGGTTTTTATTCACCATGTTGCGGAAGGTCCATTTTGGCATAGAATGTGACGGCTAGGAGTGGGATGACCGGGCAGCAGCTGGGTTGTGCGCAGGGGTTCAAGGTGTTCTAGAGGCTCGCCCGTTCTCTTTAGGGTTTTGGCATGTTTCGTCTGTTGGAGAGTGGAGCGATCTAGCGGCGGGAATGCAGCCGTGAATACGTGCGCCGTAGAGGAGTCGCCGTGGTTGAAGGTGGCCCGGTCGGCAGCCTGGGATGGACAGAAAGGATGTTCGGAATCAGATTGCATAGGTTCGGATAGAAAGTTTTGCAACTGGGAACATAAATAATACATATTTGAAAGGCCTTTTGGTGTTCTTAAAGATCGATGGAAGAACTAAATAAATTCTTAGATATTCATTAACAGATCAAAATAGAATCATTTGTTCATGTTTTGTACTTCACAATTATATTAGAAGAAGCACAACTGGTGATCTGGGCTTTAGAATTATTGACGCGAATCCTGAATTAATACCTCTTGATGTTTTCAAGATGTTGAAAATAATTCTACACAAGGTGATGGAGAAACGAGGACTCAGGAGATGGCAAACCTTCAGATAATATAGTTTCAAGTTTGATGGCATCTAGACGTCGTTCTTAGAGCATTGTTTTTTTCTTTTATTTTTGTTTTTAAATTGCAATAGCATATATTGCAATGGACTCACATTTATACTAGTATTGACCCATGCAATGCACGAGATGATATATTTATCTGATTTTCTTTTTTAATATTAGCATTAAATTTAATAGACTTTGTAGATATGTAACACATATAAAATGAAAACAAACAAACTTAAAAATTCATAAATTAGTAAACACTTCTTTGTACACAACGTTTTGGATCTGATTTGGTGGTAAGTCATCGTCATTACAGACTAATATCTTCAACCCAATTCGATTGGTGACACGGGAGGCGGCAACATATAATTGCCTATGACTGAACACCACCTTCTTAAGCAATAAACCAACATGCGATAGTGATTGTCTCTGGCTCTTATTGATAGTCATGACATACGAAACCATAACTAGAAATTGTCACCTCTGGAACTTGAAAGGAATTCTGACATCGGAAGGAGTTATAGCCATTCTAGGAATCAACACCTTCCCACCTTCATGATCCCAGTGAGTATCCTACACTCAATAACATGAGCGGATATTTTTGTCACAACAAACCGTGTCCCATTACATAAACCCATAGAATGATCTATTCCGCAACAACATGACGGGGGTTTCAATCTTCAAATGCAACTGATGATTAGGAATTCCAGAGCGTTTGATGCTATTCAAGAACTCGGGCGTATGGATATCAGAAAGAAAATCATTATTCTAATCAGACTTGCAAGTACTGTCAGATCTCAAGTACATATTACCATCTGATAAATTAAACAATGTCATGTATTTATTGACGGACTCAACGACATCAAGCGTCGGTGCTAATATTGTCATGTCCTTCAAATAACTGGGATCATTGGTTGTTTGCTTAAACATTGGATACGTGCTTTCTACAATTTGAGCAATCGGATCATCGGATGGTTCAAGCAATATATCCTCAGGTATGTCAATCATTGCACAACCATCGTTTGACCCTCCTATAGTTTCATCACCAATGCTCGCAATCCATTTAGCGAACCGAGCAACCTCTTCACGTTCCTCAGAATCTCTAAGACTCTAAAGATGCATGTTTTCTTTGTAAGCCTGAGCACAGTACAACTCCTTCAGATGTCAGAAGCATTAATCGCAGCATTCACAATGTCCTGAAGGCTACCCTTCGTAATTACAGGAAAATTTGTCGAAAATCTCCACCAAAAACAACTGATTCGCCTCCAAATGGTTTGTCCTCTTTAGAAGGATCAATTGCTCCCATAATATCTTGCAACGATGCCTGTACAGCTTCAAAATAATGTTTGTGCATCATTGGAACCTCATCCCAGATTATCAAAGAACAACGTATTATCAATTCGGCAAGAGGGCTTCCTAGAGTGATATTGCAAGAAGACTCCTGGTGGGGATTCAATGGTATTCCAAATCGAGAATGAGCAGTTCGTCCACCAGACAACAAAAGTGATGCTATTCTGCTCGATGCGACACACAACACTACGACCTTTGGATCTGAAGCCAGTAGATAACGTTCTCCATATGTTTTTCCCGTTCCACCATATCCGTAGACACCGCCTTCACCGGAATCCACGGATGACATAATCGTTAAGTAGACTCCTTTTCGTTTATCAGTCATTTTTTCAAGAAGCATAGCATGTTCAACAGCAAGAGCCTTTCGATTGTAACTCAGCTCATCCAAAAACATACGATTTGAATTTAAATGCATGTTGTCGCTATCATGAAAGGGCATACTAGAATAATCACTAAGACTTGATCCACACCGTCGCAATAAATACTCAATCTCAACAAGGGCTAGATTCTTGATTTGCTCTTCTATAAGCAACAAACCTAATATTTGAAAAAAAAAAAGATGAGATAACATAACAACAAGTAAAAATAATAATAATTTGTATATCAAAAGATAATATAACTAATATAATAAAATACCATCATTGTTGAACAGTCGCCGCTGTCTGTAAAGAATGTCATCCGACAAAGATTGTCAATATCTTGTCCATACCTCCTCCGGTCTATAGAAGGAACCAGAAATAACCAATGATGCGAACATGCGCCTCAGAGAGTCTACAGATGCCCACTAACTTGCTTTAGTGATGTCGTCTATGTACTCTCTATCATCCTCCAACAAACTCCATTCGTTGCAAGCATATCGATATGTAATATGTTGAGCATCTCCAACCTTCATAAAGTCCTCATGACTAGACTTGTCAAAACGGGCCTAGGCCTGCGGGCCAGCCCACCCTGCCCTGCTGAAAAGGTGGGTTGGGTTGGTATTTTTAAGGCCCGCTAAAGAGCGCCCTGAACGGGCTGTCCCGCGTGGGCCGCGGGTTTTGGCGGGGCGAGCCAGACGGGCAGCGGGCCAGCCCGCCTATTTTGTTTTAAAATAAATAATGAATTTAGGACTTTTAGAAATATGAATCTATGACTTTCAGTCTTTCATATGATAGCCCAAACTAAGGGCCCAACAGAAGGAAAGAGAAAGCATGTACCGTTACTTATTCATTAAATAAAATAAATAAATCTCAAAGACAATGCATCCAACAATTGCAAAGATTTTACAATCAGAGAAACAAAAAATAAAGGAAAGAAACTTAATACGAATAAAAAATCATAAATCCAAAATAAATTCCAAAACCAAACGGTCTAAGGCGACCTCAGCGATGACAAGGATCTGCTGCAGCTTCCAACCGGTGGGTCGTGGGCGTCGGCGAGAAACTAAAGAGGCCCGCGAGAGAGAGAGAAAGAGAGAGATCCATCGGCCGCAAATGCTAGAGAGGTAAAGACTCGACAGCGGGAGTGGCGGCGAGGCGGCTTCTGTCCGGCGATAGCTTTCGGCCGACTGATTCAAAAATTTTGCATTTTTTTCTTGTCTGATTTGCACGAGAGTTTCATTAATCTAGTCAATTTAATTCTGAGATATTTGGCGCATAATGAAGTCAATTTGGTTTTTTGGATTGCTATGTGAATTTGATGGGTTATAATACACAGAAGATTTATTATATGGTTTATATATATTTTTTTTATTTTTTTTATTTATTTTTGGGCGGGCCAGCCCTCCTAGCCCGTGGCCCGTGGCGGGGTTGGGCCGGACTGGCCATTTAGAGGCCCGTCAGTATGGCGGGCAGGCCCACCCCGCACCGCCAAAGCACGAGTTTTGGCGGGCTGCAGGCCGGCCCGCCCCGCCAGCTCGTTTTGATATGTCTACTCATGACATGTTGCACCGCGAACAACATTCACCAAACACCTCAAATAGTAATCATCCCCACACCCAGGAGGTACATACCGCAATCACCCACAGATGGTTGGTCTTCATTTTTTCTAGGAGTCTACTCGCGAGTTGTTTTATTCCAAACGAATTTCGACAGAACCTCAACATAAGTTAGTTCCCTTGTTGTCGAATATTTTTGTTCGTCTTAAACCACGCAAGAAATTGGCTCTCCCCCACAGAGGGTTTATTAAGAACATATTCAAGATTATCATCATCGTCAAAGATAACTTGATGTTATCCTTTCAAATGGAAACTCAACCGCTGAACATGAGGTTTTTTGTATTACAACTCGTTACCCAACAAACGCCATGCAGCCTCACATGAAGAAATGTACCTATAACCATAATACATGTTTATCTCATCCAAAGGTTTTTCAGGTTTCCCTTCAGTTGACGTTTGATAGAAAGATGTCGTCACACAAGTGTGTCCTTTGTTGACATATTTGAAGAGGTACTTTATTGATCGTGATTGATTGCACCACTCCACATTGATGTGAGCTCCGAATTTCATCAAAAGACCATGGTTATGAGGCACGACATATCCATTATGGACAACAACACCATTTTTGTCAATAGACCTCCCATAATCACGCCGTCTTTACCGAGGATGACCTTCTTCATCAACAGTGGTTGACTGGAAAAACTGTTTTGGAAAACTCTTACTGCATTTACCCTCAACCATACACGGGAACGTTTTCGTACCAAACCACATGGCCCGTGAATCATGTGCTTCTTCACAGCTTCATAATACAAAGGATCAAATAATTCGTCTAGAATCTCAGCTGATATGATTCTATCAATGTTGGAAGGATTAGGGAACTTGTTGTCCTTAGCTAAAAACAGAAGTATATGAGCATGAGGCAATCCATGTTTTTTAAACTCAATTGTGTAGACGACTGCACAATAAAGGATGTGTCAAAATTACTAATACAATTCGAATTACTATATTGGTAAAGGCAAAATTAAGCAGTATAGGTACAATGATTTGTTGTAAGATAATTGGCATAAAACGATATATCACTTGCAATCACCTTGCCAAATATCTGCTTTGTACGAAAATCCCTAATCATTTCTTCCAATTTCGATCTAAAGACTCTGCAGACAATATCCAGTTGATTCTCTGGCCATAATTTTCTCAGTTCAAGAAAACGAACAATGTCAGGCTATTTTTGATTGCATGTAAAAGTAATAAACAAATCAGGATAACCAGCCCATCTACAAATAGCCATTGCATCTTGATAATTCTGAATCATATTCCGAGCACCCCTTGCGAACGAAGAAGGAACAATAATCCTCTTTCCTCGTGAACTGGGTTTCGTGTCCCCTCGAAGAACGACATCGACCAAACCGTTATACATTTCACAATGGAGTTTCTTTTGATTGAACCGAATATATCGCGGCCTCGATGATTCAACCATGGTATATGCATCAACAATAAACTATTGATACAGTCTTCTTGTTGAAACAATAGTAGCCGGTTCATGGTCTCTATCATGCTTCCTGTAAGCAAAATACTCCCGAACATTGACATGTTGTCGTACATCTTCACTTGTTTTTTTCCTTCAGCGAAAAGTATGTCTTCTCGGTAACCATCCTCACCATAAGGCAAAAATAAAGGATATTGTAGTAACAGATAGGAAGCGTTGAGCTAATTTATACGCTTTAGAAGACCACTTTTGGTTTCAAACAAGATGTCTCTATCACCCATGGCTAGGTCAAAATCGCCAACAACCAACACATCGAGTTCAGAACTGGTTGGCATGTAATACTGTATAGCATCGTTATGTCTACGTCCAATCAGACGAACTCTAACATTAGCCTCTTCGAGATCCTGCATTCTGTCTCTCGCCATACGAAATGATTTGACCAATTCATTATTTTGGTCTAGCATATGTTTCAAAGCAACAACAATACCCTCATGCAATTTGGCATCATCAGATCCTTTCCTACCACATAAATTATATTCAAACGCAATTCAACACAAATACAAATAAAATATTTAAAAAATTGTACATAAGATAATATAAATTTAATATCTATGTATACTTATCTATATATATTCACACACACAAAATAAATAATCAATATCATAATAAAAAGGAAATTAATAGTTTGTAAAAAATAATATACCTCACAACATTAATTCGGTTGGAAACTTCATTTTGAGTATCGTATATGTAAAGTTGCGCAAACTTTGACAGCATTAATTCGTTTGGAACCTTCATTTGAGTATCGTATATGTAAAGTTGTGCAAACTTTGGAGTAGAACCTTCGGTAGGAAGAAAACTACCAATCAAATGATAGTTTTGTTCGTGCAAAGCAAACACAGACGACCCTGACCCCTTATTGATATCCGCATCAATTTTACCGCCCATTGAAGTGAAACTAAATATGCTGTTGTAAGATCTTAGATTTTCTTAAAAATGTTTGCTCATGTGGCCATCTCCATAAAGCAAATCTTTTAAAAATTGTGGAGGGTCTCGTACGGAAGGAAGCTCTATTAATCCATCAACACAACAACCAGTGTAATTCGAACAAACAAGTTTTAAACGGTGAGACTTTCTTTCCTCGTACCAAAACTTTGCTCCGCAATGTTACAATAGTAGGTTGCATCTCCCATGTCCCAGTATTTTACAATTTTAAAAAATAATAAATTTATTAGATGTTATATTACAATAATATGATAATATTTGATTGATATTTATAGTTAAAGAAAAAAATGACCAGATATTGTGGATGTTGACCCAACAATCTTTCTAGGACGACCACACTTTTTCTTTTGTATAGTGAGTTGACTGAGATCATCTTGAGTTATATCGATTACAACACTCGCATTTGCTGCAGAACATGCTTTTTACCGCTGAGAAGACGAATTCGTGATTTGTGGAGTAATAATTGTATTTTCCTTTTCGTCGTCACTCAAAATGTCTATGACGATGTTCTCAGATCCAAGAATATTGGAATTATTAGACCTTTTTTCAGTATCCTAGAATGGCCTAATTATATAAATAAAAATAGAAAAAGCAAACAATAAAAAAATCAAAAAATTAGAACAAAAGATTATGAATATCCCATAAATTTTAGCCTTTCACTTTCAAAAACCAAAATTATAGTACATCTAAGTCTGATATATATAGAATCTTAGAACGATTTGCTTTTTTCGGGGTTCTTATTTGTTATTTCTACCTATTTTCGTATCGTGGATCACGAAATCGATCGGCGACTACATAAAAGGTTTGTAATTTTATTTTATTTTTATTTTATGGTAAATAGACCAATACTTTCACTTGTTGATAGATCTATCATATATTATTTTCCAATTTCAGATCTGTCTAAATTATAATTATTTTTTCTGTATTTTGTACTAAGAATTCAAAATTTTTGTGATTTCTCAGTGTATGTTTTGTTCGGCTTTTGAAGTTCTAATATTTGTATTTTGATTTTTATCTTTGTTTGAGCACAAATTCCGATTAGAGAGGAAATTGATGGCCAAACATAAGGTCCACGACTATCGATATGAGGTAGACCTTTCGTAATTAGTATTGAAATCGAAGGTCGACTGTGTTATATACATAGATATGTTGGGGGCTAATTACTAAGTTCAAAATCTAATTTTTTTCTTACAATTTATTTAATGTTTAATGTAAAGGGCAAAAAACAAAATCTGGATTTAGAGGGGCCAATTGGTTCAAATCCAAGCTGTGGAATTAGAATTCGATTGGAGTTCACCCAAGGTTAGTATATATCTGACATTTGTAATTTCCGTAGATATATCAATTGTTTGTTCATCATCAAACATTCATGCACAATCATTAATTAAAGCTAAGTTGTTTTGTTAAATAAAGTTAAGTTTTTTTTTTTTTTTTTTAACATGCAGAATTGTAAACATTTGAGATTCATGCAAGATAATATATGATCCCTCTCTATTTTCAGTAAATTTTCGAATAAAATGATAATAAGAGATAAAACAAACATAGAACTATTATTTATTTTTGTTTGTATTAACGTATTTATTTGTATTTTTCTGTACATAATGCATGTCCAAAATATAGAGAATTATCAAACGAAAGCACGAACAGAGTAACAATTAACACACTTGTTATGGGAATATGATCCGCGAACAGGTATTTTTCAACATTCATAGATAATTGTAACAATAAAAGACGATATGATCTACTGAAACTAGTACAGATCCCGTGCGATGAACGAGGTGCACAAAATTAAGGTCATTTATCAAGTCTTATAACTATATAAATGAATAAAGAAAAATGTACGGGATATATATAGTACGTGACCAGTAATAGGCCAAAATGTGAACACGGATGATGTACGGGGTACACAATTTTAAGGGTCATTTATTAGTACAGAGTCCGTGCGATGCACGGGGTGCACAATTTTCTAGTATGTGTAATACAAATACATACCGTATGCACATGACAGAAGCACTAAATGAGTTATTTCCACAGAGCTTGCCCGTTAAGTAGCTCCTGAACACGGGTGCACAATTTGTAGTACGTACTATAAAATCAGAACAGATTTCCATACAATTAGATAATAAATTAGATAATAAATAAAGCCTTTTTTTATTTAGTAAAAATTTTACGTACTTTTTTTTACTTATCGGATGTTATGAGATTTTTTTTTGTTAAACCGACTTGATGGGATATAATACAAATACAATTAGAGGATTTAACAAAATCAGAACAGATTTCTATACAATTAGGTAATAAGAAGGAATTAGATAAGGAAAAGAAGAAATTAGATAAAGAATTTTGAATCTACCTTTTTTTTAGTATAGATAGACTTTACGTACAAATTTTGACTTCAACGATTTTATGAGATTTTTTTTGACAAAATCAAAGATGAAAGCTGAAAAATGTTTCTATTAACATTTACAATGTGTATTTAATGTTTTTATTTTGGCAAATTATTCTTTTTAAGTGTGATATATAAATATTAAAAATACTTAAAATATTTTATAACATCTAAAAGCATCTAACATATTCTATATTATTCAAAAATAATGTTTGAAGCTACTTAAATTTTTCTAAACTACCCGTAAGGAAAATATGTCTAAAAATTCTTCATTTAACCTCCATATATGTATATATATATAGAGAGAGAGAGAGAGAGAGAGAGAGAGAAAATGTGTAAAAACATTTATACAAATAATATTTAAAAGTATCTAAAATATTAGTAATTAGACAGGTGAAATTTAGATTTTTAAAAAATCTATATAGATAATGGAGTTATATTAGTAATTAGACTTTTATTTATTTATTTTTTTCGGAACGATAGGAGAATACTCATAACATAAACAGAAAGTCTTACAACCGGAGAACCAACTGGCTCTCAATACATCAAAACAAACACTAGGGAGAACCACGCAACATAGTGATCTCAGATACCCTACAAGCAAATGGAAAAAAAAAAAAAAAAAAAAAAAAAAAAAAAACAACCGCAGCTCGGCTATCCATAACACAGTCCAAGGCAAATACAGATAGATCGACCCCTCAGACCTCATGAAGCCAACCAGCAGCAACAGACAGCACTACTGAAACTCAGAAATAAAAACCAGCAAGCAAACAAACTATAAAACAAACAAACAAAACTCCTGGATAACAGAAAACCTTGCCCACTGACCACTGGACCTAGACCAATCTTCATTCATCTCCTGAGTCTGTTAGCAGAAAGCTGGTGTGAGGAGAACTCCAGTCAGTCCTCCATAGCCACTCTGACCACATCAGCTGCTTCCCTTCTAACCTTTTGAAATAGCCACAAATTCCTCGTTTTCCATATCCACCACAGGATATACGTGGATAATTGGATCCTTTGTTCAGCAACTTCACTCTTTTTCATCGAGGACACCCACCACCACCAATCCCTAAAGCTGTGAGCTTTTATCATTGAATCTCCCCAGTCCACTGGTGCCAATTTCCAAACAAGTTGAGCTCTCTTACAGGTGAAAAAAATGTGTTCAGTGGTCTCAATATCTTCTCCACAGCAATGACAAACATGGTCTACAGCAAGCCCTCTTCTGATCAGATTAGTTCCTGTTGGAAGAGAGTTAGAGAAACACTTCCAAATCAGATGCTTGATTTTACCTTTCACATTCAACTTCCAACATCTGTCTCTGGCTCCTTTATCTATTCTTGAAGTATTGCTGCCTTTTGCCCTATCAAATCTCAATAATTTATTAATCATCAGTTGGGTATAAGCATTGGACACTGTAAACTTCACATTGCCCTTCCTTGTCCACACCCATCTGTCTTTTTTAGCAGGATCCAAAGTTCTGATTTGGAGAATAGCAGCCCCCTGATTTACACCAAACATTTCTTGCACCTTCACTGTGTCCCAGCTCCTTCCATCTGACCTCAATAATTCAGCAACCATTACCAAAGAAGATGAAAGAGGGTTAACCTGAGTAGTCACTCCTGTAGGCAAAGAGGGAATCCATGGATCAAACCACACATGAGTACTTCTGCCATCTGCCACTTCCTTCCTGAAATATTGTTTGTTTGCTTTGAGTATTTTCATCCAACTTGTCCACATCCAAGAGGAGCCTTGAGTAAAATTTGCATCCAGTATACTACCTCTAGGGAAATATCTCTCTTTTAACAATTTGGACACTAACAGATTGGGTTTCGTTGCAATTCTCCTTATCTGTTTTAGAATCAATGCCTCATTAAAAATGTTAATATCCTGAAATCCCAAACCTCCCCAGTACTTTGGAGTAGTCATCCTGTTCCATTCTTTCCAGTGAACCCCTGTTTTCTCAATATTACCTGAACTCCACCAAAATTTAGCACACAATTGGGAAATCTCCTTACAGAGATGCTTAGGGAGAGAGAAGCAGGACATAATGAAAACAGGCATAGCATTAAGAACCGATTTTATCAAAACTTCCTTCCTACCGAAGAAAGATATTTATTCTTCCAAGAACTAACTTTATTCTTCACTGCCTCCACGACAAACTGAAAAGCCTCCTTTTTTAATCTACCAATTCCACAAGGCATTCCTAAATATCTAGTTGATCGGTGGACAGAAACTCCTTGCATAATAGAACACATCTCTTGCTGAAGTCCCACAGGAGTATTTTTACTGAAGAAAATTGAGGATTTCTCTAGATTCACCTTCTGCCCTGTGAACAATTAATATTTCTGAAGGATCTGCATAAGGCACTCTGCTTGAGCACTGGTAGCTTCACAGAAAACCAATGAATCGTCTGCAAATAGAAGATGTGTCAACATAGTGCCATTTCTAGTGAGTTTCAGCCCTTTAAAATTCCCCTGTCGCACTTCATTGTTAATCAGCTTGGACAGAATCTCAGAAACAATAATAAACAGATGTGGAGAAAGTGGGTCTCCCTGCCTCAATCCTCTAGATGGGGTAATGTAGCCATACACATCTCCATTAATATTAAAAGAATATGCAACAGTAGAGATACAAGCAACCGCCCATTGCACAAATTTTGCATCAAACCCCAATTGTAACAGAATTTTAACCACACAGTTCCATTCAATTCTGTCATATGCCTTCATCATATCCAATTTTACCGCCACAAAATATTTAGACCCTGACCTATGCCTGTTTAAAAAATGCATAACCTCCTGAGCTACAATTACATTATCCAATAATTGTCTTCCCGGCACAAACGCAGCTTGACTCTCACTAATAATACTCCCCAGCAAACATTTTAATCTATTAGATATAATTTTAGACACAATTTTATATGCAACACCACAAAGGCTGATTGGCCTGTAATCACTCACTGATGATGGACAAGAGATTTTTGGAACCAAAGAGATTAAAGTAGTATTCCAGTTCTTAAGAATCCTCCCAGAAGCAAAAAAACTAATTACAGCTGAGCAAAGGTCCCCTTTGATTATATCCCAGAATTTTTGATAAAAAATAGGAGACATACCGTCCGCACCCGGAGCTTTATCTGGATTAAGATTGAACAGAGCCCCCTTTATTTCAGCTTCCTCTACTGATGCTATCAGAGCTTCATTGTCAGCAGCAGAAATAGACTTTCTCACCAGTGGCAGAATATGCCTCTCCCCCCAAGACCCCTCTGAAGCAAACAGTTCTTGATAGAAATGCAAAATGCTGCCAACGATCTCATCCTTAGCCTCCAGAATAATTCCATTTCTCTCCACGAGCCTAGTAATTGCATTTGATTTTCTCCGCTGCAGAGTTAGAGCATGAAAGAATTTCGTATTGCGGTCTCCTTCTTGCAACCACTGAGCCCTGGATTTTTGCCTCCAGAAGCTTTCCTCCTGCTGATATGCTAACTCCAAATCCTTCTTCAGTCCATCCCACCTAACCCAATCTCTTTGTCCCCCTACCTGTCTCATCACTTCCAATTTAGCTGAAATAGCATGGATGTCCTTGCTTCTGTTTAGAGCCAACCCTCTGTTCCAATTACACTTTTATTTATTTACCTTTAAAGTTGTTACGTTAGATGAGGGATGTGATTTTTTTGACTCGTGGAGATGGAATTTTATAAGCTGGGTTATGAAATTTTCTTAAACTCTTCCATATCTATGCGATGAGTTTTTTAAGATGGTTATATAGATTTAAAATTGTAAAAAAAAAAACTTTCATAAATAATTTGATTTGGTATTTTCGGAGAGCTTCATTAATTTAAAAGTGTCAAACAAATAAATAAATAAAGTACAACTGAAAAAGTTACAACCAATTGTATGGAGAATTAAACTAAATCCAATTTTGTAGGATGCATTAAATATTGATTAGATTTTATATGTAAAATAAAATAAAAAAATAACTGGAATAGTTTTACGTGTTGTAATATTTTATATTTAAAAAAATTAAAAAAATCTTCTTTTACGTATTGCATACCAACATTTTAGGAACTACATGGATATTCCTAAATTAATATTGCATACCCAATATTTTAGGAACTAATTAAATGCTAATTTAATTTGCATACCATAAATATTAGATGCATTAATTAAATGCTTGATAAAAATAGTAAATCATTAATTAGAGTTGACTATTCTACATACTACATTTAGTAAATAGTATAGCTTTTAATATAAGTATAGATAATATCCTATCTTAGTTAAGCAATTATTACTACAAATATTAAACTATTTACCTTGGAATATGTTTTCTTCAGTGGCTTTTTTGCTCCTTTTGTTCAATTCCTTATGTGTTGAAGTGATCTTATCTGATTTCAGCAAGTCCTCTAACATATTGAATACGAAATGATGATTAGTCTGTTATATTAAAAAGAAATAAAATTCTAAACTAACTATAATGATGCATGAATGATGAAATTCTTTCAAGTACAAACGTTATTAAATATAAATTGCCAATTGAGGCATGAATGATGGCCTTGTTTCTTCTAATTCGTTTATTGAACTCTTTATCTGCCTCTTTATCTGTTGAACTTGTAGTGTTGTTTGTTTTCCTGACTGCACCTATGTCCATTGTTTCAAAAAACATAAATATTAAAATTCTGGTTGGAGAAATAAAGTATAACCAGTAGATGTACAAAGTTGGTAAAAAAAATAATCTTGGGTTCTGCCTGTGTTTTTCGTTGTATTTGTTCGTTTCTTTGATTCATTCTTTGTTGAACGGCCTGATATTGGTTGATCCGTGTTCATTGAACTATGTATAATCTTGTATTACCAAGCCTGATAAACAAAATACAATAAAATTATATAACAAAAAAACACTTCAAATGTGAATAAATATGATGAACTTCATATGATACACCGTGTCTGTACCTGCTTGAAATCTTAGAATAAGATTTTATGACAAGGCTTTGAAAAGTTTATGTAAACATAAAGACATGTGAGATTTATAGTAGGAGTACATTTATTCAATAGATAGAATATATGATAGTTAGCTATAGAGAGAATATAGGATCATTTCTCGATTATGCGTGCCATCCTTGCACATGGGCCATGCTAATCTTCTTTGTATCGTTCCAATTTTATCGGATTTCCCCGAAGGGACAGAGAGAATATAGGATAGTTAGCTATATATGAGAATCAAAATCGTTTATTAGAGATTATACACAAAAACCCGGTCAATGATTATTCAATAGAGAGAACATATAGGATTGTTAGCTATAGAGAGAATATAAGATAGTTAGCTATAGAAATAATATAGGATAGTTAGCTATATATGGGAATCAAAATCTTTTATTAGATATTATACACAAAAACCCAGTCAATGATACACAAGCTATTTATATTTATTAAATATATTTTAGAATATTAAGATATGGTAAACTAATGAAAGATTCGTATACAAAATAAATGTTTTTTACCATTTGGCACATGTTTTATACATGGAGAGTATCAATGATATTGTTATGAAAATTCAAATAGATATTTACTTATGTGAATAAATAAGTAGTATTATAAAATTATAAATTATTATATAAAATGTGTAGAACTGGCCATGACTGTTTAATGTTTTTACATTAACAATTGTTTAATGTACTTACTATGTATTTGCCAATATGGTAAACTACTGAAAGATTCGTAAACAAAGTATAAAATGATTTTTTCCATTTCGTAATTAGTAATTTTAGAATATTAAGATATGGTATCAATTATATTGCTATGGTATCAGCATTGTCGTGATTAATATTAAATCTATTTATTATGTAGTTTACGTTCTAAGTTGTCTTTGTATGTAATATGATAATGAACTGTATCTTGGAATAATACACTCGTAACAGTATAAATGTATATTAACTTTTTTTGGTAATAAATTAATAATTGAAATAAGGCCGAAAATTGATATAACCAAAACAACAATATATATGCTGCATTTTATTCATAAAATATCCGAAATCATAAACATTATTGAAAAAATAATAACATCAACCTAATAATTGAAAACAAACCAAGACGTCCAAATTCAAATACTTCGACAAACCAAAATCAACCTAAAATAATAATAATATAAGTAGAGTAGAATCCTCAGCCGCCGAGTCTAGACATCGACCTTGACCTTTTCTTTATCTTTGGAAGCATCCACCCTCGACTTTCATTTATCACTGGAAGCAGAGAGCTGTCAAAGCCAAAACTACGTCACTTGAATTGTTTAGTTCCTCCCAAAGGTTTCGTTTGGCGGCAGAAATGTCACAAACCGCCTCCATTTCAACAGCCACTTTCATAGAAGTAGTAACTTTATTAGCATCATCCTAACAAAAAAAAAAAAAAAAAAAAAAACGAATATACTAGCAATCAACATGCCAGAACTGTGACTTTTGCTCCTTTCTCTTTTGCTCCAATCTTTTCCTTTTGTTTTGAACCCTTTTTGTGTTTTTCTTACCATTGGTTCTCTTGGGTTTCATCTCTAGTCTACCCCAACTTGCTTGGGACTAAAAGGCTATGTTGATGTATTAGCCTTTTTTTTTTTACAACACATAAAATAATAAAATATAACAAATATAACAATGGAAATATTTGATTACTTTCAATACCTCTTTATTTTCTTCTTGTTCGTTCATAAGCAAAGTGATAAAGTCAGATTTCTATGGAATATAAGAATACAAAAAATTAGTGAATAAAATTTAATTATATAAATTTTCTACAATACATGTATAGATAAAATAATAGAACAAGACAAATAAACAAAAGAAATAAAATAATTCATACGGCATGCTCAACAACCCACTGGTTGTATTTGGAGACCAGGTTATCATCATCAACCAATCTAACAATAGAAAATGTCGAAGTGTAGCCAAAACGTTGCTTGACTTGGATTCGAACTTTGAAAAGCAATGTTTTACCCACCAATTCCTCGACCTCGTCGGGCAGCTCATAGGCAATTTTTTTCTATAATGCATAAAAAAATTGGGTAAAATAATAATGAAAATATAAATTTAATTATATATTTTTTATATATATAATTATTTAGATATATTACCCTATCAATAATGGCATGCCTAAGTGCATCAAAGCTGATACCAAGTAGCTTTTCGTAATCACTATCCCAACCAATTAATGTAGCACTCACACTTGTATCGGAAACAATAAAAGGGATCTTATACCTAAAAATTGATAAAATATTAGTATATTAGTAACTAAAAAAATTGAAAGAAAAGTTATATTTAAATAAATAATACATAAATAGATAAAATTATTTAAATGATTTTCTAACCGAAAATACTATTTTCCCTTGGCATTTAGAGCACTCATAATGGCCTGAAGTCTCGTCCATTTTAGTACTACACTTTCCACATGCGAGGTAGTACCATTCGTCAATAACCGAATTAATAGTAGCACATATCCAAGTAGTTGTATCTTGTTGAAAATTAACAAAAAAAAAACAAAAAAAAATTAAAATTTTTACAATCTTATAAAAAACTATTGAAGATATTAAAATATCACGTAATATATATTTTAAAAATCCGTCACTTGAATTATTATAACTAAATTGCCTATGAGCTAATTTAGTTAAAATATAATACTAAAATAGTAAGCAATATATACAATTAGTTAAAGTGACGAACTTCCATAGTATATTATAAAACGTAAGTAATCTATATTTTAAAAATTAAAAATTAAAATTTTATGTAGTCTCTAAATTGTTTGTTATACATTAATAATTACCTTATCAACCTCATAAAGTGAATCAACAGAGGCGACTACCAAATTACTGCTAGCAAGTTCATCCAATTCATTACGTGCTACAATCGAACTCCTCGAAGTTAAAGAAGCATTACGAACATGTGCGGTTGCCAACCTATTCATAAAATACAAAATACACAATATTTTACTAATTTAAGATCAAATCAATTAATATAACACAAAAGATTAATATTTTTCACAAACCTTCTACGAAATTTCTCACTCTCAGGAACTCCATTTGAAATGAGCCGAGTGATATTTTGTGACGTTGTCAGGTTAGCACGACCTACATAAACATTATTGATTAAATAAAAACAATAGAATATTTTGAAAATAAACAATTATTTATGTAGAAAATTTGTACCATCATATGGTTTTGCTCTACACAAGTTAATTATCATAATCCATGGGCGGTCATCAACCCCAACATGTTGTTCATGTTGAAGAATTTCATCAACATAATCATTCCAAAGAGTGCAACTCAACTTGTTCTCCCTACAATAATTTAGAATATAAGTTAAATCGACATACAAATATAAAGATTTATTTAGGGCAAAAAAAAACAAAGTAAACACTTACTCCAAGTCGATCAACAATCATTCGAGTGGGGACACCTTTGATTTCTTTAATAGCAACATAACCAATCTCCACAACAATGCCAATAATATCTACAATTATTCATACATATAAATAGTAAATTCAATAAGATATAAAATTAACAAAAAATAAAAATAAAAAAATTAAAGGTTAAGTTGATGAACATACCAAAAAAGATGGGTTCATCAACATTATTGGGATCTTGGAGAGTGACAAAGTTCCTAAAATCAAATCGGAAATATGAAATAGTGCCTTTAAACTTTAAGAGTTCCGTCATCCCATGTATGACCATCTTAAATTTGTGAATTATCGATCGATACAGCCCAATGTTGCTATCGACTTGATATTTGCGAATTGCGTAGACTTCGCCCTCTTTAATAAATTCTTTGAATTTTGGGATATTGAAAAATTGAATCTGTCCAGCCATACGATGACCCTAGATATCACATAATGGTAAACGAATCATATATATGTTATAAAATTAAAATACAACAGATAATTTAAAATACAAAATAAACATAAAAAGATTGACAGTAAATTTTAATAAATTACTTCCTCAGCATGGAAGACGATTTCCTACACGTTCTTGAATTTGACATCAAATTTGCTTTCAAATACCGTCACAGCCCTTAGTTTCAAATAAGGCTTGTCAGTACGGTTCACAGATTTCAGAGCCCCCACACTAGCGGCATTTTAAAACTCTTAAAAAAATGTAATGTAATAAACAAATGGAATAAGAATGTGAAACTTGAGAATATAGCGTGTGATATATACCTAGTATAATTACCCCTTTTATAGAATTGAAAAGGGGTCAATAAGAACCGTGAATATGGGTGATCTTTATCTCCTATTGTATATGAGTTATCTTTATCTCATTAGGTAACTAAATAATCTTTATCTCCTATTGTATATGGGTTATGTCTATCTCATTAGGTAAGTAAATAATCATTCGGCCGAAATAGATTTTATTAGAAATAAATATTTAAATATTGTTATTTAATACATAATTTCAAATAGTTCAAGATATGTTTTAAATTAAGAGTACTTATCTCATAAAATTATATAGTATCAATTAGTTAATTTGATATGTGGTCGAAATATATTAGTACTTATCTCATAACCCATAATAGTAGGCACGTATATTGAAAACAGTTAATAAGAGCCGTGAGCTACATAAATTTTTCGGCTGTAATTGTGTACTTATCTCATATTTAAATTACAATTGTATATATAACACAAAATACGGTGAAATAAAAATATAGAAGTAAATCAACTATATAATATACCACGTGTAGAGTTTTTGTGATAGTCCATCTATTCAAGAGTTTGAAAACTATATATATGATGTAGCGCAGCATAACGAAAAGGAACAAGAGAAATCAAAGAGAATGAATCTCAATTTTTCTTACGTAAATTCCAAATCAACCGATTGACTTACATGAAGGAGCAGAAATATAAAGATCTTACTAGAGTCCTAATACTACTTACTCTCCTATCTTGCCTAACAAGAAATAAATATGCTAGATAATAAATATATTCTTACCAACTAAATAATAATGCGTAAAGGAAATAATAGTAAAAGGAATATGAATAAATAAAGACTATAGTCAGAGCCGGTCATATTTGTGTAAATAGGCGAGAGCGATCACGTCTCCATCAATATCTAAAGAGATATAACCGAAAGAGAATTGTTATGAAACTTCGTGTAATTTATTTTATATCATTATCTAATATTATAATAATTTATTTTTCAAATCGCTGCATCATTAGATTTAAAAGTAAATTACACGAAAAATGAATATGAATAAACTTATATTAAATTTAAAAGTAAACAGAAAACAATAATAAGATAGAGTGAGTATTAATCAGCTAATAAATTTGATTATGCACATGTATTATCTAATAGTTTGTAATGTATCAATCGACTAATTACATGTTATTCAAACGCTTAACATTCAAAATATTTAGATTTCTTTATTCAATTAAAAATTTTCCATAACATCCGATATTGTATTCTATTTAGGATTATCAATTGTTAAATAATTCGAATCAAATACCCTCTATTAAAACATATTAATTGAATTTAAAAAATATAAAAAAAAATTAATTCAATTGCAAATATAAATAGAAAAACCAAATGTCATAGAGATTGAAGTGAATAGAAAATAAAAAACAAACATCACAAGTACTAATCTATTCGAAAAATTGAAAACGCAACAATTTCGCACTTGAAAAAAAATTGAACTAATTATTTAGTCCCAACATCCTCATTAGCAATCTCCATTGCAATCTTGCTGTTGGTGACATACATGTTCGGCTTGTACCATTTGTTACTTGAAAATTTGTATATTCAACTTTATAACATATATTTAAAATTAAAGAAATTAATTAAAAAAAGTTTGACACTACATTACAAAAACTGGATTGCTATTTACCGCCCCCCTAT
>CACSLK010027834.1:1013713-1037909 GCA_902706635.1 Striga hermonthica
CATGTTTTAGTCCCCGTTCATGTGTAAATATCATTTTTCAGTTAAAATTCTGGGTCCAGTTCAGTTCAGTAAATTAATATCAGTTTAGTTCCGTATTTAGCCGGTTTCAGATATACCGATTAAACCTAAATATCATGTCGAGTCCAGTAGAGCATCTTAACATATTAAACAGATATTTTATCATTCTGAGCATAGTACTTAGTAATTGTTTATATTATATTTCAGTTTGATCAGACTTCAGATGTCAGCACTGCCCTCTTATTTTCACGGATCAGGTGGGGACTCAGACTGGGTATTACATTGATTATAATTACGCTACCATTTTTGAGATATGTATTATCAGTTCAGTATCCGCTCGAAATGGTCGCCGATCCATTCTGGGTTCTAGTGGCCTTAATCTGCCCACTAGAGTGTGCACATGGTGTCCGACTTAGGCTGGCAGATGTGCAGTTATCAGTCAGGTGATGTATATCACGAGATCAATATCAGATTATCAGTACCGGTATCAGTTATCAGATATCAGTTTCAGTTTCAGTTCAGTTATATATGCCAGGATCATGATATTGTTATTGTATTCACTGTTTACTTCAGTATGAGTTTCTGCGGAGCACAGTGGATTAGTGCTCACGCCCCCACATTATTCTTGTTTTTCAGGTCGCAGAGTCGGAGCCGAGGAGTGAGCGGGCGACCGGTTCAGGACATTTGTCTATATGTATATATTATGTTGGCTACGCTATGATTCCGCTATTGTTTCAGTACTCTAAATCAGCTTTTGACCCGACGTTAGTCAGTTAAAATATTATATAACCGTTTTATTATTAAACTAAAAAATTAACGCTTTTTCAGATAAGACAGATTTTACGGTAACACCTCGAATCAGTATTTCGCAAAATAAATGTTTTTATTAGAAAAATTTTGCGAAAATCGCACTCTGATTTTCACGTTAAGGCGGGGTGTTACAAGCTGGGGCATTGCAAAGCCCAAAGGGCATAACAAGAAATTCATAGTGCCCACTGTGGGTCTTAAAGGCAGTCAAATTCCTGTGATCTTCCTTCATTAAAATCTGAAAATTCCCAGACCTTAGGTCAATTTTAGAGAAACAACTTGACCCTTGTAATTCATCAAGCAGTTCCTCATCACTGGTATTGAGAACTCATGTTTAATTGTGAGGCTGTTCAGATATCTGTAGTCCACACAGAGTCTCCAAGTCATGTCCTTATTTTTAACCAGAAGTACTAGGGCAGCAAAAGGTGATTTACTGTTCTGAATAATGCCAGACTTGAGCATCTCCTGCACAATTTCTTCTATGCTGTTTTTCTGGTCATGTGACACTCTGTAGGGGTATTGTTGTTTGGGTACACCTGCGTGCTTTTAGTATAATGTGATGTTCTATCCCTCTTTTAGGAGGAAGTCCATGTGGTTCTTGAAAAATGTCTTGGTACTCTTCCAAGATGGGCTGTAGGACCTTTTTACCACATGTTCTGCTTGCCTCCATAGTTAACAGGTACATCTCCTCAATTTGGTCTTCCTCTTCATCTTGAACCATGCAGAGTAATGAGTGTTCAGAGATCTGGTGGCACTTTGCCTCTGGGTTCAATGCTTGTAGTGTAACCCTCTTCCCCTTCAAGCTGATAGTGACAGTCATTGTGTTGTAATCCAGCTCAATGGGTGTGCATGTTCTGAGCCAGTCTCCTCCCAATATGATATCACTACTGTAACGCCCCACTTTTATTTACCGAAAATCAGAATAAATTTTTCGAATTTATTTCAAAAACAATAATCAATGCTCAACATTTTCTCAATACTCGGCAATTATCAATCCTCATAATCAATATGAAAATCCCCATAATCAATCAATAATCCAATAATAATCCCAGGGAAATAATCCTTATCAATAATTCAATAATCCAGTACTAACGAAAACAATAATCAATAATAACGCAATAATATCCAAGTTCATTTCAAAGCGGAAGCATTTATTTAAATTAAAAACCACCACTCGCATCCCTTCCGCCGTGCCGCTCTATCTAACCTGCATCCATGAAGAGCAGGTGGGGATGAACACAAAGGAAACAGCAGTGCTCACCGCTATGCCATAAATGTTAATGTCAATAACAACAGTAATCAATAATCAAAAGGTATGGTCTCAGCATGTATACGAAGCAGTAACCTATCCCATTCTCCCGTCAATAATACAATAATCAGACTCATGTGCACACCTACGCATAGACTACTGCTGACTATATATCGAATGCCCTCCGGTCATACATCGAGTGCCAGCCAGTAGGAGTAAACCACCCCACCGGCCAAGGCCTTGCCTTGGACTTACCAATGAGGATCACCGACCGAGGGACCTAAACCCTGGTCTTACGGCTTCTCAAAGGAGACTACCCGAAGGTACGTTCTATAGCTACGGGGACAACCGTCCGGTGGCCGATACAGCTCACACCGAAGGCTACATGATTCGCATGCATACCTTGATCATACCACAATTAAAACAGTAATAACATTTAAGGCATAGAAATTTTTACAATTACAACACACCTGGAAATCTCGGTAGAAAATGGCACACAAACGCAAGTACATAGGATGAGGCTCGACTCCTCAAACACCTACATTTAAGTGAGATCATTTATCAATAAACTATCTCACTACTCAAATTTATTCTAAAACCCATACTTTATAAAAATTAAGACTTAAGGGTTTTAGTCGGATTTTTCGTGGACTTGAAACTCTCTCATTTTTGCAAAAAGGGACTCAAAAAATTAATTTGGAGTCTTGAGACTTAAGAATATTTTTCTCAAATTTTTCTCATTTGAAAATAATTTTTTGAATTGAAATCGGTATTAAAAACGGGCTTCTGTAACTCAAAATAGGCTTACAAAGACAATTGGGCCGAACTGCTAACATGCTGGCCCAAAAATTTCCAAACAGTTGGGCCTTATGCGCATGATGGGCCGATTATATAAGCCAATTTGGGCTGGGAAACAAGGCCTGCTACCAGGCTTCAATCCGCGGGCCGAACGCTGGGCTTGGACCGGGTTTGCGGGCTCATGTGGCTGACCAAAGGTTGGGCCGCGCGCGGGCTGGAGCGGGCCGAGCCCGTGCTGCAAGGACTTGGGCTGGAAAAATGTGACAAAAAGAATATGGGATTCAAAGGCAGGGTTCGAACACGGGACATCGCTCAAGGAATAACACAAGTAAACCACCGGACTACACGAGTTGCGTGCGAGTTAAATTGCAAACTTTACAAAATGAATTTTAAAACAAAACCTGCTAAAACTGAAACAAAAGCTGCGAATTTGAAAGGCCTACTAGCAGATTGAACAGAACATCATGCTTCAGATTTCAACACCGAAATTTCACAGAAATTTTTTCAAAATAAAATAACTTTCCCAGAGTTCGAAAATCCTACGAAAACGGGGTTTGCTCGGAAAAGGAAACGACACCTAACGGTTTGAAAACAAACGAACAAGACGACCCTGAAATAAATTACAACGAGACTCCGAAACGACAAAACGGGACTCCAAATTAACACGATATAGTCACAGCAACGTAACAAAATTTTCTTTAACGAAATCGAGAGTTCCATTCATTCTCGAACATCCACGAAACATACGAAATATATATAACAAACATACGAATCAACAAATAAGCCGAAATCAAAACCCAATGAAAAGATTCAACGAATGAAAATACACTAATAAACTAATCCCGATCAACAAATAAAGAGAGAGCTTCTGGAGGTTACTCATCTTCGGGAATCTACGAGAAATCGGAAAGACGGGTCGGAACTAGATGGGACGAAGGGAGTCTCGACGGGACTCGAAACTCTTCGGAAGCTCGAGTTGAACGTCGATGAGTGGCTCGCGAACTGGCTGCTGAGTGAATCATGCCTCGACGGTCGCCGGCGGCCCAAGCTCCTTGGCTATGGTGGACACGGGGAAGATGTCGGTGAACAGTGGCTGCTCGAGGTTTGAACGATATGGAGCTTCTGACTGCAATGATGCACGAGGTCACGAAGACGGTGAGGACTGCTCGGGGGTGAAGGTCCCGCCGGAAGTTGCAGGCACGCTTTTTTTTTTTTTTTAATCGGAGCTTCGCGAGTAGAAATAGAGAGAGAGATAGAGATAGACAGGTGCTTCTGTCGCTTATATTCCTGATCAGTTGGAGAGATAAGGGAGAACGTGCGAGGGATTATCGCGCCTGCAATTCAAATTGCACGACTCAGTCTTTGCAGAGAAGAGAACGAAGAAGAGGGATTCGTTCGGTTTTTGCACGCTTTATAAGATTTGGGCCAAATTAGATTATAGAAATTGGGCCAAAACTTTGAACTAAAGACCAAGAAAATAATTGCTCAGAAAGAAACATGGGCCAACATGATTTAATCCAAATGGGCTGAAGGAACCTTTAACTCAAAGAATTTGGGCTAACATAAAGGCATAGCAATTGGGCTAGAATTAATATCTCACAATGGCTAAGAAAATCACAACAGAATTGGGTCGGGGTTCCTCTCGATTTCGATAGTAACGAATATTCGGGGCTCGCCTCGATAAAATAAACAATGGAATTAAATAATATATATATATAATACACATAGTAATATTAATAATAATAATAGGCAATTAAAACAATTAGACATTTAATGACAATAATAACAATAATAATAAAGACAATTTAATAATAGCAATAATCAATAATTACTCCCAAATAATACACAATAAAACGGGGTATTACAGTCTATCCACCTTACAAAGAATTCCGTCCTCAGAATTCGAAAATAAACTAGAAAGCAATAAAAATACAAAGGGAAATAAGAACTCAAAGTTCAGATATCGCCTCCGAAGCTCGGCCTCCTTCTCCCAAGTCGCCTCCGACTCTTCATGTCGACTCCAAAGCACCTTCACCAAGCTCACTGCCCGGGTCCTCAACTGATGGACCTTCTGGTCCAATATGGCTACCGGTACCTCCTCGTAGGCAAGGTCTCGCTCGACCTGCAGTTCGCCGAAGTCCACCATGTGAACAAGATCATGCACATATCTCCACAACATAAAGACGTGAAACACGTCATGCACTCCCGACAAGCTAGGTGGTAAAGCCAGCCGATAAGCCAAGTTCCCGACTCGGGCAAGGATCTCGAATGGCCCAATATAACGCGGTCTCAGCTTCCCCTTCTTCCTGAAGCGAATCACACCCTTCATGGGCGAAACCTTCAGGAAGACGTGATCTCCGACGCTTACTCGTGCTCATCCCTCTTCCAGTCGGCATAGACTTTCTTCCTCTCTTGGGCTGACCGGATATGCTTCCGGATAGCCTCAACTGTCTCCGCAGCTCTAAGAATGAACTCCAGACCCATGATCTTTCTCTCCCCGACCTCATCCCAATAAAAGGGTGTTCGGACCTTACGTCCATACAAAGCCTCGAATGGGACCATCTGGATCATGGAGTGGTAGTTATTGTTGTAAGTAAAATCGGACGTGAAAGTTTTCTTTCATCTGGCTCAAGTAGGTACAAAAAGGAGTTCTTGCTTTCAAATTCTATAAAACCCTAAAACTACTCCTTACTCAAGTTCCCCGTCAAGATCAAAGAAAATATCATTGGTTAGGTTACGGTCCAAGAGCACAACCCTCAATATGTCCTCCAAATACTGGATCGTCCGCTCCGACTGGCCATCTGTCTGAGGATGATAACACACATAGCAAATAACAAGAGAAACGAAAAATAAGGCAATAATCAAAAGAAACACGCAAAGTCAAGAAAAATCCACAAAAAGCAAGAGAAACACAGAAACAAACGACAACTAGATAGTAAACTTGGCGTCCTACTCGCCTTCCCCGGCAACGGCGCCATTTTCTTTGTAGTATTTTTGGGCATGTGGCAACCGAGTTACTAGACTCGGGTCGTTCTCAAAGGAAGGTTGTTCGGAGCTTCGCTTACTACCTAGTCGTCAAAGTCACATAACCGAAAAGAAGGTCCTACACATTTTACTCACTTGATGGGGTTGGAATTCACGAAATTAAACTAACAATCTAGAGAAAATGAAAGTAAATGATGCAAGATGAAAACTTTAGGTCAACCGGAGTCTCTATCACTCGAATAAACACGACGAACCAAGCAGCATCATAGTAGCCATGTGATTCTAGGTGATTAAGTCAAGCTTTCTAACTAATAACTACCTTTAAACCAAGTCGCACCCTTTACACAAGATATGCATAAACTAATCCCTAACACACATCGACAAGCAACAAAAATCGAACATTCCTCCAATCAACAAACAAAACCAAATTCGCCTTGAAACACATCATAAGAAAAAATGGGCAAAATCGAAGTAATGGGGATTAAAGCTAATTACCCACTCTTCTAATGACTGCGTGAAGAACAGCGGATGGAAAAGTTTGAATCTTGAAGTGAAATGATGTCACTGGAAACTTGTCGGAAAATTAGACTAATAAAGCTCCTAACCAAAGCATAAAAAGAAAATAAAGAAAATGGAGAGGATTTCCCAGCTTAAAAGTTGGGAAATGAGGGTGATGTCCCAAAAATACAAAGCACAATGTCTATTTATAGCTACACCACAAACACACACTAAAAACACACACATATTTAATGAAATTCTGTAGTTCGCGGATCTCGAAATGGAGTTCGCAGTGAGTTTGGGCATGGAGTAGTGCAGAAACTGTTGTTCGCGGGTCGCCAAACGATGTTCACTAGCGAGTTCGGCCTTGGGTGTTGGGGATGCACATTTCGCGGCACGCAAACGAAGGTTCGCTGGCGAGTGTGCACATGGGCTGCTGGGGTGCGCGTTTTGCGGCTTGCGAGTCGGCATTCGCTGCGAGTGGCTCTAAGGACAACCTTGGCTTGGCGTTTAGCGTGTTGCGAGAAGAATCTCGCTGCGAGTTCGCGTGCTTAGGCAACCTCAAGTGTGTATTTCGCGACTCGCGACCTTGCTTCCGCAGCGAGTGTATGGGCGCTTGGTGCATGAGTGCGCATCGCGGGTCGCCAAGGCTATTTTTCCGCGAGTGCACGGGCTAGTTGAGTGCATGTGCGCGGTTTTTGAACTCGTCTCTCGGGTGATGGCTCGAATAAGTGGGTCGATTGGTTCGTCTCAAAATGGCTCGTCATCGAAGTGACTTAGATGATAACTCATCTTCCCGAATTCGCAATTTGGACCTAAACAACACCAAAAGAGACGCAAAAATACGGCAAAATACAAGAACACATAATAAAAACAAAAACACATAAAACACGACAAAATGGACCGATTGACACAAAACCCAACCTAAAAATGACTCGACTAATCACATAAAACCCAAGAAAATACGCACAAAAACATAACAAACAGGCATACTAGCATGTCGTACATGCGTGCGGTGTACCCCCAACTGGGAGTCAGTTTCTTCTGGCGATCATAAATCATCTCGTATGGAGAACTATTTTTGTCCTGGTCCAGTTTCAAGCCTCTATGGTATACCCGACTTAGTGACTCTTATTTCAAGCCGCCATGGTCACCCGGAATAACGACTATTATACACTGGAAACCGGTACTACATAAACTCAACTGAAATTAGTTCGAGACAACATCTATAGTCTTATCTCGAAACTTAAGTTCAATCCTTGGGTAGAATACTCGGGTATCTTCCCGATCGTCTGTCTGTCCACTCTTGACCGTGAAGCCTTCTCTCTTAAATACTATATTGGTACGTTGGCGAATTGCACTTGTGTCTGTACAAGATTGTACAGTGTCTATGCCAAATGTCATATGTTAACTGTTTCGGTAATGAATCGTTCTGGAGAACGCAGTCGTCATCCAAATCGCAGGCTCTCAAGTGTTATGCTCATCTTCAACTCTTGTACGGACGAAGGTTGGTTCTTCTTCTGCTTCTGGGATTTTCTCGGACCTTCTGGCGACTACTACGGTCTATCATTGGTGTATTCCCAATACTATTTCAATGTTCTGGGTGGTGGCGTCCGTATGTTGTGCAGGCGGGTGGAACCGGCTGTAGTTGTTGGGCTACTTGAGCTGGGGCCTCTCTCCTCCGTTTATCTCCTCTCCCATCACGATATCAGAATCTCCTCTTGTTTGGCCTGGGGGCCTGCTGAGGTGGCGATGGTACCGCAGCTGCTGCTCAGCTAGTAGGCGTACGACAGGCTAACTGCCAACCCAAAGCTCGCATCGACCTGCTGAGCCCAAATGACGATCTCAACATACGATAGCGGGCCGTGGGCGGCGATGATGGTGAAACTCTTCGCGAAGACAACCATGAAAGTAGTGGGACCACTGCTTTCGTCTGATCATGTGAGGGACAAAGAAACTGAGGCGAGTGAACTTGCGCTCGTACTCGTCCACTGTTCTGTCGCCCTGCTTCAGGGCCAGAAACTGGTTCTCTATCCTCTCTCTGTAGTGGGTCGGGTAGTACTTCTCTCAGTACGAAGCCCACCAGAGATCTGCATATGCACAAATAATTTGGCTAACTATGGGACTATCGGTAATCCGGTACTCATGTGCACCTTTTGGGGGTCCCCTCTCACAGAAATCCAGGCTGGGCATCGTCCACTCATCTGGATGCTAGACTTAGGTTGGGCATCGCACCGCTCATCTAAGTCATAACTGACATCTGACATTCCCGCAATCCAGGCTGGGCATCGCCCACTCATCCGGACACTAGACTTAGGCAGCCATCGTCCACTAATCTAAGTGATAACTGACATCTGACATTCCCGCAATCCAGGCTGGGCATCGCCCACTCATCCGGACGCTAGACTTAGGTTGGGCATCGTCCACTCATCTAAGTCATAACTGACATCTGACATTCCCGCAATCCAGGTTGGGCATCGCCCACTCATCCGGATGCTAGACTTAGGTTGGGCATCGCCCACTCATCTAAGTCATAACTGACATCTGACATCTTGACCGGGGCGGAATCACTCATCCGTCTCGATCCTTTAATCTATTTACACAAATACCTCAAATAGTAAAAGCAATTATAAGCGATGAGGTACACAATAACTAACTCTCCTGAAATTCCGACTTTAACAGTATAGCCAACTAATAAATAGTTACACTATACTTTAATAATTTATCATCGAATTCTGAAAACACCTAGCTTGGCTAGAGTTCCGATTACACTAAAATCTTCTAAGTTTGGCTAGAGTTCTGACTAAAAATTTTCAACTCTTTAATCGAAGGATAGATCATACGCCCCTTAAATATTCTGACTATAATAACTATTCATTCACAAATAATAAAGATCGTTCAGGTGACGTACCTCGGAGTCAGCGAAGCGTGAGCGTGGTGTGGTCATATCTCTTACTAAAATTTCAATATACAGAACCATTAAGTGGCTCTGATACCAACCGTAACACCCCGCCTAAACTTACTAAAATCAGAGTAAATTTTTCGCGCTATAAAAGGAAAACTCTGATTTAATTTTTGAAAACTCATATTAATTTTTCAAAAATACTAACTTTAATATGCAGGATGCTACTCAACTTAAATCTTAAATCTTTAATCTTTAATATCTTTAAATTACTAGGCATGCAACCGAGTATAATTCATTACTCTAAACATCTCAGGATTAAAGCATGCATAGGCTAAAATTATAGATACTGAAATACTGTAATACTGAAATACTAAGTCGAAAGCAAATGCAAGCATGCATGAACAAAGCATCATAACTCAACCATTTTCAAATATACATGACATGATTACTAAAAATATCCTTGCTATGACCACCAACACATCATCGGCTCGCGCTCCACGCTCGACACCATCACCTGAAAAATGGTTAGTGGGGGGCGTGAGCATAAATAATCCACGTGCTTCGTCGGAACCGACACTGAAATATACAGCTAATATAATAACATATCCTGACATCGGCATATATGCAAGTACTTACTGGGTCGGCAGTAAACGATATGATGATGAACATTTTACTAACAGATTAGGCATTCATCCAATAAGCACTTAAATCGGCAAACTATCTATAGTTGCTACTTAGCTGATTGCCTATAACCACTGTTCAGCTGACCGTCTATAATTTCAGCTCGACTGGATATAACTGATACTCAACTGACTACTATAATGGGTGCTCGACTGGCTGACTATAATTGCTGCTCAACTGACTAACTATAACGACTGCTCAACTGACTAACTATAGTTGTTGCTCAACTGCCTAACTATCTGCAACATCGCAAACTAAACATACATCTGATATAATAAGCACATCACAACCTAAGCATACATCTAATATGATAAAACACATCACAACCTAAGCATACATCTAATATGCTAGAACACATCCCAAATGCATATAAGTAATTATACTGTCTATAACGGCTGCTCAACTGGCTATCTATAATTACTGCTCAATTGACTGCTTAACTGGCAAGAAGGACACTTGGTCTTCGCGATAAGCAACTATAGCACCACATCTGTAGGTCGTTGCCACTTACTAGGGCAAACTAACTCTTATTCACTTCTAAGGTTGGAGCTTAACTCACAACTGCACTAGAGTCCTTGATACTAGTTGAGGATTCGAAACACTTGGTTATGACGAAAACTATCTCTAGATCAATGTCCCTTAGGGAAGAATTATTCTAAGAACGTTTGAAATTAGACTTAACTCAAGGCTGCTCTAGGGTTCTTAATTCCATTAACTCAAAGCTGCACTAGAATTCTTATCTCATCTTAACTAGCGTTCGATTCACCTAGCTAGAAGGGATTTATTTGCTAGGTAATTGCCCCTATTCGGGCGGAATCTCACATACATACCTCAACCATGGTATTGCGATTATAGAAGATGTAATACCCAGTACAGGGTCCCCACCTGATATGCTGAAATGTAAGATCCGAATGGTTTTCAACTGTCGGAGGCTCGACTCTCCACAAGCTACAAAATATATAAGCACAAAATATATTCTAAGTACTTATCTTAAATCGAAAACTCGAATTATATTATCTGATCTGTCTAAGTTCGCTCACTTGACTTTAAAATCATTTTAGGGATTTACGAGCTGGTTTTAAAAATATTATTGTCTTTGAGGCATTCTAGAGTTCTTTGAAATATTTCTATGTTTGGAACTAAAATCTGACTTAATCTAATCTGACTGAAATCTAAAATATATCTGGATTCTTAACTTTATATCTGAATTCTTAACTTTATCTGAAATATCTGAAATATATATGTCTGGAATTATATTCGAAATTTCTCGAACCGTCCGGCTACCCCGACTGATCCGACTGTACTAAAATTCTCTCCGGACTGCCCGGACTAGTTTGACTGAACTGGACCGACGACTCACTCGGATTCGATCGATCATTGGCTTGACTATGTGCATCTCGGTTTGACCGTGGTTCGGGTTCAGCGTGGCAACTCGGGGCCGACATGAACTCAACTGACACGGCTTAACCGATGCACGGTTTGGAACGGTGCCACAGTCACTCACGCAAGGGCGTGCTTGGACCACGACTAACAGAAACGGTGCGTAAACGGTTGATCGGATGATCTCGGTGCACGGGAACGCACTCGGTGGTTGGACTCGGACTCGGACTCGGTGCACGGGCACTGTTGTAGCACAAATTATTATTTTTACCGAGTATCGAATCGAAAAATTCGTTCCCCGTGTCGATCTCACAAGGAAGGCGGTTCGAAATTTAGCTTTGATATTGATAGCACATAAAAGCAAAATAAATCCTAAACATTCTAATCAAATATGGAAGGAATAATTACCAACTAAGAAATAACATAAAAATAATAATCTATCTAAGAAATATGAACAAAACAATGAAAAAGAAGCTAGGTAGTCGGGGATAATTAATTCAAGTTCTAGCAAAATCGGGCAATCAATTGTTCGGTTCGAGATTGACACTCTCGCTTAGACATCTAGCGGTTCACTCCCAATAACTCTTCGTAACAAGGGATGGAACATAGACGTACAAGCTCGAGCATACAATACAGGCTAACTATCCCAATCCCAACACTTCGTAACAAGGGATGGGTCCGCCATCATTCTTATTACGATACTATTAGAGCCTCCTGGCAGCAGGCTACGCACCTCTATGGGATGCGCAACCTGGAGGAGAAGCTCAAGAGACTCCGCCGCGTTTTGAAGCAGTGGAACTGGACGAACTTTGGTGACATTTCTCAGCGCCTTATTGCAGCTTAGACTCCGTATACGGAGGCAGAACGGGCCTATGATTTGGATTCTTCGCCAGAGAATAGGTCCGAGATGCGACGTTGCCATGCTGAGTACCAGTTGTGCCTCCTCATGGAGGAGGACTTCTGGAAGCAGAAGGCTGTTGTGCGCTGGGTTGCTGAGGGGGAGCGTAATACCAAGTTCTTCCAGGGATTCGTGAGGCAGAAGCGAGTCAAGTCGTATATCCATAGTGTCGAGGATAACGGGTCATCCGTGACCCAGGAGTCCCAGATACGGGAGTCGGCTAGGGCTTACTTCCACTCTCTCTTTTCCTCTGAGCGGGATTTGCTTACGCACCCCGACCCGGACCTTTTTCCGACCATCCCGCAGTCGGTTGACCTTGTTGACCTCTGTGACCTCCCGAGTAAGGAGGAAGTCAGAAAGGCTGTGTTTGAGATTGATCCCAACAGCGTTTCCGGACCGGATGGCTTTTCGTCCCTCTTCTTCCAGTCTTGCTGGGAGATTGTGGGTACTGACGTAGAGGAGGCTGTGAGGGATTTTTTCTCTGGCCACCAGATGCCAGAGTCCTTCACGGCTACATCCATCATTTTGATCCCGAAGAGATCGGGACCTAGTACTTGGTCTGACTATAGACCTATCAGCCTATGCAACGTGACTAACAAGATCATTTCTAGAATCCTCAACAGTCGCCTCGCCCCTTTCCTCCCCCTACTTGTCTCCCCGAACCAGAGTGGATTCATCAAGGATCGAGTCATCAGTGATAATATCCTACTGGCTCAGGAGATGATACACGACATCTCTCATGCGAATCGTACACGAACCCCGAACCTCGTGCTGAAGCTAGACATGGCCAAAGCATATGATAGGGTCAAGTGGCCGTTTCTCAGAGAGGCACTATCTCGGATGGGATTCCTTAACCGTTGGATTAGTTTTGTGGAGGCATGTATGGAACACTGCACATTCTCCGTTTTGATTAATGGTAGCCCCACGACCTTTTTTCCATCTACCCGCGGCCTTCGTCAAGGGGACCCCTTATCCCCCTCCCTTTTTGTTCTAGTGGCTGACTATCTCTCTCGCTGCCTTGACGGCTTCATTCGCGATTTTCCGAGGATGACCTACAACACGCGTGGCTGTGGACCTCCCGTTTCCCACCTTTCTTACGCGGATGACATTATCATTTTCACTCGTGCGAATGATAATGGGCTAGTTGCTCTCATGAGTCTTTTAGACCACTACAGTAAGACATCTGGTCAGCTAGTCAATGTTAGTAAGAGCTCTTTTATCATGGACCACCACGTTGCAGACCACTGGGCTCCCCAGATTCACGAGCGTACTGGATTTGCTCGTGGGGACTTACCCATCACTTACCTTGGGGCCCCCTTGTACAAAGGCCATCTTTCCCATGAGCTTTTTATTGACGTCCGTCAGAGGATGATTGACCGGATTTCTGGCTGGTCCCATAGACACCTATCATTCGGCGGCCGACTTGCTCTGATCAAGAGCACTCTCTGTGCCCTTCCTCTTCACCTTCTTGCAGTGCTTGACCCCCACCAGTCTACGATTCATGAGTTAGATCAGATCTAACTCGCTATTTTTGGAGCTATGGCGAGGGCCCGCGAGGTCGGCGGCAGACCCACTGGGTAAAGTGGGACTCCATCTGTCGTCCCCACTTTGAGGGTGGGCTCGGGGTTCGGCGTTTCTCTGATATGGTTACTGCATTTTCCTACAGGATGTGGTGGCGTCTTAGGGAGGGCAAGTCCCTTTGGGCCCATTATCTCCTGAGGAAATATTGCCCTGGTGGTGCTGCTCATCCCTGCAGGGTGACAGCCACCGCTCGGGATAGTCGACAGTGGAGACGTCTCACCACTATTGGCAGACGTGCTCAGGAGCACATATTTTGGACCTTGGGTTCTGGGGAGGTTAGCTTCTGGGATGAGTGGTGGTTCGGCGAGGCCCCCCTCTCGAGTACTAGGCCAGTCACTCACCTGCCTTTCATGCAGGTGAAGGACCTTTGGACGGGAGGTTTTTGGGATAGAGATAGGATGGAGGATATTCTTGGTGAGGGTGGGGGTTTTAGTAGTCTAGAGATTGACCAGATCCGACAGATTCCCATTCTGGAGGGAGGTTTGGATGGCATGAGGTGGAGACTTACATCTTCGGGTGCATTCTCTACGTCTTCAGCCTGGGGAGAAGTGAGGCTGGGCAACCGGCCAAGCCGCCTCTTCGGGGCCATATGGACCGATCTTCTCACCCCGACCATTTCTGTTTTTTTGTGGCGCCTCCTCTTACGGCGCATTCCCATTGACACTGTGATGCAGACGAGAGGGTTCTCCTTCCTCTCCCGCTGCCATTGTTGTGCTGAGACCGGTACCTTTGAGATCGAGACTTTCACCCATCTTTTCCTTGAGAGTGAGACTGTGAGGAGAGTGTGGGAGCACTATGCCAGATATACTCATATACCCCTACCCACTACAGATAGTTTTTTTGAGCTTTTAAGTTTTTTCGCTCACCGCACACACAGTAGACACGTAGGCTTCCTTATTCCTTGTCTGATCCTTTGGGCCACCTGGACAGAAAGGAATAATGCGAAGCATAGGGATATTATTTTTTCTTGTGCTCACATTATTTTGCAGGTTGACAGACACCTCTCTCTCCTCACCGCCCTGGGTAGACTCACGACGAGAGACTGGACAGGGTGTTCACCGCCCCATCGTTTGAGGCCACCACCTCCTTTACCTGTACAGCATCCTCGTCCAAGGACCGTTGTTTGGCTGAAACCTAAGGCCCCTTGGGTTAAGCTAAACACTGATGGCGCTTTCGACAGACATACCGGAGCTGCTGGAGGAGGGGGCCTGATTAGGGATCATGGTGGGGCACTCATCTCTGCCTTCCATGGGCCACTCCGGGCCTCCTCGAGTTATGATGCAGAGATTCAGGCGCTCCAGATTGGTCTCGAGATTGCTGCCTCGATCTCCTCTCATGTTTGGATAGAGATGGATGTTGCGGCTGTCATCACACTTTTGACATCTGGCCACCAGGGCTCATGGCAGATCCAGCATCCTCTTATGCGTATCAGAGACACCCTTCGCTCGATCCATTACCAGGTCTCTCATATTTTCCGGGAGGGGAACCGGCCTGCCGATTTCCTTGCTAGCACGGGGGCATCTATACCCCAGAGACGCACCCTCCTTCCTGAGGACATTATCCTCCGGCTTCGGACGCTCATTCGGATGGACCAGTTAGAGTACCCATCCTTCAGATTCGGTCGACCGTCACCTCCTGCCCCTGACTAGATTCGGCCGACCTCTTATGAGGACTCGATTTTAGACTCACATCGCATATTTTTGTGACCTTTGTAGTTTTATTTCTTCTTTTATTTTTAGTTTTTATTTTTCTTTTTATTTTCAAAAAAAAAAATATCCCAATCCCAATAACTTTTCGTAACAAGGGACGGGTCATCGACTCGCACGTATTTCAACCAAAAACCTATAGACTATTCAATTACGAAATCATCTACCTCATGTGAGCCTATTTCTACGACTTCTCCCCTTTCGGTTCTGAAAGCCGCTAAGTTAATTAGAAGGTGATTAATCAACTAATCATTTAGAATTGACAAACCATAACTCGACAAATTAATATCCATCTGTCACCAATAGCAAGATCGAAATGTCACTTTTTGATTATATCAATCTATCGAATACAAATTCATCAATTCCTCATCAAAACAACGCACATAAGAACGAACAATTCAAGCCCGAGAGATACACGTTAAACATGAACAATCATCCCCTATCCCTAGCAATCAGAATTAGCTAAGCAATATCAATTCAACACAATTCATCATCTCTTTCAATTCAACCATTATTCATGAGTTAAAAATAAAGAGAATAACTTACAATAAATCGCACTTCCAAATGTTGAATTTGAATTACAAGCTTAATCCTTGAATTCTAAGAAAAAGAGGAAGAAAAAATGGAAGAGAAAGATGAAAGAAGAAGGAAGAAAGGAGAAGAAGGATGGAGTCTTCTGTGTTTTCTCTGGCCTAGGGTTCGTCCCCCAAAAGGGGAGAGAATGTCCCCAACGATTACACAAATCTGCACTTAAAATCTGGTTTTTCGCGACTTCCGCGGCCGCGGGGAAGCTCCGCTGGCCGCGGTGAAGAACAGCTCCACGCCGAGACTTGCTCCAAGGCCGCGGGATTTCTGTGCTGAAGTTTTGGGACCTGGCAGATTTTGTTCGCCGCGGCCCGCGGTGAAGAAAGTGTCGCGCCCGCAGCGATGAAATCTGCACTGCACGACTGTACGATTGTTGCTCGTTCGGGCTCGTTTTAACTCGGAATTGAATTCCGTTTTTTTCTACGCGTCTCTAACGAGCCCCTCTTTCTAATGGTGTCAGCTTCCCTAAAAGATTCTCGAAAATCTGTTCTCACAGGGTCTCCAAACTACACACCGAAAACGAAAAGAGAACAGAAAAATACCGGAAAACAAACGGAAAACACCGCAACACTCAAATGAACGCAAAACACATGATAGATGACAAAAAGATCCTAAAACCACCTAAACGACTCAATACGGGGGAAAATAATGGAAAAAATACAACGAAAAACGTAACAAAAATGGGACAAATAGGCACGCACTCGGCGGTTCGGCTCCAGCGGTCGGACGAGAGTCGAGCACGTGTGCGAGATAACGATACGCATTACGAGTTAATGATACAATGTCTAAACATTATTAACGCCAATAGGGTTAGGCTGATTAAACTCAGATTCGAAATAATACCCGATTATCAAAACCGGATAAAACTAGAGTTTCTGATTCTCAAAAATTCTAATTCATTTTAAGGTCGATTATTAAATCATAATTTCTATGTGGTTTATACAGATTTCATAATAAACAACTGCAGCTAAAATCATGACCTGTTAATATTCTAAAATATCTTGAAATTGGGTTAACATCTCAATTTTTAATCTATATCAAACGGTGTCCGAACATTACGAAATTCGAAACACACCATCCTCAACATATACATGGTCCATGGTCAAATTATGGAATCAAAATTCAACTCCTAACCTATTCAACTCAAAATCGCTTCAACCGGTCAACATATTCAAAATTTTCATTCGCCTATCAAACGAATTCTAAAAGTTTCTCGATTCGCATCTTAAGCCTCAAGACAACACAACAAATTTTATAAAATTTATTTCGCCATTATTGCATTTATTTAAAGAGTTCCAAAATCCACTTCAAGCTCGATAAATCCCGATATATTCAATAATCACTCAAATCATCAAGTTCACATTTTTATATCACCATAGTAAACATATCAAAGCTCATGGAGTCAAGTTCAAGCCGTTATACCTCAAATCGGATCGGATTGGGAAAATCAAAAATAGATCGGCTATAGGAAAAGGAAACGGAGCTTGAACCGGGTCAAGTCTAGGGTTGAACCGCTCAGTTTTGGGGCAGCCAAGTCGGTCCTAGGTGTTGACCGGGTCTAAGCTGAGGCTGGGCGAGTCAACTCGAAGCAGGTCAACTCGGTCTGAGTTGACCAGGTTTGAAATGGCCGAGTCTCGGGTCGGCAGTGGCTGGGAGGCGGTGCACAAACGCGAGCAAGCCGGAACCGGGGTCGGTTGCGGTGGACTCGGGCTGGACGGAGCCTAACTTGGGCGACTCGGTCGCTAGAACGAGCGCGAATCGCTGGACGGAGGAAACACGACGTGAACTCACCGTGGGTGCTTGCCTAAGCTGGGAACGACGTGAAGGTCGTCGGCTTGAGGTTGGGCTGCGAGCTGGAAGCAAGAACTGACAGGGCGTGGCTCAACTCGCGTGGAGCTTGGGTGCAAGATGCGAGCAGGCTGGTGGGGTCGCACGGAGGAGCTGGGTTTTCCAACGGGGCTGAGGTCTCGATTATGGTTGGTCCCTGAGCGGGCTTCGCTGGTGATGCGCGTGTAGGGGTGACCGAAGTGTGCTAGGGAGGAGCTGTACGACTGTGTGTGCGAGACGGTGGCGGGACTGAGCTGTGAACGGCGGTCGTCGTGGCGTGGCTGTACAGAAGGCAGGGCTCGCGCAGTTGCAGGTGCATGGAATCGAACTCGCGGACATCGGCCATGAGTGAGGCGAACGGCGCGGCTTGACGTGGTTCAGTGGAGTTGTCGACTGTCTTGTCGCCGGTGGCCGGAGACTCGCCGGAATATTGAAGATGGAGGTGGAGAGCTTGAAGATTTAGGGTTTGTGTTTGCTGGGAAAAAGAGGATGAAGAAAATAAGGTGTATTCATAATGTTGAGAAGAATTAGGGTTTTATAGTCTTGTTGGGCCTTCAAAATCGGGCCTGACATTTAATACAATTGAGCTAGCGAATTAAATAGAACTTGGGCTTGATTAAATCGAACATTGCCTAAGGAATTAATTTCTCGGCTAAGGAATTTAATCAAACTTGGACTAAATAAATTAGTTTGTCGAATTAAATAAAAATTATGGCCTCAGATTTAAAATCGACTATAGGCTCGATTTTTTAATAGACTAAAATAAAATCGACTTAGGCTCGATTGGATGAAAATGGGCCGAAATATAATCGAACATAGGCTCGATTAACTCAAATGGGCGACTAAAATAATTTGGAATCGCTCGAAATTGATTACGCTCGAATAAGTTAAATATTCAGCTTCGATTAGCTCTACTAAAAGCTCAATCAATCCAAGGCTCGATTTTCAAAATATAACTGATACTTGGGCTAAATAAATTCGACTTTAATAATTAAAATCGAATAAATTTTCCATGGCTTAGACTTTAATACTAATTATTCAATTTAATGCAATTAATAATAATAAATACATCAAATTAGAAAACAGGCTATTAATGGTTATAAAGTCGAGCTCCATAAATAGTAACTAATATTCTGGGCGTTACATGTAGCCTATCGGCGTGAGCCGTTTCGGCCGTCGGTACGGTTGTCCACGTCGATGTAATATGGTTGCCCTTTGCGAGGCAAGTCTCCCTAAGACCTAATGAAAGGTCGTGTCCGCAGCGTGGCACGTACCCCCACTGTAAGGGTAATGAATCCCCTTTCCGTGGCTAATGAAAAATGTGTACATAGGGGTAGTATGTTATGTTGTGTTGTGATATGGAGATATGACAGAATAATTGATTTATGTTCATGCTGCGACCATACATTTTTTACATTGTTATTATTGATATATACGTGCATAGTGGTGAGCACCACGGTTTTCATTTGTGCTCACCCCCACCTGCTTCTTCATGGTTGCAGGTTAGGCGGGTTGGCGAGCATGACGAGCGAAGGGGCGAGTGGGTCGGTCATGTGCTTGATTTATTATTGCTTCCGCTTATGAATAATGTGTGGTCTTTATGAACCTCCTTATGTTTGGTATGTTGAAAACCGTTTTTGAAACTTACATTTTGATTTGATGTTTTGGAATACTTTGATAGACCTTGTTGGAATTTGAATATTCATGTTGCTTGGATTTATGAGGTTTGATTATCGTGCTATTATGAATAAGCTAAATATTATGTGATATGTTGTGAATCGGGTTAATGAAAACATTGTGAGAACCGGGTATTGAATTCCTGTGGATCCAGATAAGACTTGGATTAAGTAAATTGATGTTTAATGCCCATGAATTTCGAAAATGCGTTCGAAAAATGTTGACTTGATTTATGGAAAGCCCGAGATTCCTTTAAAATCAAAGTGGGGACGTTACATAGGTCTCTTTAAGTGTAGAGTATCGCCATAGCCAGGGCGAAGGTGCTAAGAGAAGAGATGAGCTTCTTTTGAAGTTCCCGATATATAGTTTCTAAGTTTTTTCCCTGGATTTTTCCAGAGGCACATAGTGAATTTTGGCGAACCGCCATGGCGAACTAGTACTAGTAAGGCCGGACGATGTCGGTACAGCCTTATTCAGTATCCATATAGAAACCCACAGTTCCCAAACTTGGGTTAACGGTGTATAATAGTCAAAAGTCGGGTAAATTATGGAGGCTTGAAATAAGAGTCACTAGTCCAAATTTGCCAGGGGGCTTGAAGCAGGAGTTGCCATGGCGAAGCCAAGATCATTAGTAAGAGGAAGACCGAATTCAAAGCTAGATTTCTAGATTTTCAGTTCTGATTAGTACCTTTGTACTTTGTATTTTTCAGATTCTAGTTTATAGTCGAGATGGACTTAGGCTATAGTTTTGTCATTTCCGGGGACGAAAATGTTTTAAGAGGATAGATTGTAAGCCCCGACCCAGAATTATATATTTAGCTCGACTTTATTTTCAAGAAATAGTAAAATATAAATATGCCGAGAATTTTTATTATTAATCGCATAATTTATTAAATTCTAAGCCTACGCCATGGAGAGAACATTCAAATTATTATTTCAGAAACGAGATAAAAATCCTAAGTCTAAGTATTGATTAATTATTTTTTTTATCGAGTATCAGAAAAGTCGGGAATTTATTTAATTCCCAAGCAATCCCAATTATTTAATTATCGAGTTCAACAATTTAATCAAGACATTTTAAAAATCTAGCCGAATATATTTTATCTCGACCCGATTAGCATTTTAAATAATCGAGCAAAGTAGTATTTTATTTACCGAGCCCAACAACTATTAATTCGGTCCAAGTATCAATTATTTTTTAGCCCAACGAGTTAAATATCGAGCCCAATAAAAGCCCAACACACACAAGAAACCCTAGCACTAGTACATCTATAAATAGAATGCCCTCATTTCCTTAAGCTCATTTACACCATAATAATCTTATCTTCTTAAAAGCATTATCTCCCTCATTCTAGCTCAGACCTTAGCCACTTCACTTCATCTTCAAGCTCCCTCCACCACCACTCAAAATCCGGCCGACCACCACAACTCCGCCAAGCCGGCGACCACCTCAGCCCCGAACTCGCACCAGTCCAAGCTCACGCTGTCCCTGATCATTCCCACTGGAAGCTTAACCTTCACGCCTCCCACAACTCAGCCACGCCCCATCAGAGACCTCAGCCACGCTTCTCCGGCGACCTCAGCTCATGCCTCACCGGAGCAGCTCATCAACAGCGAAACCGCTGAGCCACAGCTGCGACCCGTACCAACCAGCCACCACCACCTTCGATTTTTCGGCGACCTCATATCTGTAGCTCCGCCATGCTCGCCAGTAGCAACCTCCTCCTCGCTGCTTTCACGTCACAGCCACAGCTCCTTCACGCCGTTCGAAGCACCGGCGACCATTTTACGTCAGTTCCAGCTCACGTTGCTGGAAAAAGTGAGCCTCGTCGCAGATCCATACACGAGCGCATGTTCACAACTCGGTTCCTGCCGTACAACTCCCAAACAACGACCGTGCGCCCGTTTTCCAGCAAGCCGAGACCCGTTCATTCCATACTGTTGGCACCCACGCGAGCTCTTTCACAGTGAAGCTTTCCCGCCGGCGAAGCCCGATCCACCACGTCCGTACAATACCTATGAGCTGCACCGAGCCCCGATCTATGCAGCCGGCATCGAAAACGAGGTCCACACCTCATACCCGAGCCAAGCCAAGTGAGATCCAACCCGATCCATAGTCGATCTATTATTCTAGCTTCTTTCCTTTTTCCAATTTTCGTTTCTAACCCTTCGGGAGGTATATCCGCTGAAACTCTTTCTCCAAGCCTTAAGCAACAATTTAGATTAATTTAAAAATGACGGGAGGTGATTTCGAGCATTATATGGTTTATTATGTTTTTATCGGTCTAAATAGCATTAAATTTGGTAGATATTTTTTCTGCCCAAAAAATTGCAAAACTAACTTGATAAATTCTGCTTAGCTGACTTGAGGCCTAGGTTTTAATTTCGTGATTTGTTGCGCCCGTTTACTATGTTAATCGGATTTATGAATATTTAGTCGTAATGCCCGATTTTTGATAAATAAGTTGAAAGACCTCGAAATGCAATGAAAATTTTATGGTAAATCCTATAAATGCTGAATATGATGTGTTTGAAATTTCATAATTTTTGGAGACCGTTTGATATGCCTAAAAATCTGGGACTTTAGCTACTTTTATTGAAAAATGCTAGAAATTATCCAATTAAGATTTAGCTGCATTTGTTGGGCCTAATATCACTAGAATTTATGTTGAACTTAGGGTTTGAGTTTCTGCTTAAAACGAGTTTGGTTGTCGGTTGAGTAGATAACCCTATTTCGGCGTTTTCCCAGATAGTCCAGATGAACTCTAGATCCGAGTAGAAAGTTGTGCGTCGGTTAATGTCGTGTTCATGCGTATATACCCGAACCGCGGTTGAACCGAGTTGCACCCAGTCAGACAAGAACCAGTCGATTCAGATCGAGTTGATCCAGTTTAGTCGAATCAGTCTGGACAGTCTGGACGATTCGAGAGTTTCAGTTCGAGACCGGTTTGAGCGTAAACCGAGATTCAATATTTTTCTAAACCCAGTCAGATAAGTCAGATCAGTATAAGCTAGTTCATATAATATCAGATAAGTCAGATCAGTATAAGCTAGTTCTGATAAAATCAGATAAGTCAGATAAGGCAGATCAGATAAATCAGATATGCAGGCCAAACTTAAAAAAATATTTCAGAGATATCTAGAAAGCCTCAAAGTCGGTAATTTTTTCAAAATAGCTCTTAAATTCTCTACATCGAGATTAAATGATTTTAAAATTGAGCGAGCGAATCTAGTAAGATCATATAATAGTAAGAATAAAGTCTTTCATTTTGAGCTCAGTACTTAGTATATTTTGCTCAAATATTTATGTAGCTTAAGGAGAGTTGAGCCTCCGACAGCTACCAGTCATCCAATACTTGCCTAGCAATAGCAGCTTATCAGGTGGAGATCACGTACTGGTTTCACATCATCTTCAATTTTCGTACCATGTCCGAGGTATGTATGAGAAAAGGTAGTTTACCACTAGGGAGGCCGTAGCGGGCCTCAATGATCCCCTGTAGGTTCTGATGGAGGCCTTAACGGGCCTTAATGATCCTCCGGAGTGTGCACATAATTCAGCGGCTTTAAGCCGAGGGTTTTTATGACCACCAGTTGCCCTAGTTAATGTTTCAGTTCAGTTCAGAACAATACTTATATGCTTAAGTCATGATATTGTTATTAATGACGCTGTTTAATTCAGTACTTGTCTTTGCAGAACATAGTGGTTTTTCTCACGCCCCCATTACATTTTTCTTTAGGTGACGGAGTCCCACGTGGCGCGTGAGCACTTCTGATGGTCGTGGTCATGAGCAGTGGATTTTTGACACGTATTTTCATGTTATTTAAACATGTAGTATTTATTATGCGTGTATTTATTATGTTTAGCTTCTGCATTTTCAGAATTAGCATGTTATTACATGAGACACCAGACGTATGCATGTATAATTCCTTTATCTCTGTGGTACTTTTATATACGGATTTGATTAGGTTGCATGTATTTACTTATGTCTGCGTGAGAAAGAGATTAGAAAAGAAAAGTTAGTAGTATCCCGCGAGTCAGTACGAGCATAAAGAGTTTTTTGAAAATAAAATGAAAAAAATTACTCTGATTTTTATATTTCTAGTATTAGAAGGCGGGGTGTTACAAGAGCACTTTGGAAGACTATTAGTCCCCGGCAAGGCACAAAACCTACCGGGAGCCGGAATCCCGGCAAGGCACATAACTTACCGGAGGGAACACTGACGAAAATATCATAAACAAATTCCAATACGGATAATGAAAACATAGATATAGAACAAGATCTATGTATTAATAGTGATTTTTCACAAGTTTCATTTAATGAAATAAAATAGATTTTAAAGCTAGCTTAACAATAAAATATAATGTTTTAACAAAGATTCAAAAATCAAGGTTAAATCTTAAAAGGGAAGAAATTTTCAACATTCCAATATTAATTTTTTTAAAAGAGAAAGCGAAATTTTTTATTTTGTAAACACGCAAGAGTTGCATGTAGAATAAGAGATGTTAAAGGAACAATAAATACCTGCCTTTGATATTAAAGCAGAAATACGAAAAAAATATACAGAAGATTCCGTCTTCTATAAGAAATAAAATTTCAACA
>CACSLK010027834.1:1058167-1074631 GCA_902706635.1 Striga hermonthica
TTTTTTTTTTTTTTTTAAAAAAAAACAACAAGTGTTGTGTGAAGAAAATTATTCCGTGATGAAGGTTTCGTCGATCTAACTACTTCAAACTATCGATCAATCACATGTAACATGAATATACATGTGTTATCAAGTAAATCGATAAAAAAACCATAAAGAAAGCTTGTTTTTAGTCGAAAAACAACTATAACGAATGTACATTCGTTACAACATAGAAATAACGACTGTACAATCGTTATGCAAAATCAAATGAACATCACCAAAAAAAATGAAAAATAAAGTATGAACGACACAAAAAAATGAAAATATGAAACCAACATGCTTATCAATCATAAAATATGAAACTAAAATGCATATTAAATTAAAAATAACATATCCTACCAACAGTTATTTATTTCACTTTTCTTTACCATAAAAGAGATAGATAAGTGCTTTATTTTGTTGTTAGAAAATGTTGAGAATGTCATTTTGCCAATTACTTCATTTGACTAGGCTATTTAAATAAAGACCCCATCTCGCAGCATCCCATCTCCCTCTTTCTCTCATCAGCAACGCATATTGCAAGGAGAATCAGTCGCATCAATGATCGACGCCCAAATTATCGCCATCTCCCCAAAAATCCGGCCACGATTTCCCCTATCGGATTTGCCCTAATTCTCCTTACTTAAGCATCCAAGTATCAGCCGCCCCTCAAGGATCCGAACCCCCTCAGAAATTCTCAAATCGCCCAATTATTTTTCCCAGTGTTTCTCCTCGGCCAGCATCCATTCCCGGCGACCTTTGCATCAGACCTCCAGCCACTAGGCCGCAGCAGTGAGCCGCGACCTCAAGACTCGATTTTTCGTCGATCAGAGCAACCCCAGGTCGCAAGCCCCAAATTCTTTCTCCGTTCCAGCGACCGTCGTCGGTGAGTCTCATCGGTGTTTTGAGACGTCCCGGCGAGTTCAAGCGCCCGTCCGACCTCCGACGACTAGAGCTCTGTCCGTCGAACTGCCACCCTGCACGTACCCAACGGCAAGCAAGATCATCGAGCCGGAAAAATTTCACCAGCAACAACAACGCGACCGAGACTAGCAGCGGCGCGGTTGGCAAAAACAGACTTCCGACGATAAGACGAGATATAGGCGCGATTGTCGAGAGCTGACCCTTCGTGGCGAGACGAGTACAACCGGGAGCCGATAGCAGGCCTCTATTGCGACTGAGAGCAGGCCCTTCCGGCGCAGCTGAAGCTCGTTTTTTTTTTTTCGAACGGCAGATTTAAGGTGACTGGGGCATCAGACCTCTGTCCGTCCAACGACCGAGGCAAGCTTTTCACCTCACGACCTGGGAACTGAGAGTTCCCCCAGCACATCCGAGCCGAGAACCGACCAAATTGAGCCCTCTTCAGTAGGTAATTGGTTGAACCTTATTGCATTATCTTGGCCGAGATTGATGCGCTTTTAATGTGCCTAGTTTCAGTTCTAGGTAGAAGTTAAAATCATGTTACATCGTTACAGTTTATGAATGAAGAACTTGTTGTGCCGTGTTGTGTATAGAGGGTTAAGCCATGATTATATGTTGCGGTTTTGTGAATTCTCAGAATTTGTTATTATAAGTATATGTGTTAAAATGGTGTCATTTATGTGCCGTGATTTATGTTAAGTTTCAGTTTGAGAATGGTTTACCGTGCCTTGGATTTTGAAGAGAAATTGAAGCATGGTATTCAGTGTATTTGGCTTTGTTTGAGACGAGCTCGTTGAGCCGTTGCTGCTGAGTTTTGGGACTGTATGTAGGTACTGAAGTGTGTTGTTGTCATGCCAATTTTATACTCACATTACAGTTGCTGAAAACATGTTAGGAAAGGTGTTAAGCATGTTGTTATGTTTAATTTTCTTTGCCTTGTTTTAAGTTTTGTGACTTGGAATTAATCTTCTTGTTTTATTTTTAAGTGTTGTTGTTACTGTATATTGTTGTTTGGTGCTGAGCTTGGTCGTAGAAGTGAGTGTTAAAAACAGGCTAAAAATTCCTTAAGTGAAAAGCAAATAAAGGGCATGATCACCATATGAATTATGACATGTTTTGGTCAATTATTTTAGCTGGGTCTCTTGATGACTTGGATGCCATTTATATGTTGCTTTCCTGGGCTTCTAAGGATTTAAGATTCAACCCCAAATGATTGGTCTTGTGTGCTTTTGTTTTAGAGGAAAATGAAGACATGTTTTTGAGTATTAACATGAGTTCAAGATCATTAGAGAAATAGTAGTTTTAGTAAAGTTATGAGTCAGTAGAAGTTTTATCTGTCTAATTGTATGCGATGATTGCTATATCTAATTTAATTGTGTGTTTATTTGTCCTTGCTTGTTCTATTTGCCAGTTTGTCGCCCCTTTAGTAATAAGATGTATAATTCGTAGATTTCGAGGAGTTGAATCTCGAGTGCTGTTTCGAGTGTCGTCATCTACTCTTCATCTGCACTTTTCCTCACATCATCAGTTATCAGGTGGCAGGTGGGGGTTCTATACTATGGTTTATTCTTTATAAACATGTGGTAGTATAGTTTTTATATGCATGTGATTATGGGCCGGTGGGCCGAATGCGTGATGTGAACTTTTACCATGGCGGCTTGAAATAAGAGTCACTAGGCCGGGTAATTATCAGTTAAGTTATCTACTAGCGGGACTGGGTAATGCCAATGGCACTAGTAGAGTTATTTGTTAGCGGGATCGGTTGATGCCGAATGCACTAGTAAGTAACCATACCAACGTTCATGAACATAGGTTAACGGCATATAATAGCTAATTAGCCGGGTAAATTATGGAGGCTTGAAATAAGAGTCACTAGTCCGAATTTACCTGGAGGCTTGAAGCCGGGATGATATCAGTCAGTGGTGAGACAATAAGTTTTGCATGTTTATATAATTATTATCCTATTTTTGTTTATACTGAATCGATGCATAGTATGAATTTTACCACTGAGCCGAGAGACGGTGCTCACCCCTTTGTTTTTCAGGTTGATCGAGCTGGCGGCGGATACGAGAGGACGGGCGTGGTCGTCTTAAATTATATTTATATTTTCTGTATACTCTATTGGAATGTGTATTCAAATTTGAACGATTAAATTACAGATTGATTAAGTGAAACGTGTTTATTTTAAAACATTTATTTATGTTCTGAACGTTTTGATAGAAACAATAGCTTTTGTAATGACAGTCGAAATTGAGATAGATTAAGTAATGCCTGCTACACATTTTTTTAAAATATTTTGCGAAAAATAAACTCTGGTTTTTAGAAAAATATTCGGTATTCAATCTTTTAAATAACGGGGCGTTACAGCCCGCGCCACAATTTTTCACCGGCCCTATTGATGAATAACTTCTACAACTCACTCCACCAAAATCTCCAATATATGGTGGACAACGCGGCCGGAGGAGATGTGGGAGCAAGAACCGCCGAGGAGATGATGGAAATTTTTGAGACGATGAGTGCTAACTCGTCTCAAAAGAGTAGCCGAGGGAAGAAGGCAATGGTGAATGAAGTGGCTCCCGGACAAGACATGATTGCCTTACAAATAGCCGAGTTAGTGAAGCAAATGAGAATACTTAATGCGAGAAGTGTTCAACCGGCACAAACCATGGCGGTGGAGACGTGTGGGACGTGTGGCGTTCAAGGGCACCGGTCGCAAGTGTGTCCTTCCGCTTTTGATCAAGATTTCAGGGAGCAATATGAAGATGCCAATGCCCTCCAAGGATACCAAAACCGCCCGATCAATGACCCGTACTCGAACACATATAACTCGGGGTGGAGGAATCACCCAAATTTTTCGTGGTCCAACAACAACAATGTGCAACAACCCCGACCGCACTTCATGCAACAACTGAACCGTCCAAATTTCGCACCCCAACAGCCCATGAGACCAAGTTTCCCTCAACAACAACAACTGCAACGGGCCCCAATGGGGAATATGCAAGCTCAAGGTGCCGGCCCGAGCTCTTCCGCCCAAGACGACAAACTTGATCGGATCCTCCAATTCATGACAAACACCGAAGCATCCATAAAGCGGTTGGAGACGCAAATAGGCCAACTCGCTACGAGAGTTGGAAAGGAGGCCGAGTCCGATAAGAAGAAACTCCCGAGCCAACCCGAACAAGCCAAGGCGATTACGGTATTGATGAGTGGGAAAGTCGTCGACAACAATGTTAAGATGCCCGATGCGGATGACACGAAGCTAACCGACCAACCGGGGGACGTGATTGATGACAAGGAGAAGGGCTCCAAGAAGCCAACGGAGGAATCGATCCTACACAAGTCCCCGAATCCCTACAAGCCATGCATTCCTTTCCCGAGCCGCCTTCGGGATGACAAGAAAGAAAAGCAATTTCGGGACCTCTACGACATGCTCTCGAAGGTCAATGTAAACCTACCCCTCCTTGATGTGATAAAAAATATGCCGTCATATGTGAAATTTTTCAAGGATTTGGTGACGAAGAAAAGGAAGTTCGGGGATGGGGAAAAGGTTGTGGTGTACGAGGCGGCGAGTGCTATGCATAATGACCTTCCGAGGAAGGAACGTGATCCCAGTGGGTTCGTTATTAAGATTGCACTTGGGAATGGAAAGGAAGCTTCGGGGATGCTTGACCTTGGAGCGGGGATTAATCTCATGCCGTTCTCGATATTCCAACGACTAGGCCTTGGTGACTTGAGGCCAACTCGCATGTGCCTCCAACTTGCCGATCGGTCGGTTCGTTACCCCAAAGGAGTTGTAGAAGATGTCCTTGTTCGAGTGGGAAAGCTCATTGTCCCTGTCGAATTTGTCATTTTAGATGTGGGGGACATGCACGAGAACGGGAAGGACCACACCGTTTTACTTGGACGACCATTCATGGCTACCACCAACACCCTTATAGACGTGAAGAACGGGACCTTGATGATGACGGTCTTAGGCGAGACCGTGTCAATTTCCGTTAGAGATGCCACCTCGGCACCTTTGGCGAACTTCATTGAGGAGTGTGCACTTATTGATATGATAGACCCATTGGTGGAAGAGATGACCACCCGACAAATTGAAGAGAGGACCACACCCGACCTAGACGAGGAAGATGGACCGATCATGGACCTATTCGAAGTCGATCCACCACGCATACAAGAACCCACCTTGGAGCTCAAAGAACTACCACACCACCGCAAGTATGTGTTCTTTGACGAAGAGAAGCTAAAGCCGGTTATCATCTTTGCCGAGCTTGACCGAGACGAAGAAAGGGAGCTCATTGAGGTGCTTAAGAAGAATCAAAGAGCTATTGTATGGAGTCTTGGAGACCTCAAGGGAATTAGCCCTTCCACATGTATGCACCGGATTGTTCTAGAAGAAGGTGCCAAGCCATTTCGGGATAGCCAACGGCGGCTCCACCCTAACATGATGGAGGTCGTGAAAAAGGAAGTGTTAAAACTCTACTCCGAGGGACTCATCTTTTCGGTTGCCGATAGCGAATGGGTAAGCCCGATTCATGTGGTGCCCAAGAAAGGGGCATTACCGTGATCGAAAATGACAAGAAGGAGTTGATCCCCACCCGAATCACTACCGGGTGGAGAATGTGCATAGACTACCGGCGACTCAATGCCGTGACAAAGAAAGACCATTTCCTGTTGCCGTTCATTGATCAAGTCCTCGACCGCCTCTCGGGCCACCAATTCTATTGCTTCCTAGACGGACTTTCTGGTTACTACCAAGTGGCCATTGCACCCGAGGATCAACCGAATACGACATTCACGTGCCCTTTCGGCACCTTTGCTTTCCGACGAATGCCCTTTGGACTTTGCAATGCACCCGGGACCTTTCAAAGGTGTATGTTCTCAATCTTCTCTGACATGCTCAAGGATTGCTTACAGGTATTTATGGACGACTTCTCTATCTTTGGTGATTCATTTTCTACTTGTCTCCATAATTTATCTCGTGTCCTTGAGCATTGCATAGATTCGAATTTGACATTGAGTTGGGAGAAGAGTCGTTTTATGGTCCGTAGTGGTGTTGTGTTGGGTCATGTTGTGTCTAGTCGGGGGATTGAAGTTGATAAGGCAAAAATCGATGTGATTGAAAAACTTTCCCCGCCTATGAATGTTAAGGGTATTAGAAGCTTCTTAGGCCATGTCGGGTTTTATAGACGTTTTATTAAGGACTTTTCGAAGATTAGCCAACCTTTGTGTCGTTTGCTTGCTAATGATGTGCCATTTGTGTTCGATGATGCATGTGTAGATGCTTTTACTACATTGAAAGAAAAGCTTGTGACTGCACCTATTGTCGTTGCTCCCGATTGGTCATTACTTTTCGAAATTATGTGTGATGCTTCAAATCTTGCCGTTGGAGCCGTTTTGGGCCAATGAGTTGATAAATTACTCCGAGTGGTTTATTATGCTAGTTTGACCCTTAATGGCGCCCAATTGAATTATACCACGACCGAGAAAGAGTTATTAGCCGTAATCTTTTCACTTGATAAATTTAGATCCTACATCTTGGGGTCTAAAGTAATCGTCCATTCGGACCATGCGGCTCTTCGGTATCTTTTGAGTAAAACTCAATCGAAACCGAGACTCATTCGTTGGATTTTGCTTTTGCAAGAATTTAATGTCGAAATTAAGGATAGGAAAGGTTATGAGAATGTTGTAGCCGATCATTTGTCTCGTATTGTTCCTAACGAACACTCATTAATATTGCATGAGCCCTTTGATATTGATGACACATTTCCATATGAGAATGCAAATGAGGTTACTAACGTTCCATGGTATGCGGATATTGTAAATTATTTGTCGGATGGAATTTTGTTGTCTAACCTCTCTTCCCAAAAAAGGAAGCGATTTGTGTTGAAATGTAGGGAATATGTGTGGGACGATCCATTTCTTTTCAAGATCGGGAAGGATGAGATTCTTCGGAGGTGTGTACCCGAAGAAGAGCAATCGGACGTGCTTGCCTTTTGCCATGAGCTTCATTGTGGAGGACACTTTGGTGGTCGAAAGACCGCCTTTAAGGTACTCCAATCAGGTTTATTTTAGCCGACTCTTTTTAAGGATGCTCATTATTTTTGCAAATTGTGTGACCGTTGTCAACGAATTGGGAATATTGGTTCTAGGAATGAAATGCCCCTTGTGAACAATTTACAAGTTGAGATTTTTGATGTTTGGGGCATTGATTTCATGGGACCGTTTCCTAAGTCGTTTGGCTTCAAATATATTCTCCTCGCCGTCGATTACGTGTCCAAGTGGGTTGAGGCTATCCCCACACGGACGTGTGATGCTAATGTCGTGATTAAGTTTTTGCGAGGAAACATTTTGAGTAGGTTTGGATTTTCGAGAGTTATTGTGAGCGATGGGGGTAAGCACTTTTGCAATAGGGTGTTTGAGAAGTTGATGAAAAAGTACGGGTTTACACATAAGGTGGCCACTCCATACCATCCCCAAACTTCGGGCCAAGCGGAGACGAGTAATAAGCAAATCAAGACGATTCTCGAGAAGACGGTGAACGCATCTCGAAAGGATTGGTCTAGTCGACTTGATGATGCATTATGGGCCAAACGGACGGCGTTCAAAGGAGTATTGGGGATGAGCCCGTTTCGGCTCGTCTACAGGAAAGCTTGTCACCTTCCGGTTGAGATTGAGCATAAGGCGTTTTGGGCGATTAAGAGAATGAATTTTGATCTTGATGCCGCGGGCAAGGAACGGACATTACAACTTTCGAAGCTCGAATAATTGAGGAACGAGACTTATGAAAATTCCAAGATATACAAGGACAAAGTCAAATGACTCCATGATGCTCGAATTGTCCGAAAAGAATTGGTACCGGGTATGCAAGTTCTTCTTTTCAACTCTCGCCTCCGATTATTTCCGGGAAAACTTAAATCTCGTTGGAGTGGTCCGTTTGTTGTCGAGGAAGTTTTGTCTTTCGGGGTGGTACGCCTTCAGAAGCCATCTACCGGTGAAGTTTTTATCGTGAATGGACAAAGAGTTAAACCGTACTATGGAGGAGAAAACGAGAAAAAGCACGTCAAGACCGTCGATCTCGACAAACCGCTATATCATTGATCGCGAGAATGCCGAGCTCCCGGCATTAAACCGAGCATTTTGTACATATATATATATATATATATATATATATATATAAATGGGGGTCCGCGGCCGCGGAAAGCTTCTTCGCCGCAGCCGCGGCGACAAAATGTGGCAAGCCTTAGATTTTGGACAGAGACGGAATCCCGCGGCCGCGGGATCAAGTCGCGGCCGCGGAGGAATCTCGCGGCCGTGGGACATTACATCGCCGCGGCCACGGCGAACAAAATTCGCCTTTCCCCCCCGTTTCTTCAGAGGCCAAATCCCGCGGCCGCGATGTCACTCCGCGGCCGCGGCGAACAAAAAAATAAAAAAAAAATCAAAAAAATCAAAAGAATATAACCCCCTCTCTCATCCGTTTCTTTCCCTCTATCTCTCATTTCCTTCTCTTCATCTTCCACATTCACAACTTCTTCTCCAATCTCTCTTTATCTTCCAATTTTTTTTTAACTTTCGTTTCCAATCAACCACTATCATCCTCATCCTCATTCCATTTCACTAATTCCCTAACATAACAAGCCCATATCACCGTCCATCCGTCTATCAAAGTAACCGGCGAGTTCATCGGTTTTCCGGCCGAATTTTTGTATGTAAGGTACCATTTCATCCCTTTGATCTTGGTTGTGTGTTTGTTGAGGCGTGAGGAGGCCGACTCCGGGTACTACCGCGTTCAAATTGCTCTCCCACATACACCTATCATCCATGCCCGCAAGGTGTTCGACGAATTGCCTCTAAGACGTCATTATGGTAAAGAAAAAGGGAACTCAAGCCGCGGCGTCTAAGAAGCGCAAGACAGGAGAGTCGTCATCCTGGAATGCTCTTACGGGTGCCGACGTACCCGACCTTTTGGAACAATATGGGGCACCATTTCCCATTTACTCCCGGAAGGAGGGCGGGATATATGCCCGGTTATCCCACAAGGAGGTGGTGCGGCCGAAATCCATCGATTGGAACTTATTGAACTATTTGGACATCCTTGAGGACGTGATGAAGTATCTCGATATTCTTAACCTCGCCGACTACGCCAAGATTGAGCACCCCTCATTCCATAACCTCATGCTCGAGTTCTTTAGCTCGTTTGGTCTCGCCGATGGGAACGAGTTTTTTACTTGTCGGCTCAAGGGGAAGGAGTTCATTGTCGATAATGATGTCATGGAGACGGTGTGTGGTTTTACTATGACCGATACTCGGAACAAGGCCCCGGACTTTGATGCTAAAAAATGTTGGGCCGAGCTTTCTCCGGATACTAAATGGGACTCCGATGGGATGCCGAACGGGCTCATTGAGGACTTGGCCACGGCGATGGTTCACCGGTTCATTGGATATAACATTACCGGGAAGAAAGAGGCGAACAAAGTTAGCGAGACCGAGCTATTCCTTTTATGGGCGATGCGGTTGGAAGTGCGTGTTTGTTCGATGACGTTCTTACAAAATTCCTTGCAAGAGGTTGCACTTAGTCGACGTGGTGTACCGGCATTGGGCCACTTCGTTACCGCACTTGCCCGACACTTTGCCGTCGACCCCGAGCCTTACAGTTTTCATGATATCATCTACCGCGAGGACAAGACTCTCATGCGGTGTATCAATTTCGCCGAGCTCAAGAATGCCGATCTTATCAAAGACCGGACCACGCCTCAGCCCTATAAGAGCCGTCACTCATATGAAACTTATTTCAAGAAGCTCGGCCAGAGTGCTCCCACTACCGATCAGCCGGGATCATCCCACCAGCCGGCCGGGACCGACGAGCATGAAAGGATGCTTGTGGACGACGACCCTTTTCTTCCGGACCACCAGTCTGATATGCCTCCTCCGCACCTGCCAGCATGGTGGACGTCTTTCCAGACCGAGTACAGGGCAGATATTCGCTCCATCCACGACCGATTAAATGCCCAGGGCGTCCGGTTTGCGACTTTGGAGAGCCGACAGCAGGAGCAGTGAACCACCTGGCAGACACAGCAGACTTCCCGGTGGGACCATTGGCAGACCCAGCAGACCACCCAGTGGGACCAGTGGCAGACTCAGCAGCAGACTCACTGGACCCAGACAGGCACACGCTTTGATGGTATAGATGACGGCATCCCTTCTATTCGCGAGAGGCAGGATCAGCAGGATGCTCGCATGGATGGCTGGGATAGTATGTTTACCCAGTGGGATTCCCATCAGGGTCCGGGTGGCTACCCTTACCCACCACCACCACCACCACATGCATAGTGACTTGTCACTATGCTTTGTACGTTTTTCTTTCCCTTTTTATCTTTTATTTGTGTTATTCGTGGATGTTGAGTCAGTTGGTTTTATTTGTCTTTTCTCTGTCATTATGGTGTTGTTTCTCTCGCATTCTAGAAATTCGACAATGAGGACATTGTCTGGTTTTTAGTGTGGGGGAGCTTTGCTTGTTTCGTTTGTTTGATTTGTTAGTTCGGTTGAGTCTTTGCGTGTCGAGCATGTACCTTGGGGATTGCAAGGCTTGTTGACGATTGTTTGATTAAGTTTGAGTAGTTGTGATGATGATTTCGTGTGACTTATCTTGGTGATTGCTTGGTTATTTTGACTGATATTCATATATATACCTGTGAGATTTGAGCCCATTTGTGTGATATTGGTCGAGATCTTATGATGTCAGAACTTGCCTTGAGACTGATTTGAAATAGTTCGATTTGGTTGTGATTGGTGAATATGATAGAGGCATTCTTTGTTGCTCTATCCCCGTTTGTTTTTATTGAATAATACTCACTAGTCGCCCCTTCGAGCCTTTACGTGATTTTTCTTTGTCAACCCCGTGATGATGATGTTGTGGAGTTGCGAGATTGGAATGACGAAGGGATGATTATTTGAGTTGTATATATGATATAAAAAAAATAGTGAAACCATGCGGATTATACTCTAATTGCTCGGACTACTAACTTAGTGGTCTCGAGTAATGAGTACGGGAAACCGGTCTAGAAAACTCGGGTAGACCACCCGATGGTTGAACCTAGATAATAATTGTCCAACGGATTTCACGTAGAAAAAATGTATGAATAATGTGGATGATTTGTAGATTTGAGAACGTGGAAGGAGCCGGTTGAGTGGCAACCGGGAGAGTGTATGTCTATGGTTTGGTGATGGATTGAATCGGTATATATTTAGTCACTTTGCCTATATTATTCCTACCCGATCCAAAGAGCCTACATTACATCCATAAAAGTCCTCTTGATTCACTTATTCATGATTGATTGTTCTAGAGAAAAATTAGACGATAAGCAAGCATATGATTGATTTGATTGCGACCAATTTGAGTGCACTCTTTTCCTTTGTTATTTGCTAAACACTTGAGTGAAGCACATTGATCATATATCCGTACTTGAGTGGTTGTCAGTCAAAATGCCGAGTAACGCTTGAGAGACGTTCTCGAGATCATTGGAATTCTTCTTAACTTAATTGATCGATTGGATGCTTGTTTTGTTTGAACCGTTTTCCATGCCAGTTATTTTTATTTTCTTTCTTTTCATTTCTTTTCGTTTCTCTTTGTTCAGGACGAACAAAGGTCTTAGTGTGGGGGAGTTGTTCGTTCCATTTTTGTTATGATTTTCTGAGTCGTTTTATGTTTATTTGTCCCTCGTCTTAGGTGTTTCTATTTAGTTTAGAGTTCGTTTTCGTTAGTTTTTGTTTGCTCGATGTTTGTTATGTTTTCCCGTTTGTTCCTTTTTTCCGTGTTTTTCTTGTGTTTCGTGGTGTGTAGGTTCAATAGGTTGATCGACTTATCAGTGGAACGAGTTGGTATGCGTCCAAAAAGGGAGAAAATCGGGTAAAGGAAGCGAAAACGGGACCGAAAACGCAAAGGATGAACTGTCGGACAGAAGCAAAATCCCGTGGCCGCGGGACCAAGTCGCGGCCGCGGAACGCCGAGTCGCGGCCGCGGGAGATTCCGTCGCGACTGCGGAGAAGAGAAAAATACAATTTTTTTTTTTATTTGGACATTTTGAGCTCGGAAGTGGAGTCTTAGTGGCCTAAAATCTGGATATCATGTTCCTAAGGGGGGAAAATGGTCTAGGAAAGTGGAGGGGCATGTTGATTGGTCTCCCCAAGACCTCCAAGACCAAGTTTTCATCACTAATCATTCACCATTACACACCCATCTTCATCATCTTCTTCCTATCTTCATCTTCATCTTCTTCTTCATTTTTTCATTTTTTTAAGTGTTCATGTAATTTACTTGCTACTTTGGAAGACATTGTTATCTTGTTGAGCAAGGAGAAGACATTGGTTACTCTTGACATTGTGATTGTGATTAAATTCAAGTTCTTAGTAAGTTTTCTTTTTCATTTGGCTATGGAGATGAATGCTTATTTTGAATTGATGGATTGTGCTTATTTTGTCATGAGTAGCTAATTTAATTGCTAGGGGAAGGGGATAATTAATCCGGTTTAATCTCGTGTATGTGATTGTGGTTAACTCAATCTTTTCGAGTTGTACTTATCATAATGATTGAATGCTTGATCACCATTGTAATCTAGTTAATCGATTTCAAAACCGAGAGGGGAGAAGTCGGTGGAATTAGGCTCGTCTAGAATAGGCGTAACCGGAGACGTATCGCCTATGTGTTAATTGTGTCGATTAGTTGCTCGTTTATGTTTAATTTATCTACCGTGGAATACTATGATGATTGAATCGTTAAATGAGTTTTCGAGTCGATGCATTTATCTGAGTAATTATCATTCATTGAAGTGAGATTGAACCGGAGACGATTATCCCCGGTACCCCCTAGCTCGTTTGCATTTAGAGAGTCGTAATTTGTGTTGAATTTCGTTATTTACTTGTTTAGCACTTGCCGTAATTTACTTGCTAGTTAACTATTCAAACCCTCAAAAAATTGGATTAGTGTGTTTAGGCGTAATTTATATTATCGTGTGATTGGATAACGAACAATAGTATCCGGCTAACCTTCCTTGAGAACACGACCCGGTGTCCGAATCTTTCGATTCTACTCCGGTAAAAACTTCAACAACAAGCAGTACAAGTCTTGCTGAATGCCCCAGCTATGCCACTGGCGAGGAGCTGGGGGACCGTCCCAATCTGCGATACCTGCGGCTGCTGCTGTTGCGGTGGTGGCGAAGCAACTTCCTCGTGGTGGATGAAATCCTCTAGGAATTGTTCTTATTGCCAGGAATTGAAGATGAAATTCTTCAGGAATTGGTAGCAAGTCGGAAAGTAAGGTTCTTCTCTCTTTGTTCTTCGTCGAGTTTTTATATAATAAAGTTTGTTCGCTACGAAACACTATTTAAGTTATTTAAGTGTTATAATTTATATAGCACTTTTTAAAAGAGTGTTATAATATGAATAAGTGTTATAATTTATATAACATGTTTAAAAGAAGTGTTATGTAATGTTAATCGTCTTACAACGCTTCTTAAATTAAGTATTATCCAAGGATTACGTGTTTTTTACATAGCACTTATTTAAAAAAGCGTTGGCCTTGTTTGTTAAATGCCTTTTTGCTCTCAAAAGAGCTTTTTCTTCTTATTAGCTGTTTGACTTTTTTAAAAAGCTAAAAAATCTGTTTGGTAAATAGCTGATACAAACAATTTTTTTGAGCCCATCCGCTAAGTTAAAAAACGATGCTATTAGCAGCATTTCAATTCAGCGGTTCACTATACAAAAATTAAAAGTCTGTCGTTGCCCTTCTCACAATTTAAGAAAAACCCTTTCTCACATATTTCAGAATAACAAAGCGTCGTTATTCCAATCTCTCTCTCAAGTGTGGCCTCTCAATCTTTCCGATCTTGGTTCTCTGGGAAGCTATTCGAGTTTGCAGGTTTGCTTTACGACGTTTTTTTTTTGTTTTTCTAATTTTGCATATTTTTAGATTTGTTTTTGTGTTGTGATGTGGGGAATTTTATTGAATATGTCATGTGGTTGCAGTACCAAAAAGTAGTGTTTCAATATCAAATACATTCAATGAAGTTGGTATAAAGTGATTGATATTTTAGTAGTGTACTTTTAATGGAAGTCTATTGAAGCATAAATTAATTAATCATCAAAAAGAATTTAATTTGAAGTACAAAAGAACTTGTTACTTTGTGACAACTGATTTTGAACAAAATTCATTTAACGGGGTGCAGAGAATTATTAATGCAACCAACTCATGAAGGCAATCATATGTAGGGATGGCAATGGGCCAGGTTGGGCCGGGTAGTTACGGACCCAGACCTGGCCCGCACCCCTGCCCCAGGGACCCGCCCTGGCCCGTGACCCGTGACGGGTCTATCAGGCCAGGCCCGCGCCCTGCCCTGTTTCGGGGCGGGTCGCCCCGGACTGCCCCGTCCCACCCAAATCTATCCCTATGCCATACAAAATAGAACACAAAAAACAAAAAAATTAAAAAAATCAAACACCACCAAATTCTTCATACAAACAAACAAACTCAATTTCTGAAAAATTTTCAATTTCTGAAACTTTTTTTACTTCCATGGAGACACTATTCCCATCCTCGCTCTTTCACCCCCACTTTTCAAGTCTCACACTTTTTTCACCATCGAATAAAAAGTGTCCTCAAAAGTCCGAGGGCTGGGCTGTGAAGGTGCCGCGTTCGCCGTCTCTTTGGCCATCAATTTTCGCCGCGAAACTCCAATGTCTGTCCAAGGCAGTCAATGAATAACAGAAGCAGAAGTAGAGAAAGGGAGGACGGGGCGGCAGGAACTAGAGTCTAGAGATGAAGAAAGAGAGAATGGGCGGCTGCGTGAAAATGAGATTGGTAGAGAAGATGAAGTGGAGAAAAAAAAAAGGTAATAAAATCGGCTTCTACATAATACCTAATATATGTATTTGGGCTTAAAAAAAGTTTTGCTGATGGGCTTTAATTTTTAAGACCAGGTCACGCTATTTCATATATGTATATTATATAAGGGGTACAAAGGTGTAATATAATTTAAAGGGACTAGTAAGGGGTGCAATTTCCTCTTATATATATTACGCTTACAGAGCGGGTCGGGCCAGGTCGGGGCAGGTCGGGCCAGGTCAAATTTTAGTACCCAGACCTGCCCCGTTTATAAAATGGGGCGGCCCGACCTGGCCCGTTTTTAAAAACAGGGCGGGCCAGGTTCGCCCCAAAGGTCTTGGGGCGGGGCGGGCCAGTACGGGTCCGGGTCGAATTGCCATCCCTAATCATATGGCAGTTGCTCTGATTTTCTGACTCTTTTAAATATTGTACAATATATATACGGGAAATGCTACGGTCCCGTTACGGAATCATTCCGTCTGGGTTTTGTAACGCTTAGATCAACTATCTCCGACGGTTACAAATTCCGATAGAATAGTTCCGTAACGGGTAATTAACCATAATTATAAACTGAAGAATCTCATTTAACTTTAAACAGGTGTATCATTTGATTCCAGAAGTAGTAAAAAGAGAAAAAAATGGAGATTTTTTTTACTGATTCTAAGAGTGCATGATTTGTCAAACACACACAATGCGTGAGGCTTGGGAAGTCTGTTACAACATAATTAATTCTTGAATCAGCTATGAAAACTAGATATATATGTATATTTTCTGGATAATCTCCCCCACCCCAAAAACAAAATAAATAAATAAAAAAATAAAAATAAGTAAATAAATAAATATTATAAAATCTGTGGCTTTGTTTTGTATTAGATTGTGCATACATTAGATTCATTGTATCATAGTTCTACAATGTTATAAGTTGGTTTACTTGTATTAGACTTTGAGTTACTGTATTCACATCTAGACTTTAGGCACAATATTCTATGAAACTATTAATGCTTCATGTTGGTTATTTATCTTTCTATGTTACCTCAAAAATGTTCTTTCAATTAGCAGCATTAGCATCAAGACCATTACTGCTTTTTATGTTACTTTGTTAATGTTTCTAGATACTTTGTAACTAGCACTCAAGCCATTAAGTGTGTATATGTAGAGAATTAGAGTTACATTGGTTCAATGATATTTTATATTGTTTTTTTTTTTTTTTTTTTTTTTTTTTTTTTTTTTTTTTTTTTTTTTGTTCTGCACTTTTATCCCTCTGTAGTAGTTTTCTTTCTTTCTTTATATGTTAGTTGCATGATATTTGATAGGTGTATGGATATGCATTTTTTTTCTTACTTTTATTTTGCTTGTTGGGTTCTCACCTAATGCTTTTAATTTAAAATAGTTATGTTTTGTTCAATTGGGTGTGCACACTCCAATATTTTGTACACATCCCTGGGTATAACTTAAAAAGCTTGCGGTATTTATGTTTGTGAAAATGTTTATTGTAATACCCCGTTCGTTTGTGGATTATTCGGTGATAATTATTGATTATTGATATTATTAAATTGTCTTTATTATTATTATTATTATTATTATTAGTAGTAAATATTTATTATTGTCTCTAAATGTCTAATTGTTTTAAATGTCTATTATTA
>CACSLK010027834.1:1104122-1146525 GCA_902706635.1 Striga hermonthica
GGTCGCGACCGCGACACAGAGGCTAACAGACATGTTGCCAGGGCGTCGCGGGCGTGATGGTTGTCGCGGTCGCGACACTGGCGATGACAGATCTGTTGCCAGGGCGTCGCGGCCGGGATGAACGTCCAACCCGCGACAAGTGACTTTTTTTTTATGAGAACGAACGTACATCAGTTATTTCATACAACGACTATACATTCGTTATATTGAAATAGGTATATGTCACGATCGTGACTTGTGTTGCGGACGCGACACTGGGACCTCTCTAGAATGGACAGAGAAAGTTGTCCCAGTGTCGCGGCCGCGATAAGTAATTCTTTTTTTTTTTCCAAAATAACGAATTGTTCATTTGCTATTTTTTAAACGGCTTGTAATCGGTTCCTCGACTTATTTTTGGGAACTCGGCATCGAACCCTTCATTATTTATTACATTACAACTTCTCGTTACAGAAATATTTTAACCATTTTGATTAAAAACTATTATAATTACTGCATTTGGAAGTACGTATAAAACCATTGCATTGAATAACACATGAAAAAATAATACAACAATGTATTATCCAAAAGATCCATACAATTCGTTACATAATAAATGTTTAAAACAAACTATGGATCAAAATGAGCACCAAATATCTCAGCGGCTAGTTTTTCACGCCAAGCACTAATCCGAGATTGATCTACGTCTTCAACATTCTTCCCAGTATACAAAATTTCTATAAACTTGATTGTAAACATTCCACAATCAAACCTGCACTATAAATATACATATTCTATTACTTTACCAAGTTTCATAATACAGATAAAAACCTAATATGATCAAAATATATATTATACGTACTCATGCACCTCTCATACATGTACCATCCTTAAAATATTTCATTCTAACAAGGTCAAATACTACTCAACATGCATCTCTCTTACAAATTGAAACTTAGAGAAGAATAACCTACGACACAATGCTAAAATCCTTAAATACTAACATCAATTCAAGAGATACACCATACATGTATACATTGCGAACAAAACAATAGGAAGCATGACAATTTACCCCTTTTTTTTATATTTTTAACAAAGACGATTTTAAGATAAAGGAACACTTTGGATACTAGGTTCTAAAAGCCACAACAAATCCTTAGCACAACATACTGACATAGAGTCAAGGCAAAAACCCATTCCTTTTCTTTTCTTATCTTAGGCCAATATTTTTCAAACTTTATCCAATAGGTCAAGACCAATATTCCTATAACGAATGTACATTCGTTATATATTACGTTACAAACATAGAAGTCTCGTTATTTTTAGTTGATCAACTCAATCCTACAATCATTTCATCAAGCACATAGAGTTCACCTTACAAGCATTTCATCAAACACATAAAGTGCACCAATTCACCAACTCAATCCTACAAGCATTTCGACAATTAACCTCACTTTCATGCATAACACATATTAAATAATTACCCAACTTTCATCTCTTTAAACTCAATACACTATAAAATAACCACAATATCAAAAAATTCTTCTTCAACATCATTCTTTTTCTTCTTCAATTAACACATAACACATAAATTTATTTTTCTTCTTCAACTTAATAAAATAATTTTAAACACAAAGGGTTCAACATCATTATACCCTTAAAAAAAAAAATTAGAAAAACTGAAAAAAAAAAATTAACTAAAAAAAAAAAATTCTTACCAACAATAGAGAGTTTCATGAGACAAAGCCAAGATAGCTGAGAGAGCGTGAGAGAGAGCCGAGAGAGATGCGAGAGAGGTGCAGATTTTTTTTTTTTTTCAGTTTTCGAGCTTCACTCGCGAGAGAGAGAGAGAGATAGGAGGGGGAGAATCTGTAGTTTAGCATTTAAATGGAAGAAGTATAGTGGGGGTGTATAAGTAATTTCTCCTTAATTGCTATTTTCCATTTTCTTTTTTTCTCTTTTTTTTAGTCAAGGATTATTTAAACAAATTGTATAGTGGAATGGGTTATTTGAACTAATTCCCACCTGCGAGATCGGAGTTGAATGGGCTGATCTTAATGGAGGCTTGGGCCGAGAATTTGGGCTGGAAGATTGGACCTTCTTAACTAAATCAAACGGTCTCATGGTCTAGTGGGTTTGGGAGATGGACTTGTTAATGTTATTGGGTCCAAAAGAAATTTATGGACATTTAAAAACAATTAGTACAAATAATATACTAAAAAAAAATTAATCTAACACTTAGCACAAAAATTCAAATAATCACTTAAGCACAAAATCACATAATTATGAAAACACCAAAGTCAAATAATCACCTAGAGAAATAAATCACATAAGCACATAACTCACTTAAGAAAATAATTCACATAATAACATAATTCAATTAGGAACTTAATTCACATAATCTAATAATTCAATTAGGCAAATAATATGGTCAAATAATCACTTAAAAACATTTAGGAAAATATAAAAGAACACTCAGCAAGAAGGCACAAATATAACATTTAGGCAAATTGGGTACAACCAAACACTTAGACACATAAAAGAAATTAAGCACTTAAGAAAACAAAATTGACACTTAGCACACATAACACTTAAGCACAAAAAGTACAATTAGAAATACAATTCACAAATGCACTCTTAGCCTTTATTAAAACAAAATAAAAGCACATAGGAGTTTTAAACTAAGTCGAGCAGTGGAACGAAATGAAATGCTAAGCTTATTAAAAGAAAACGGGGCGCTACACGGGCATTGTCGTTGGAGGTCCTTGAAGCGCTCCCAAGCCTCATGAAGAGGCTCATTCGGTTGTTGGGCAAAAGAGACGATTTGGGACCTCAACTCTTGAGTCTTTTGATGTGGATAATACCTCCCGATGAACTTCGAGTACACTTGCTCCCAAGTAATGAGGGAGTCGGGCAAAAGTGTCATGAACCAAGCCTTAGCTCGGTCCTTAAGTGTCTCTAGAAAGCACCTCATTTTCAATTGATCCTCGTTCAATCCGTGGAGTGGAAAGGTTTGGAGCACATTGTAGAACTCCCGGATGAAATGGAGAGGGTCCTCATTTGGAAGGCCATGGAAAGACGGTAATTGGTTGTAATGGATCATCTTAAGTTCATAATTCCGGGCCGCCGGTCTGAGTCGAAGGCAAGAAGTCACTGGCCCAATCACCGGTTGAGCTAAATCTCGGAGAAGATATCGCGGGGGATTGTTCACCTCTGCTTCCTCTTGACGGGCCATGATTCCTTGGTTGCTCGAGTCGTGTGTCTCCAAAGAAAGGTTGGCTAGCAAGTCCCGTAATCCCCGTTCAACTGTCTCGTCGCTTGAATTGAATACACGACCACTTCTAGTACGCATAAACAAAACAAACAACACGTTACGAGCACCCGCTAACAAACGAGCAAAAACTAAAAATAATCACCAAGTATATATACACTTACGAAACCAAAGAGAAATTAAGAGAAACACGGAAACAAAATGAATAGCGCACAATCATAATCCTAAACCTTCCCCGGCAACGGCGCCATTTTGTTGTTGAAGTTTTTACCGGAGTAGAATCGAAAGATTCGGACACCGGGTCGTGTTCTCAAGGAAGGTTAGCCGGATACTATTGTTCGTTATCCAATCACACGATAATATAAATTACGCCTAAACACACTAATCCAATTTTTTGAGGGTTTGAATAGTTAACTAGCAAGTAAATTACGACAAGTGCTAAACAAGGTAAATAACAAAATTCAACGCAAATTACGACTCTCCAAATGCAAACGAGCTAGGGGGTACCGGGGATAATCGTCTCCGGTTCAATCTAACTTCAGTGAATGATAATTACTCGGATAAATGCATCGACTCGAAAACTCATTTAACGATTCAATCATCATAGTATTCCACGGTAGATAAATTAAACATAAACGAGCAAATAATCGACACAATTAACACATAGGCGATACGTCTCCGGTTACGCCTATTCTAGACGAGCCTAATTCCACCGACTTCTCCCCTCTCGGTTTTGAAATCGATTAACTAGATTACAATGGTGATCAAGCATTCAATCATTATGATAAGTACAACTCGAAGAAATTGAGTTAACCACAATCACATACACGAGATTAAACCGGATTAATTATCCCCTTCCCCTAGCAATTAAATTAGCTACTCATGACAAAATAAGCACAATCCATCAATTCAAAATAAGCATTCATCTCTATAGCCAAAAGAAAAAGAAAACTTACTAAGAACTTGAATTTAATCACAATCACAATGTCAAGAGTAACCAATGTCTTCTCCTTGCTCAACAAGATAACAATGTCTTCCAAAGTAGCAAGTAAATTACATGAACACTTAAAAAAAATGAAAAAATGAAGAAGAAGATGAAGATGAAGATGAAGATAGGAAGAAGATGATGAAGATGGTGTGTAATGGTGAATGATATGATGAAAACTTGGTCTTGGGGGTCTTGGGGAGACCAATCAACATGCCCCTCCACTTTCCTAGACCATTTTCCCCCCTTAGGAACATGATATCCGGATTTTAGGCCACCAAGACTCCACTTCCGAGCTCAAAATGTCCAAATAAAAAAAAAACTGTATTTTTCTCTTCTCTGCGGCCGCGACGGAATCTCCCGCGGCCGCGACTCGGCGTTCCGCGGCTGCGGGATTTTGCTTCTCTCCGGCAGTTCATCCTTTGCGATTTCAGTCCCGTTTTCGCTTCCTTTACCCGATTTTCTCCCTTCTTGGATGCATACCAACTCGTTCCACCGATAAGTCGATCAACCTATTGAACCTACACACCACAAAACACAAGAAAAACATGGAGAAAAAGAAGAACAAACGGGAAAACATAACAAACATCGAGCAAACAAAAACTAACGAAAACGAACTCTAAACTAAATAGAAACACCTAAGACGGGGGACAAATAAACATAAAACGACTCCGAAAATCATAACAAAAATGGAACGAACACTGCTCCTCTAGCTCACCACACCACTTTTTTAGGTTTATTTTCGTTTTTCCCTTTAGTTGTTTTCGCACCTCCTTTTTTTTTTTAATGTAAACTATGCTTAATTTGGGACGTGAGTGAACCATGGAGCTTAACGAATTTCCCCTAGCACACAAAGACCAATAAAAGAAAAATTCATCTTTTGTATTGGTTATTGTGAATTTCCCCTTTGTTCTTTTTCATATTTAAAATCTAGTTGGCTGGTGATTTTACAATTCAAGATTAAGTTTGTACAGGTTGATTGGTATTCTTGGGAAAATTTAATGTGGCTACATTATTTGTTTAATGAAGCATAATTATCAGTGTATATTTTCATGAGATATGTGAGTGGTGTGAGGCTTCACTTTTGTATTTTGGATAATAGGTATGAAACTGAGTGTGTAAGAGAGATGAGGGGCTCGTTTAGTGATTCATTCAGTGAGGAGAGTGAATGCGAGAAGTTGTGGAGGTGGAAATGGATGTTCTTCTGAGGAAGGAGTAATCGAGCAGAATAGCTCGTGTCCAAATGAAAGACTGGGTAATCTTTACCTTCAATATTTTGAGCCATCATCTCCATACGGAAGGGTTCCTCTAACAGACAAGGTACTTGTTGCTGGATGGATATTGATGAAATTTTCTCCTTTTTATTAATTTTTTTTTCAATTGCTTATAATACTGAAGAATCAACAAAGGATGAATTTTATTAGAATACATGTATGGGTATGAGATGTGTCATGTTTGACAAGATGCCGACATTCTTCTTCTTTTCTTAATAAGAATATGATCCGTATGTATTATAGATTGTATTTATTCCATTTGATTTAACATTTTTGCTTGTAGAATATATTCTCGTGTTCTTGTGTCGATCTCTCTTTCTTCATTAGTGATTAGAGTTGCTAAAAATGATTTCATAATTAGTCATACCATTGATTATCTTTGCTTGGCAGAGTAGTAGCTTAGCCTAAAGATACCCTGGATTAATGTCAATTATTTTTGAAGTTGCTACTTTTTACACTTGGTTTATTACTACTTCTTTTATCCTCTTAAGACGAATGTCACGCGGTTCAATAAAACATAATCGCTGTTGTAGGAAAGTAAAGAGTGTTGTTATTTTATTGGTTCACATACAGATCGACGTTATTCTATTGATTGGTTGTCACACTTCATTTGAGGCATTAGGACTATCTTTTTTAGATGCTTTAAATTGAAATGTGGTCTGTCCTTCTGGGATGGAGGAAATATTGGACTGGTGTTGTTGAACTGTTCCATGTAACTATCTCTTTTACGTGTCACTAGTATGATGAAAGCATAGTTGATGAATTATTCTTTTCTGTTAAGTCAATCATTTTTTCTTTATTGAACAAAATTCTAAATTTATAAATATGACAGATGCACGGGTCATGTTTTCTGAAGCACTAAATTTGTTGCAAAGTTGAGAGAGATGAAGACTAATGACAATATGTTGCTATTTAGATGTGAACTTGGTGCAAGACATTTTTCAAAATATGTACGGTAAGAATGTCAAATCCTTTGATTGAGAGAAAAATACTTTTTGTTTTCCTAAGATATGTATTTTTCCATATTGCCAACCAGATTATTATTTTAAGCTCATTTTTTTGTCTTTCTATTATGCACTCATTTTTTGGTCTTTTGGTTAGACTCTAATTAATAATGTTATATTTTGTAGTACTTAAATAGTTACAAGTGCGTTCAATTATCTGAGGAGCAAGTAAATGATGGTTGGAAAGAATGGGAACAATATGTTCTTCAGTTGTGTAAGGTAAAAAGTCTACTAGTATCGTTTCGTTTGTTGTTATTGTTGTGTTAAATTTCAAATCTATTACGAAATAGAATTAATAGATAATGATTGAGATGATTCTTTTCAATGTGTAAGTCTGGCAGATATATGCACATCGTTTTCGTACTTAACAGGTATGTCTTTTATTATACTCGTATTACATTTCTTTTATATATTGTTTGTAAGTTGTGATGAAATGACTTTGATATCAATATATGTATAACTTTCGCGATGTAGGGGGATGTCATCAAAACTTTCTTAGTCATCGGTGATGAAATGACTTTGATATGAATATATGTATAACTTTCGCGATGCAGGGGATGTCATCAAAACTTTCTGTCAGGATATCGACTAATAGTAGACGAAGTTTTTACTAGGAATATTAGCTGTTTTTTCTTGATTTATTGGAATTGGAGATACGATTCTCTTGTGCTACATTATTCCCTTGTACATACATTAGTACAATGTTAAAATTTGTGGATTGTGTTGGTAAGTTTTTGTTGTATTCATGTTTTGGTTGTTTTCTCGTTGGGTTTTGCTTCTTGGTTCATAGGGTTTATGATTTAAGTCGTTGGTTCTTGTTTACTAGAACAGAGGGCTAATGAATACAAGCACAAAAAACATATAAAAAAAATACACATAGATAACACTTGGTTAGAGAAGTGTTATAAATTATCATCATCTCAGATAGCGCTTCTGTTAAAAATGTTATTTGATCAATATTGTAGATAACGCTTAATATAAAAAGTGTTATATGAAAGATTCTTTACATAGTGCTTAATATAAAAAAGTGTTATGTGAAAGGTTCCTCACATAACGCTTAATATAAAAAGATGTTATGTGAAAGATTCTTCACATAACGCTTTATAAGCGTTATCTGAGAGATCGTTCTTCAGATAACACTGACTCCGATAGCGCTCTTAAGTGTTATCTATAGCAAAAAAAAAAAAAAAAAGCGTTATCTGAAGCCTTTTTTGGCATAGTATGTATTATATGATATGATATCTATGTTAATATGGAAACATATGTATCATAGGAATGAGAATTTTACATGCCTTTTAGTATAACAGATGACAATTTTTACTCAAAAGTTTACATTTTGTTAAGATATTATAAAATACAATCGTGTAAATTTAGAATTTTACACGTTTACAATGACCTTTTAAAATCTAAATCAAAAATTTAGAAATTTACACGTGAAATTGTTGCGTTTGTTATTCCATTAATTTAGTTGTAATATAATTTGTTATTTTTACATGTTTACGATGACCTTGTAAAATCTAAATTTACACGTTTACAATAATCTTATAAAATCTAAATTAAAAATTTGTTATTTTTAATATAATTTGTTATTTTTTAATCATTTCAATAAAATAATTTTAAATATTTCTCTTTAACGTGATGGACGATTTTTTTCACACGATGGACGATTGATTGGCAAATTCTTTGTGATATAATTTGTTATTTTTATTTCATTTCAATAAACAAAAAAAATGGATATACGTAAAAATTATAATAGTAAATGAAGTAATACAGTATTATTTTTTTCGACAAATTATAATAAGCATCCACAATCGATCAAAACGACATGAAATAAAAATAATACCAATATTCAACAAATCATCAATTCAAATTATAAAATTCCTAAGAAAGCCATCCGACAACTGTTTCTTGCATCTCGCTAGCATTGAGGAAAATTTCCATTGTAGCTATATACTTCAGTCGCTCCATTAAGCACAAGCTTCCAATGGTTGGTTAAAAGGGCATTGTTCCTCCTTCGTTTATATTCAACATCATACTCTCGGATTGCATACACTTCGCCTTGTTTGAGTACATTTCAAAATTTTTCCATACTTGGTGAGCGTACTATTCCAGTGATATATGAACCCTAGATTTTTTAATTATCAAAAAATTGGAAAAAAAAAATAATTAAACATGATATGAAACATGATATTAGTTATGAATATTTATTTTATTGACGAATCAGTTGGAATAATTACCACTTCATCATAAAACAAGATATGAAAAGCGTTTGGATGTTCCGGATCATCGTGAGTTTCCATCAGTAGGACTACTCTCAACTTAAAAAAAGGTTTGTTGGATCTGTTGACGGCGTCGATTGTATTAAAGAAGGGTGTCATAATATTTTCTCTGTGTTATTATTTTGAGGTCGTTCGCATTTTGATGAGATGAATGAAAAAGGGTATGAATGAATACTCTTTTATACACTGTGTATATGTCTACATGTTTATCCCATCCGATTTTACGGAATGAATTTGTTAGGATAATTACCGAACACGTGATATTTAAATGTCTTTCCACCAATCTATACCAAACAAAATGGCGTGAAAATAGGAGATAAAATTAGGTATGATTTAAAACAAAAAGAAAAGCAATAGAAAGTTTATTATTTTTTCGAATTTTTAAAAGACTTTCCACAAATGGGAAGTCAAAGCCTTTTTCGACCAATTTTCTTAAACTTTCCTCAAATGATTTTTTTACCTTCCTCTTTCAATATATAAAGATTTTAAATTTGTGATGAATTTTTATTTGCTTTGTTTATATGACGTGGACCTGTTATTGGCTTTGTTATTTTTTTTATTATATTTAAATTACATTAATAAATATTTATAAAATATTAATTATTTCTATTTCATAAATAATTATTCAACATAAATTAGAATGATAGAGTATGTTGATGTTCTTATAAGTGATTTTACATGTTAACTCCTAATTAAAATAACTAATTTTATCAAATACTTTTTACAAACTGCTAACATAGTCAATTGGTCAAAGCTAATGTAATCCGCTGGTCAAAACAATTAATGCAATCCGTTAACAACTAATAGCTAACCGCTCAATATTGTCAATATAATTAAGTAATACCAGTCAGTCGTCCTCACACACTAAATAAACTTTAATCACTATTCATTCACTCACATAATTTTAATTATCTATACTTCCAATAACATCTCTCTTACTTTTATATCACCATCAACTTTAATCATTACATTATAACTACTATTTAATTACAAACTCAAAATAATCCACTCAATCAACTTTATTCAGATTAAATCACTCTAACCAACAAAATCCAATCAAAACCGGCTCGATTCATATCCAATCACGCCCTGAATTGTCCTTGACGCAATGGGTCGGACACATTTAGCCCAAAAAAAAAACAGGGTTAGGACACTTTAATGCCTGCCCGTTTAAATTAGGCCCAAACCTACTAGTCTGAGGGCTAAACAAGCGGGCTGCAGGCCAACCCGCGGGGCCAATCCAATTTTTTTTTTTTTTTTTTTAAAAAAAGAAAGTATGGGGCGTCAATTAAGGCCCAAGGCCCCCAAGCCCAATAACGGCGAATACACCATAAATGATAAATCTCTCTTCACTTTTGTCTACCCACCCAGAAGGTTTCGGCTCTCATCAGTGCTCCCGACGCGATTACCAGGTTAGTCGACCTGTAAGCTTGATTAGATTCCTGTGTTGAAATTGTGCCCGTGTATTTTATTTGATTGGATTTTTATGGTACATCGTCCTCCTCCTGCTCTCAGGGAAAATCGAGACAGGTTAACAATGGCCCCAAAGAATCGGCGTACCAAGACTCCCAAACAGCCGGTATAAGATTTTTCTTAATAACCGCAATATGTTACCTGGTAGATTGCAGTAACCAAAATGGAATTTTTCTTAGTAGTTTAGAAACCCTAGTTTAGTTTTCCTTAACCTTTTTTTTTTTCAGGATTCTCACAATATCCGGCCAGCCCTAACACCAGGTATTAGTGTTCTTATTAATTTTCTTTTTTACTTGTTTTCTTTTCATTTTTGATTTTTTTTGACTTGTGTACCATTAAAGGCAGAAATTGGACACCTTTTTACCTGGTTGTTGCGTCAGCTGCAATTTTCATTGCCTGGTGTTGGTGGTATGCTTTGAGGGACAAAGGGGCTGTAGAGTTTCCGGACTACACGGAGATCAAAAATCTGAAAATCTTCATCTACCCCGACCCGGACATTGCAACATTTACTTCGAAAATTGCCGGGAATTGTATCCTGCCCGACTACATTATAAAAAACCTTCGAGGTTCGGCATTTTCTACACTGGACCCAGATGAAGCAGACTTCTTTTTGGTGCCCTTCCTCTTCCACTCTGTCCGTCAGGTTCTCTCTACTTCTTACTTAGATTTGCGTAGACATTTCTTTTACTGTTTACTTGATTGGTAAAGTGTCGTCAGCTGGTTTTATAGATGCAAAAGAAATAATTAGGCTTAGAGTTTGAGTCGGAGGTAGCTTTTTTTGCATATCCTGTCTTTGTTTCTGCCGTCTATAGCTTATTGTGGGTCGATTCTTTCTTTTACTGTGAATCTTTCACCCTCTCTCTCTCTCTCAATCTCCCTTATTTTTAATTTGTATATGAGTTTATTTCGGTTTATGGGTTCATTCTTGAATTCATCGCTTGCGAGTGAAACTGAAATCCGTATAACTTTCTTTTCCTCATTACATTTTTTCGACTAAATTGCAAATTCTGTCCAATTAGATTGTGAAGATAACAATTTCCCCATACCAATTTTGAAGTCAATGCTCTTTATACTCTGAAATTACATCAACATACTTAAGAAAAATGCATTTTGATTAAAGTTAAACAAATAGGGTTCAATAATTTATTGGAAAATTACCTTTTGCTATTCTGGTGAGGACTTCTTTTCTTGTTGTGACCATCCACGTGGCATTTTAAGTTGCATCATTTGTTGCATGGTATTTTTTCCTTGGTCACAATTCTAGGTTTACCCCTTGACCTCTTTCTCCGAGTAGGAACAACCTCATTAGTTCTCTTTGCTTTTTTCTAGTATTCGTACTGTTCTTCCAACATTTAGTGCTCATTCTTTCCTTCCATTGATAAGCATTAATGCCGGCTAATATACCTCCTTGTATGGTGCCAAAATCTTTAATGGTCAAGCCTTGTAGATGATTAACATTTGACTGCATATACAAAAGGCATTCTAGACAACTACCACTTTCTACAACCACCACTTTCTACAACCACAAGTTTGTATTGTGCCCTTAGATCCACCTTATATTGATCACCTTTCACATTCAACTTGAAATTTGTACTCATCAGATTTTAGGGGATGCAATCTACAAGATAATCAAAATCAAAATGGTCGTCTGTAATTTCCTGGATCTTGAGACACAATGAAAAATTCCATTTTTTGGCACATCTATCCCCGTTCTCCTCCTGCATTCTCTTCATCAATACCCTATTCTCCACACAAGCATTGAAAGAATTAGTTGTTCTTTGACTTCAAGGATATTGACGTTGATTGTTTCACATGTATTATTAAGGAGCAGTTCACACCTAGGAACAACGTTAAAGTGTGACCTACTCCACTCATGTGGTAGTTTTGCTGAATCTATAATACGTCTTTGTCTTGTATGGTATGGTTTGCTAGTTTGGAATGGTTTGTTAGGTATTTCATTTGTTTTTTGGACGACTGTTGAGATTATGTATCCGTTGGTGTAATTATATTTATGTTTTTATCTTGAATGAAATTAGTGTGTATTTTAAGGCGTGGTGAAGTCTAAAATCATAGGTTAGGATATATTCCTTGTCATTTTGTGCCTTGAAGACGACTTTTATTAGTTCTTGCATCATATTTTAAAATTTTTTGTTTATTAATAAAGTGTCGATTGTCTCACCGATTTACTTATGGACCAACAATAAGTTTGATTTGAAGCTAATTGTTTTATGTTTTTTTTTTTTTTTTTTTTTTTTTTTTTTTTTTTTTTTTTTTTTTATTTCGTTCGTATTTGAGAAGCGATCCGATGCCGATGTGGAATCTACTCTAACGAAATATGTGAGACAAATCAGTCTTAGTTATCCATACTGGGATAGGTTTCATGGGGCGGACCATATCATAGTCCCCTGTTCTAGTGGGGACATGATAACTACTGGACGAGTGCCGATGCTCGAAAAAACAATCCGAGTGGTTTGTTCAGTCAATCGGTGGTCAAATTTTAGCAAAACAGAGGATATATCTGCCCCTTGTGCCTTGCCGGATTTCTTAGCACCCTATCGAGAGAATAATTTGAAGAAGAGGTAAACTGATAGCATATTCCTTTATTTATTAGGACGATTTTATTTCCATTTTTTCAAAAAAAATTCAAACAAAAGTGGGAAAACGACTTTAAACAAGCGGGAAAACGAATTATCTTTTCGAATTGTTTGAATAGTTTTTCTTAACTGTATTATATAGTAATAGATTTATATAATTAATAATTAATATAAAAAATATTTTACAAATTTAAATACTTTTAAAAGTTGTATTTTAATTTATATTTATAAAGGTATATATATATATTCATATTTATTTTATATATATAAATATGAATGTCAAATCTAAGAATGTATAAAGATACTTAATTGGATATGTTATATAAGAAAAAAAATAAAAAATAAAAAAGCTATTAAGTTATAAAAAATATTTATAATTTAACTTGATCAAGCATTTTATAATTAGACCCGTGAGCAAATTAATTTGGTCAGATAAAGTAAATTAGTTATAAATTCAAATTACAAATCAATTTGGTTTCACAAGTTGAGATATTCTCGGATATCAAATATTAATTCTAAAATCATATAAATCCCAAAGCATATACATTTTTTGTTTTTAAAACAAAACAGGTAGGAATATTACAAAAATAGAAAAATGAAATAATTTTTTTCAAGTTACAAAAGCGGGAATATGAAGCGGAAAAACGAATAATTTTTTTAGTGTTTTTTGAATAATTTTTCTTAGTCGTATTATATAGTAATAGATTACAATACACAGGACTACTCTTGCGTACTGGGAAGGGCTTGTCAACTCCAAGACCCGCAAGGTGCTAGTACAACGATGGTCGGGCGTCCAGGATTTGGATATCACAAAGGCGAGAATATTGGCGAGGGAAAGGGGTCCCAAAATGAGAAAAGCCAAATTCTGTCTGTGTGTTGCGGGGTCGCCTAATCCGAATGCCTGCATAACGACAGCTATTCTTAATGGCTGTGTACCTGGTAAGTTCATTTTCAACTTTTTTTAATTTTGTTTTTTCTGTTGAAAGAGAACTTGACTTTGAAATTTTATTTTATAGCAATCGTGGAAGATGGCATTGTCTTGCCTTTCCACAACATTTTGGATTGGAGCAAGTTTGCTGTCATTGTGAAGGAGAGGGATATTTATCAGCTGAAGAAAATCTTAGAAGAAAAGGCTGCAGCATACACTATGTTGCATGCGAACTTGACAAAGGTAAAATGTTGCAAATTAACTAAATATTTCAATTTTAGTTCTGACAATTAATTTTTTATTTGTAGGTTCAGACGCACTTCTTCATGGATTGGGGCAAATCCACGGAATATGACGGTTTCCGGATGATTCTATACCAGATCTGGCTTTTGAGGCCTTCAGGTTTGTGATGTAATATCAGTGGGAGTATTTTAATTTCTAGGGAGAAAATATCAATCTAGTGAATTTCAGTCTTATCTAATTGAAAATATTATTTCAGGTGCAAGATCCTGAGATGAGATTTAAGAAGATCCAGCAACGAGACTTCCTGCTGGGCCAGTTTATTTGCCATGTTCGATCACTATTTCATGATCCCAAAACTCGTTTTTTTTCCAGTTTTCCACCGTAGTATGAAACTTCATATTTCGTCTTGGTTTTTGTCTTGGATTTCTTCTTTAATTTTGTGGAATTAAGTTTGGTTATCGAATTCAACACTCGGTTTTCTATGAATCGTGAATCTTCCTTTTAATCCTTGAATATGAATGTTTGGGTTGTTGAGATGCTTTTGTTGAATTCCATATGAGTGGCTAATTCCTAATAAGGGGATAAAATATTCTTGTTTGGTCTCGATAATCTGGCTTGAATTGTTTTTGTTTTTTTAAATAGGATTCATAAATTTGTGCTTGGAAGTTAAATATAATTGAAGAATGACATTTCAATTTTGCAATTGGGTTGAATTGGATATTGTTCTTTCGGGTTAAGTTTTTTATTCTAAATGATTAGTCGATTAATCATCTTCTATTTTTGTTAAACAATTTTTAGAATCGAAAGAAGAGAAATTGTATGCTTATGCTCGCATGAGAATTGAGGATAGATGATTTCGTAAAAGAATAATCCAAAAATTTAATAGGATTGTGAGATTTTATTTATTCATGTGAATTTGAAAGGATTGCTAGAAACCAACCATTAACACTAAATTACATGGGTATTATTTGAGATCTTTTAGACGTTTTAAATGGCGGGAGAAATATAAAGATAAAAAATAAAGAATCAAATTAAGAAAGAATAGGATGAATTTTGTTTGTTAGTTGATTTATACAAAACTATTGATTTGAAACTAGGAGATTGATGGATCAAATTGTGAGCATGTTAATGACTTTATTTGATCGGCCTTTTAAACTAAAACTCTAATTATGAAAGAGCTCAAGAAGGGTGTTTTAGGAAGAGAAAAAAAGATATACAATAGCTATTAAATTTTCACGATCTACCAAACACTTTCTAAAAAAATAATTAAACTACCAAACACTTATTTAACAAATAGTGAACAAACAGTTAATTTAGTTAGCCGAATGAAGAGACAAGTCCCGGTTACTCAAGTCGCTATTCATGTCTTTCTCTATTGACTGGATTTTTTTTTTTTCTTGGTTTTTGCTGTGACAGTTTTCGACATTGTTTGCTGCAATTTTGTAGGCTAAGTGTAATACCCCGTTCGATTTTGGATTATTTGGTGTTATTATTCATTTTTTTTTATCATTTGTGCCCCTTATTATTATTATTATTATTATTATTATTATTATTATTATTATTATTATTATTATTATTATTATTAACACTATTATATAGATGAATGTCTATTTATATATATATATATATATTTATTTGTCAAATTGTAATTATTTTGTCTCAATGCGTATTTTTATTATTAATGTTATTATTTTAAATATTATGTGTTTATATCCATTATGTCTGGTTTAATTTATTTTATTTGTCCCTCGTCGTCTAATCGAATCGATCGGAAATTCCTAGTACCGCGTACATTTTATTTCGGCCCGAAACGATTTAATTCTTTGGCCTTTTGTCATTTTATTTCCAGACCAAATAAAGTTTATGTAATGGCCCAGCTGAGTAATGTCTTTGGCCCAAGATGATGTATTAATTTTGGGCCCAATTAGGAGTTTATTTTGGATCCTAATTGAATTGCCAGCAAAACCATCTCCTTCCCCGTAACCGATCTCTCCTTCTTCTTCTCCTTATCTTCGGAACCGACCTGGTCCATCCCCCTCGTTGCCGTTGCGATTTTCTTGTGAAATCTCCTGGCCTCGATCGCTCGATAATCGGCCGCTTATCCCTTATATCTAGTCCAAGGCGATTTCCACTCTCATCAGAGGAGTCCACCCCTTTCGCCAGTATTATCCCCGAGTACCATCGTCACCATTAATTCCGGCAGCACCAGGCAGCGTTCCGCCGTCGCCGACCCTCAGCAATTCATTTCGCGAGCAGCACTTACGGGGAGCTTCGAGGTCCGTCTGTCGAGTTGTTCATCGAGCTTCTGAGGGCCGTTTGCGCGATTCACTCCACACCGATCTGATTTTCCGATTTCTCGCTAATTCCCGAAGACGGGTATTCTATTTCGAACATCCTCGTTCTAATTTCGTGCTCGAGTAGTGTCGTTAGATTTATCATGTTCTTGGAGTGAGACTTGCTGCTTGCTGTTTAATTCCGATTCATAACAGTCGAGAATTTGGTATGAATTAATGAACTCATGTTCGTATGTTTCAAACTCTGTTTGTTGCTGTAACCTGCTCGTGAGTTTTGAAGCCCCGAGTTGTTGTTTCGGAGTCCCGATTCGTTGTTTCGGAGTCTTGCCATTATATTCCCGAGTCACCTTTCATTGTTGTTCGTTATCTCTTTCGAACTTTTCTGTTATAATCTTCGTGCTATTATGTTCGTGAATTATTCGTTGGTCTGATTATCGTATTTGTGTTCGGTTCATTTTGTTGTCGTATTTGCGTTTCGGATATTAGTCGTAGGACTGGAACTCTCGAATTCATTAAAGGGGATTGTGTTGTGCTGCTGTGTTATTAGGTTGGTTTGGAGTCTCGTGTTGCCATTTCAAACTTTACCGTACATTGCGTTGTCCGTTTTAAAACCACGTATTGTCGTTTCGACTCTCGACCATTTAAATCGGCTTTAAACAATTTTCAAATCTTGTAAATGTGTTGTTTTCGTAGACGTTTTAAATTCTCGACACGGGTGTTGTTGGTAGTATTGTTGTCGAGTTTAAATTTTCTGCTAAAACTTAGCTGCGAAATCTGAAAATGCAGTTTTGAAAGATCTGCTGTCAGTTGCTCTCAAAATTGCAGCTCTGTTCTTTTGTCAAAGCCCAGGCTCTTATTTGAATTTTTGTACCTCAATGTTTAGTTTCAAGTCGCAAGACCTTGCGTAGCGAGGTGGCGCGCGGCGCTGTCTTCTCCCAGCGTGGTCGCGGGTTCGATCCTGCCCTTGTCAAAAGTTTCATTTTTTTTATATATATAAGGGTTCTTCATTTTTTTTATATATATAAGGGTTCTTCAGCGCGCGGGCCATAGGGCCCGATTCCAGCCCGCGCGCGGCCCGTCTCTCTCACAGCAACTCCAGCCCGCGAGCCCGCGTCCCGGCCCAGTGGAGGCCCGAGTGCCTTTAGCCCTTGTGGTTGTTGGGCCAGGCCCAATGACCGCACAACACAGGCCCAGATCCGCGGCAATTAGTGTGTTGGCCCAGTTCCTTAGCAAATTATTGGCCCAGTTTTATCATATTAACCCAATTCGTATTTTTAAGCCAATTTTGTGTTCCGAAGCTCGTTTTTCATACCGATTTCAATTTTAAAAAAATATCTTTAAAAATAATAAAATTTTGGAAAAATTATTTTAAGTCTCGAAACTTCAATTTTGTCCTCCGAGTCATATTTTTCAAAAATGAGAGAGTTCCAAGTCCACGAAAAATCCGATTTTGACCCTTAAGCCTAAATTTTTATTAAGTATGGGTTTTGTGTTAAATTCGAGTAGTGAGATAGATTATTTATATATTATCTCGCTTAAATGTAGGTGTTTGAGAAGTCGAGCCCTCGATCTACGTGCTTGCTTTTGTGTGATACTCTACCCCGATTTCCAGGTGGGTTTTAATCTAAAATTTGCTATGCTATATTTGAGGTAAGATTTTTATACTTTGTGTTCTATGAATGTATGTGTGAGTCATGAGACGGTGCCTAGTGGTGGGCGATCTCCAACCTTGTGATAGGTAGACTCACTTTAGCCTAGTTGATGGGCCGTGACCGTTGATGTTGAACCTCGGCACGACTGTACTCCCGCTGACGAGTTTGGGCTTACCCCTGGCGGCTTTTGATAGGTGTGCACATGAGTATAGTGATGAGTAGGAGAGTGGTGTGATATGTCTTTTGACCATGTACTTGCATATGACTCTAGTATAGGCTTCTTACCAATATATTATGCATAGTGGTGAGCACCTCGTTTATATTTGTGCTCATCCCCACCTGCTCTTCATTGATGCAGGTTAAGCACGTGTGGAGCATGACGAGACTAAAGACGAGTGGGTGGTCAAACATTATTAATGCTTCTTATTGCTTCCGCATGCTTTGATATTTATGTTGAGATTATCAGACTTTGTTATTCATCCCTATTGCTTTCGGGATTGGTTGAACTGTGGAACCATGTGGAATATTATTATCAGTTTGGATTATGTTGACAATCCTATTGCTAGATATGTTGAAATCTAGTCTTGGAACTTGAATTATGCTGAATATTATCGTTTCCCTTATGCTGATTATGTGTTTAACTTTGGAGAGTTCTCAAGTAACGCCAAATGTTTTATGAATCGATAAATGGTTTTCGAAATTTTAAAACAAGATTTTTGGATAAGTCCGGAATTGTCTTTAAAAATCTTTGGGGCGTTACACTAAGAGAAGTACGACTTCAACGAATTACAAGATACAAAACCCGACTCGCTCTTCTGTTGCGCCCCCAAAGGTCGAACAACAATTTAAGACCGACTCAGCCGAAGCAAACTGAAAACCCTCGGTCTTCTTGCTTCCTATTGGTCCATAGTTATCACTCTCAATTTGCATAACAATATCCATTATACATTGTGTTACCTACAATTAAAAATAAAAGGGTGAAGCTACAAGATTTAGTTATAATTAGGGTTGGTATAACCGAACCGATGACATTATTTCGGTAACAACAAAATATGAAACCATTATCGAATCGATTGTAATCGGTAACCGAATGTTTGGTTACCGAGATAATCAAAAAACTGAAATTCAGCAATAATAATGCAACTTGATTAAGTCCCATATTCATCCAACATGTTTCAACATGATTAAAGTCCAACAACCCAAAAATAGCAACATTCCAACGTTCATCCATCAATAATACCAACAATATTCATTCACCACATTCTTCTTATTTTTAATTCTTTATCGGTTCGGTTTCGTAAAATCGAAACTTTATGGTTTGGAACGGACACCGAACTGATGACAAATCAGTGACGATATAAATGAGTTGGTACGGTTTGATTTATTCTCTCATTAGTTCGGTTCAATTAGATTCGGTTTTCAGTTTTCAGTCAAAAAATATTAGCCCTACTTATAATTTAATTATTTCCCTATCACCTAAAACACCAAATATATATTTTTTAGTGGTAATGGTGCTTTATAGCACTTCAACAAAACAAAAAATGAAATCTAGCCAACTTTATAAGAAAAATGAAATATAGCCATTTTAACAGGTGAAAAGACATAATTGCTCTTACACACCATTTTATTATCTTTTTCCCATTTTCATTTTTTCACCATTTTCCCTCTTTTTTTCTCCATCTTCATTTCCCCCTTTTTTTTGAACTCTCTAACCTCGACGAAACTCTCTATCTCCGTAACCTCGAAGAATTTCTCGGCGAGTACTCTCTCTGTCTTCTCGGCTTCGTCGACTTTCTCTATCGGTGTGTACTCTCTCTCTATCTCTCATTCTCGGCCTCGTCGGCGCTCTCTATCTCGAATTCTCAGCCTCGTCGGCGAAAAAAGGGTTCTCATTCTCGGCGAGTCTCTCATTCTAGGAGAATTTCACGGTACTCTCTTTCTCTCGTTGTCCTCTGGCGAAAAAAGAGTTTGGTCTGATTTAGGGTTTTTGGCCTTTATTTCAGAATTTTTATGGTTTTTAGTTAAAAGTTGTATTTTGAGTTCAATTAATGCTTTTAGGGTTTTTTAGTTAATATTTGTATTTTCAGGATGGGTAAGTACGGACGCGCTGTAAAATGTTCGGTCTTTTACTCATTTAACAGCGGCTTGTGTGTGTGTGTGTGTGTATGTGTGTGTATGGTTTTTGCTGAAATTCGGTTTGGTGCGTGAAGGAAGGACCCGAAGGGCATATCCTGGGAGCACCAAAAGCCGGGCACATAACGAGGCTCGAGTTCAACAAGCGCCTTGAGAAGGATGCCGATGCACGAGAAGCTTTCGAGCGTCAGGTAAGAGAGGAGAAGGAGCGCAGGAAAGCCATTCGCGAGGTGGGGACTTGTGAAAACTGCTATTTTAGTTATAAATGCTATGAATTATTGTCTTGCTGGTGTGAATTGTTGTCTTGATTGTTTAGTTTTCTTGCCGGGTTGTTTTGTTTCTATGAGGCTCTCAGTTGTGGCATTTGTGTTGTTGTGTATCTTGGAGGGATGTTCATCTACTGTTTCTTTGTTTTTTTTTTTTTTTCTTTTTTCTTTTTCTATTATTCGATGTTAGTCTCGGGTGATACCGGATTCTAAGGAGGGATTGGTCGAGTATTTGTTAGATACAGAGGCTCAGGAGATTGAGTTTGAGATTGCACGATTAAGGCCTCGATCAGTTTCTTGGTTTTATGCGTGCTTCATTGCAATAGTTTACAGAATCATTTTTCATGTGCTTTTTTTTTTTTTTTACTTTTCCTTGAATGTTATAAGCTGCTAAGTCACTCGAGATCAGTGAATTACTGTATTTCAAGCCTATTGAATGAAATGATTCTTGTATGTTATCACTAACAAAGTTCCAGCAAGCTGATAAAATTGTTTAGTATGGTTCCCGAATCTTTCTCTTTTATATGTAGTCCTTTTAGGTTGTCCCGTCCAAGAAATATAAAGATCAGCCATCTATTTTGTATGAGATAGACATTATAACTTGAAACTGAAATAGCCTAATGTCCAGTCTAATATTGTAATTCTGTTATCCCAGTGCTATTTGTACTTCATTTTTTGAGGTTTTGCGGGTCTGGCTATTTTTAAGAGGATAATTTTCAATTACACTCAAACCTTAGTTTGGAACTTTCCAAAGGTCATGTTGAATGCTCCAACAGACTTTAGTTTCTTTTTCTGGGCCATGCTTCCTTTCCTTTCAGAAATAATTGGGGCTTATCAATTTGTTAGCTTGATTACTAACTATAGTGATATGTTTGTCTAACATTTCCTTCGCATGTTCTTATGTAATTGCAGCATATATTTTTTTCTCAAATCTTCTACGTGTTGTAAGTGTGCCAAGGGTAATGCAGTGGGCAGGATGGATGTGAAATAAAACAATGTGTTTGTTGAAAGGGTTATGGTTATAATAAAATGTTAATAATCGAGTGGAATGGTTTTGTTATTGGGAACATTGCCTTAAATGACTGAAACATTTAGCCACTTATAAAACTGCATATCTAACAACAAAGTCATTCCAAAATAACTAGTACAAACCTCTTCTGCAGAATTAATTTGTTACCTCATAGAATTACATGATAATGGACACCTAAAATGCTCATCACTGCAACACTTTAATTTTGCAGAACTTAAACTACTCTAGCTATTGATATCAGCCTTGCGTATTACAATAGCTGTCATACTGTTACAATTAGTTAATGATCAATATCATATTTCGCCTTTTATTTTTTTGTTCAAAAGAGAGAACTCATGATATCCCGATGCAGATTGAATGAGGGTTTTTTCTCTCATCTGAAAATTGAGCTAGGAAAACTAAGGTTTGCTGTGTCCAAGACCCAGGTTCGTTATTATATTCTCAACGTGTGTTTTCCCATCTGATGAACGAGCACATATCACTAAAAGCATGTGAAAATGATTGTTGTCTATAGGATATGGAAGACAGAGTAATCGAGCTGGAAACTCTTGGAAAAAGCCCTGCAGGAAGGAGTAGGTCGATGAATATAGCAAATAATTATGCAAAAGTAGTGTTTGACTATTTGGTCAACCTTTTACTTTATTGTTCTCTTGCAGAAGCATATGATAAGATGCAATCCGACCTTGTAACAGCAAGGAAAAGCTTGATAAAGCTTTTAACATCAGATGATGTCAAGGCAACTGTATGCTACTTCAATATCATTACTAATATTACTATAATCTATATTATTGGTGCTATCTTCTTTAAGCCTTTTGTTTACTGGTGGATTGTTTGTATACAATGCAGCTGTTAGACATGGTTGAGCAGAATGAGCTGAACAGATTGTTGTTGACTCTTCTTGATGAAAATATTACAAATGCATATCAGGGAAACCAGGTGAGACGAGTCATAAACTGAAATTCCAGGAGCCAGTCAACCCTACCCCCCTCCGCCACCACCATATTCGAAGGTCCACAGTGACTTTTCACTATGCTTTGATTATGTTCTATCCTAGGTTTTGTTTTGAATGTTGTTCGCACTTTTGAACTACAGAACATATTTTTCTCTTAGTTTTTGATAGGAACTCATCTTTGAGTGTGAAAAACTCCAAGATTGTTATTTTCAGATTCGTTTTGCACTCGGATTTTGACATTGAACCTTCGTATTAATCATAAGCTTCTATTTTGACGTTGAATCGTATTAATCATAAGTTTCTTGAACAAGAAACTCGCTTCCTATTCAAGAAACCTATTTCTTGTTCAAGAAACCTCTCGCTTGTTCAAGAAGCAGTTGTCTTGTTCAGGAAACCTGTTTCTTGAACACTGTTTCTTGTTCAAGAAACATGTTTCTTGATTTCAAGAAACTGGTTTCTTGAACAAGAAACAAGTTTCTTGAACAAGACACATGTTTCTTGTTTAAGAGACAAGTTTCTTGAACAAGACACGTGTTTCTTGTTCAATAAACAGGTTTCAGACAGGTTTTTTGTCAACAGACAAGTTTCTTGCTTAAGAAACCTGTCTGTTGCTCTAGAAACTTGTCTGTTGTATAGGAAACTTGTCTCTTGTTCAAGAAACTTGTTACTTGTTCAAGAAAAAACCTCTTTCTTGAAACTTCTGCTTTGTTGTTTCTTGACATATTTCTGTTTTTTTTTTTTATATTTAAAATATTTTGTTTTTAATAAACTAGAAACTATTAAAGAAAAATAATATTAATGATCCAATTTTGACTACTGGTATTACATGATGTATCAAAATGAATGCTAACACGCAAACATGAGAATATTGTGTATAAAGGTCAATTACGTTACTTGATGTGGACCTCTTAAAATTACAATATGCAAAAAATTTCCGTTTTCTTGTTCAAGAAACTGAACGAGAAACAATTTCTTGAACAATTTCTTGTTTCCTGATTATGTTTCTTAAGAAAACAATTTTTGAACAAAAAATAGTTCAAGAAATAAGTTTTTTGTATGTGAGACATGTTTCTTGTTCCAAGAAACCTATTACTTGTCAAGAAACCTGTTTTTGGTTCAATAAATTGTTGTTCCAAATTCGAAGTGTCTGAGGACAAAAACACTATTTCGATTTTAGGTGACGGCTTTTGGGGATGTAGCAAGCATTTCCTGGACCTAGGGACCAACACTATCCCCATCTTTATATTGAGATCACACGAACTTTGATGTAAGAATTGTCTTCCTCTTCCACAACACTTTAAGATTTGTCTACGATCTAAGATGGTCATTGTAGGCCTGCATTCTGAAAATTGTTGGGTGCTTCCGAAATTTATAGAAATACAAGTAAAATATCAATCTTTTGAGGAATGGAGAGAATTTTGGCTTCTAAAAAGTTCTTGTGGTGCCATTTCTTTCGATTACTATTGTTATTCAATTAAACGTTTACTCAGTCTATTTATATATAGTCCTTACTAAAACCAAGTGTGAAGGAGGGGTTGGCAAAGTAGTTCTAACAGACTCTAATACCTAAAAGTTGAATTGAAAGTTTTTCGCCAGTCCATGAAGAAAGTAGGCATTCCCGAATGTTATTGTCCTAATGAAACCATTTGAACCATAACATTCTCTCTACAACCAAGCCAAGTCCCTAGAAAAGAAAATAAATAAAAATAAAATAAAATCCTAAAATCAAGTCCCTTTTCGCCTATGCATGATGATAAACCTCCTCCTACTAACACCATCCACATTCTCACCAATCTTAGCCCACTGTGCCATTCTTCTCTTGGCCAACTCCGAAACCCCCATCTTCTTATCATCCTCATCCTTTATCAAGTACTTTCCTCCCCCGAACACCCAACTATTTGTTTCAAAGTCTCAACCACCTTACTCATCTCCGGCCGGTCCCTTGCGCTTTTCACCAAACAACCATTGGCTAATTTAGCCATTTTGCGAGTCGCACTAAGAGAGTACTCTTTATCTTGCCTCGGATCAATTATCGTGCTGAACTCGTTATCCAGTAGCACATTTGATGCCTTGAAATCCCGGATATGACCTAATGCATTAGTTTAAACAAATGATAAAAACGAAAAGGACTTTCGAAGTTTAGACAAGGATCCGTAAAAAAATAAATAAAAAAATAAGTAAATAGTGAAAAAGGATAAACACCTGAATCTCTAAGTCTTATGCAGATATGCTAAATTTTCACAAGAATTAAATTTTCAAAAATAATTATAATAATAAACTTAAAATAAACAATGAACGAGTAATCGAGCGAAAAATAACTTCAACTTATTTATTCCTATCTAGCTCGGTCCGGGTCTTGACCTTTCTCTGGGTTATTGGGTCCACCTGTTCCCCTCGATCCAGGGATGGTGTGGGCCCATTATTTTTGTGCCATTTTTCTAGATTGGTCTTTTTTGGCCATTTTCTAGATCATCTCTTTAACCACAGAGCATCCTGAAATCCTGCATCACTAGGGCTCAGTTCAACATAGTGTGTGCTTGACAAAGTCGTGAGTTCAACATCAATTGTTCTACTCCCAGCCTGGTAAACAAAAGATTTAAGTTTGTGCTCAAGTTAGAACCTTCAAATGATCAAACAACTCAACAAACTTGTGGTTCAAAAAAGACATTAACCAACAATTATGTCATAAGAAGATTGCAAGCAGAGAACTCACATCAACTTTCCAGTTCTTGTTTTCCATTTTCACATGCAAAGTAATATTTACAGAGCCACATCAGAACATACTCATTCAGTTTGTGAACACCAAATCCAAATTTACATTTCTCGCTCATCATCAATGAAATTGAAGATTGATTCACATTTCTTATACATAGTTTAGTTTTTTTTTTTCATTTACTTCGCTCTTCCCTTTTCATTTTAGATTCAATGGATAGCTATACAAAGCAATAGTTGGTATGGGAGCTAAATACATCAAATAAAATCTGAATTTCCATTGGACTTATAAAATTAATAGTATAGATCATCTTTCTTTTTCACAGTTCAATGAAGACATTACGTAGCACTACATGGCGTCATAAAATTTTCCAAAAACATACAAAAATGATTAATTAATACATGTGACAATTCATCATCAATAAACTTGGCCTGCTTAGTAATAACCCGACACGTACTAAATAAAAAAAAATACAAAACAAAAAGAATTTGTATAAGCAAAATTCTCACAAACACATATCTAAGGCACGAATTTAGCTCGAAATCCACACGTTCAGCAATTACAATACATAAACGAGCACTTAAACACATATTATATAACTCTAAGCAATGAAATATTTCTAAAGCCCGAAACACACAAAAACGAAAAAAGAATCACATTTCGGTACTGTTCTCGGGATTAGTACACGAACAAAACGATAACCAATATGGGTCATTCGGAGGCCGGGAGTACGCTCGTTGGGGTCGATGATATTGGCTTGCGGGGTGGGGGTGCGTATACGGAGGTCTGGGAGTCTGCTCGGGAGTGAGGGGCGCTGCGAGTTCCCGGTGGTTTTGATCGAAGGCTACACGAGCAGTGGAGCACGGTTTGCACATAGGGGGTACGGGAGATCCTGTTGGGATGACCGACGGCGTGGACTGCTGCCTCAAGCTCAAACACGAAGGCAACAGAGTCTGCAATTCGCGCGGGATGCTGGAAGTGGACTACCGGGGATGGTGGCCTGCGCGCCGGAGGAGTTCGCCGTGACTGATTTCACGAGCTGGAATAGAGCACCGGCGATGGCTCGCGACGAAGCACGTTCAAGATGATGGTGGAGGAAGCTTGATGGTGATGGAGAAGTGCATCGGTGATGGGTCTCTGCGGTGGCTAGCGACAAAGGTGGCTTGCCGATGGGGACCTTCACGATGTCGGGCCGATTAGGAGGCGGTGATGGAGATGAAGCGATTGGAATAGAGCTCGCTGGTGGAGCAGAGTGGCCGGATTTCTGCAACTAGGGCAGCGTCTTGCGAGAAAAGAGATATGAGGTGGTCGGTTTTATGGTGACGGGATAGCGAGAGAGATCGATGGATGGCGAGAGAAAAATCTCTTCTCTATTGTTATATTTCGATGAGAGAGATGGAGAGTTCAGTAAAAGCTGCGCCCGGTGGAAAGAAAAGGGAAATAATAGGTATAGTATAACATTAGGGTTTGACAGCTTGTCCATCAAGAAAAGGAAATAGAAGACTGGGCTCGCGGGTCTCGGTTCACAATTAATAGTCAAGGCTCGATAATATTTGCATAATAATTAAAATAAAACTGAAATAAACATATATATATAATTCACATAATAATACTAATTAATAATACACATAATAATACTATTTAATCAATTAGGCACATTAGACAATTATATTATTAATAATAATAATAATAATAATAATAATAATAATAATAATAATAATAATAATAATAACAATAAAGACAATAAATAATAAACTCAATTATTCCATATTCAAACAGATTATAGTCGAGTTACGCGATTAAACTGAATCGCCTACGACGAACATTTTTAAAGTAAAACGATCGAGTACTCCGATAGCGACTAATAAATATAACCTTATAAATAATATTCGATAAATAGAATATTCCAACGATTTCTATAAATCGAATGGTGCATTACATAAGGGTGCTCTTGATCAGCGCAAGCCAACCACCAAAAGAAAGATGTCTATGCGACCAACCAGTAATCCTGTCGATCATCCTCTGCCTGATGCCCGCAAAGAGCGCTCTCGTGAGGTTGCCCTTATATAAAGGGGCACCAAGGTAGGTAATGGGATGGTTGCCGCGGGCAAAGCCAGTGATGTTGTGGACCCGCTGAGCCCACCTGTCCGCGCTGGAGGATGATAGGGTGAAGATGCTCTTCTGCATACTAAACAACTGGCCGGTAACCGAGCTATAATGCTCCAGAAGGTGCATAAGCTCGACTAGCCCATCATCATCCGCCGGGTGAAGATGATGATGTCATCCGCATAAGATAGGTGCGAGATGGAAGAACCATAGCCACGAGTGTTATATGTCATCCGTGGATAGTCGCGGATGAAGCCGTCGAAGCAGCGAGAGAGGTAGTCCGCCGCAAGGACAAATAGGGACGGGGAAAGAGGGTCTCCCTGTTTAAGGCCTCTAGATGAGGGAAAAAAAATCAGTGGGGCTACCATTAACTAGGACTGATAACGTGCAGTGCTCCACACACGCCTCCACAAAACTGATCCACCGCTCAGAAAATCCAATCCTAGCCAGTGACTCCCTAAGAAACGGCCACTCCACCCTATCATACGCCTTAGCCATGTCTAGCTTCAGCGTAATGTTCGGTGCCCACTTCCAGTCTGCATAGGAGATATCGTGGATCATCTTTTGATCAAAAAGAATGTTATCACTAATGACTCGATCCTTGACGAAACCACTCAGGTTCGGAGAGATGAGGGAGGGGAGAATAGGGGAGAGACAACCTTTAAAATTTTTCAAAATAAGCTTATTGGTCACTTTACACAGGATGATGGGCCTGTAGTCAGACCAAGAGCTCGGATTGGGTCTTTTAGGAATCAAGACGACAGAGGTAGACGTGAAGGAATTCGGCATCCGGTGACCGGAGAAGAAATCCAACATTGCCTCCTCAACTCAGGCTTGACTATATCCCAACAGACCTGATAGAAGAGAGAAGAGAACCTATCGGGGCCAGAAACGCTGTTGCGATCAATCCCGAAAACAGCATCCCTAACCTCCTCCCTACTCGGGAGCTCACAGAGGCCGACCAGATCCACCGAAGGAGGGATGGTAGGGAAGAAAGAGGCAGTCAGGGCAACGAAGGACCCTCTGTCAGAGGTGAAGAGGGTCTGGAAGTGAGCAACAGCCGACTCCCAAATCTCAGACTCCTGGTGTACGGCTTAGCATGCTTCTGCCTAACGAAGCCCTAGAAGAACCTAGTGTTCCGCTCGCCCTCGGCCACCCAGCAAACGGCCGCCTCCTGCTTCCAAAAATCCTCCTCCATAAAGAGTCAGAGCTGGTACTCGGCATGGCAGCGGTGCATCGTAGTCCTATTCTCCAGAGTGGGATCCAGGTCATAGGCCCGCTCAGCCTCCGCGTGCTCACTCTGAGCCACAAAAAGGTGCTGATGGAGGTTTCCAAAAATATCCCAGTTCCACTGTCTCAGCCTATGCCGCAGTCTGCCGAGCTTAGCCTCGAGATTGCGCAGCGAAAGCCAAGAATCCTTGACAATGTCATGGAAAGAGTGGTGGCGAACCCATATGTTCTGGAACCTAAAGAAAGCGCGGCGGGGGGTGCTCGAAAATCAACACCTAATGAGGAGGGGTGAATGGTCAGACCTAAATTGAGTGAGATACGTGACCGCCTTGACCGCAAACCCCTTCGCCCATGCCTCAGAAACAAAGGCACAATCGAGCCTCTCTTTGAGGTTGTCCCTAACCCATGTGAAGGGCTCACCCTCACATCTAGCATCAATTAACTCACAGTCCGTCACTGCCTGAGCAAAGTCGCACATCTCCCAAGACCGGTCCGTACGACCACCCATACGCTCATCGGGATGCAGAAAGATGTTGAAATCGCCACTAACCAATCATGGCAATCCCTCCATACTTTCAGCAATCCCATGCAGAGTGTCCCACAGATCATATCTCCCAGCCCTATTACACATGGCATAGACCAAGGTGTGGAATATAGGCTCAGGGAGGTGGACAGCAGAAAGCTCAACATGAAGCACCTGATCAGTGTCCCGGAGGACCCGACAAGTGTAATCACGCGAGTGGAAAAACCATATCTTATGCAAAATATTGCTCATGCCTGAGTGGAAGCCAAGGTGACGTGAGTGCGAATCATCGGCTCAATAAAGCCAATAAAATCAAGTCTATGATCACATATGAGAGAGTGAAGATGAGAAAGAGTGGCCCTATTAGCCAGGCCTCGGCCATTCCAAGTAATGGAAGTGATAGACATATCAACGGTCGCAAGAGCCACCAGACAGAGTCCGAATGTGGCGAGGCTGAGTCGAGCCACCTGAAGGAGGAGGTAGGTGGCGAAAGGATCGAAGAGCAGGGGAGAAAGTCCGTCGTGTCATGCGCGGTGTGGGTCTGGTCTTCGAGGGGGGACGCCCTTGGTAGGCGCTCATGGCCTGCGAATCGTCTGGCTTAGCAGTCTGACCCAGACCGTCACTAAGGACATGCCCCATCTTTGGGGCTGTCTCATGTCTGTCATAGTGGACAAAAGCACTAGATGTGAAACTCTCGTACGAGACATCATGCTGGGTGCGGTTAAGACCACATGTCTGCTCAGGGAGGGGGGAAGAGAGACTTCAGCCAGCGGAGCACTCAGGTGCTCATCGACAGAGTGTGGCTGGAGACTAGCTATATGCTCAACCAAGCTCCCAATCTCAGCAGATGGGGGGTGTGGTGGCTCTTCCCCTTTCGAGGGAGTAGTGACGGGAGTTGTCCTCATCTCCAGAGATTGGTTCTGGCTAGATGAACGAACAGACAAAGGAACAGCGTCACGAGTGCTGTCATCCGATAAATGGATAGACATGCCACTAGACGAGGTGGTCGGCTGCAACAGATCATCTACAAGAAGGTCATCATCGTCTAAAAGCGCAAGATCCAAAAACCTATGGGGTTCTCTAGAGGAAGGCTCAGTCTCATTCTCAGCTTCAGGGGAGAGGACTGCAAAGAACGAGTGTTTGGCTTTGAAGGCCGATTGTAAGGTATATTTGGGAATAAAGCCCGTGGCCTTGGACTTGGGCCCTACTGTAGGTAGCCGCTCAGACTGGTTAGGATGAGCATCCTTCCCAGTCTGGGCAGTGCCATCCATCACAGCCTTGCCCTTATCTTTGGCCCCCTTTGGGGTCCCGGGAGCATGGAGATGGCTTTTTCCCTTTCCTCTCGTGTCTCTCCAGCCGTTAGAGGGCCCCAGCTGAGTCGCTCGATGGCGCTGCGGCAGAGTGGGTCATGGCTTATTGCCACTAATGTAGCAATCAGGCGCTATATGCCCCACATGACTGCATGAGGTACAGAACGCGGGGATATTCTCATAGATCACCCGCTGAACAAAGGTCTCTGAGCCCTGCCCAATCCCAATCCTGTGGATAGGCTTCACTCTGATATCAATCTCAACACAAAACCGCGCCATATTAGCCCTGGACAGGAGGGCAGTCGGGGCATCAATGCGGACAGGTTTTCCGACACACTTAGCAAGTGTGGTGATGGAATCCCGGTCATAAAGGTATGGTGGAAGGTCGAGGAGACGGCACCACACGGGGACGATGGGCGTCTCCATCTTCGGGTTGAACCCGAAAGTGTACTTGAATACCCTAGCTGGGCATCCACACACGGGAATAGAGGTCTTAAGCCAAGCCTCATTATAGTCCTCGGGGAGATTAAACGAGATTAGGAGATGGTTGAAATTATACCACTTATAGGAAAACCTACCCTTAAATCCCAAATTACCTAATCCAGCAGATATATCTCGGGGGGCAGGGATAGCTTAAGAGAACTTAAAGACCAAGGTGTTAGCTAACTTACCGACAAGGGTGTTAGCTTCGACCTGAGTGAATCGAACCTTCACTTTGTTTCCCTCCGGGCGGATAATGGTCCCGCATGCATGATCGTAATTCCCATCAAAAGTGAACTTCTTGGGCCTTGGTCGTGGGGTACTCTTGTCACCATCTCTCTTTCTCGTAATAGCCTCCCGAAAGAAGAGCGTGATAGGGGAGGTGCCCGGAGGAGGCCCGGCTACCGCGGGATTGATTGTGGAAGCGCCCATCGGCAATGGCCCGTTCGAGAAGAAGGGCCGCAGGTGTCAGACTAGGGCTCGTAACAACTACACCATCTTCCCGCATGTACAAGACGGTCAGTTCGGCACTTCCGGGTGATGGAGAAGAAGGTCCCGTCCAAGTAACGGGCCTAGAAACAGCCGTAGAGGGGTCTTCGTAAGCATTCCAGAATCCGTCGTCGGCGCTGGCGCTGTGTTTGTGCCGTTTTTTGTTGTGATTTTTCTTATTGTTTCGTCGTTCTTGTTCTTCTATTTTATGTCGTTTATTTTATTATTTATTTGAATAATGTTTTATTGTGTATTTTCCGTTAGTTCGAGTCTTTTGTGTGTTTTTCGATTATTTTCCTCTATTTTCTCTATTTTTCTCGTTGATGGTGTGTAGGTCCGAAAATTTGACGGGGAATTGTTCGAATAATATTTTGAGCCGGTTAATGAGGGTTGATACACAAGTTTGTTGGCTACGCATGGGAAAAATAGAAATGTGATTTAGAGTTAAAACGAAGTCGTACGAACAAAAAACGCAAAGTCTAGCAAACTACCAACCCTTTAATGGTTGGAAATTCCATAAAATTTGTATTCTGGGCAAAAGTGTGGTTTGCAAGCACATTGAATAGAGGAGTTCGTTAGCTACGCGTAGGAAAAAACGAAAGTCAATTCCGAGTTCAGACGAGCCCAAACGAGCCCAAAACGTGAAGCCCAGCATGCTGCCGCGCCCGCATCGCGGCGCGACGAGCTCGTGACGGACCTTCAGAGACCTCCTCCATGGCTCCACGACGCGAAATGCCTCCGCGGCGCGAAGAACTCATTCTCCACAGCGTGAAGACCCTTCGCGGTGTGACGAAGACCTTCTCCACGCCGTGGAGACCCCTCACGACATGCATAACAGCCTTCATTCACGCCGGGACGATTCCTCGCGCCGCGCCGGGCCGTCCTCCTCCCTCGCGCCGCGTCCTCTACCCCACGCCGTGCCTTCATCTCCACCTCAGTCTACTTAGAAAGCAAACAGGTAATCACGCCAGGAAGGACCAGTCACGCCGTGCAGAGCAGCTCCTCCACGCCGTGTCCACAGTCCACGCCGTGTCCACAGTCCACGCCGCGGCCACCAGCTGAGTTTTCTTCTCCGTCGCGCCGTGATGTCCAGCTCCTCCGCGCCATGTTCTCTCTGTCACGTCGTGCAGTCCGAGACCTCCATGCCATGCAGCAGGAGCTGTGTCATGGCCAAGTACATCATGTCTCCAGATTTTCTGCAGAGTGGAATAAAGTGGGCATAAAACCAGGACAAGTGCTCCACTATGTTCTTATCAGATATTTCTCGTTTCTTTTTGTTATAAATGTGTTTCTTCTTATTCAAAAAGACACGCTCAATTTTCTCTTCTTCAGAGAAGGGAGCTCGGCTCCTTCATCTTCTTTCTTATTTTTCTTTCGCAACTTTCTTTTCTTATTTTTTTTCTTTTATTTTATGTATTTTTATTTGTAAGTCGGACGTCGGTTGGAGACACGAGCTTGGCATTTTCCTATGATTTATCCGGTAATTTTTCTGTTATCTATTTTCGGTTATGTTATTTTCGTTTTATTTGTGTTATGTTATTTCAATCTTGCGATAGGAAAATAGGGACCTCAGTGAGGACTTATTATTTCGAGTTTGAATTGATTGGCATAATATGTTTTATTTTGTTTGTTTTATTTTTATAGCTCGTCTATGTGTGTTAAGGTTCAATACATGTTTATCCGGTATAGAGGTTTCGACTTTGGTAAAAGAGGAATGATCTAGGGAAGACTCGTATTCGAAGACTTAGGATCACTAGACTTGTGTGTTTTCTTTTTCGTCATTTTTATTTTCGTCAAGTTACGTGGACTCCGTGTAACCAACATTCGATTGTTCTTTTGTATATTGCATTTTTATTATTTGTTCATAGTTAGTTATTTAATTTCGTTTTATCAATCCCCCATCATCTTGATAGAATGTTTAGGATTTTATTTTCGGTCTTGTGAAATTGACGACTAGATAGTAAACGACGCTCCGAACATTCTTCCTTTGAGAATGACTCGAGTCTGGATAGCTCGGTTACCAATTTATCCACTCCCAAAAATACTGCAAACACACTGGAGTCGCCGGTCACCGGCAATGAGGCCGCTCCGGCCGGCGGCTGCTGAGGGTGGGTAGGCGAGAACGGTTTAAGATTGGCAGCAGGGTGAAGGAGGGCGGGCTGGGCTGGGAACTGATGTGTAGTGGCCTAGGTTGTGGGATATCTTGTGGGCTGTGAGAGTGGTGAATAGGGCGGCCCAATAGGTTGGAAAGAAAATTCTGAGGGTTAGGCTTTAAGAGGCCCAAAAGGAGGAGGGAGAGAGGGTGGAAAGTTGGTCCTAAGAAAAGAAGAGCCCTCTGGGAGCTGAGGGTTATCTCCATTGGGCAAAATGATAAGGTGTGACGTCATCATAGCCGGGAAAGCTGGGAAATCGATATCGGTCGACGGCAAAGAGCCGAAAATAACTGGGTAAAGGGCTCGGTCTTCTTGTGGACAGTCCAATACCGGAAAATCCTTGGGGGTGCCGACGGAAGAAGTCGGTAAGTGGGGATGAGGTTCCACGGTGATAGCAAGGGGCAGTGAGGCCTGAACCTGCTCGACGGAGAGGGTACCGTTCGTCGGGAAGTTTAATACCAAGGCTGGGATTTCACCCTCCTCCAAGCTGGTCAAAGGAGATTGCTTAAATGTTGAAAAAGATTTCTTCACCTCCGATACAATGAAAGCGCTGAGATCCGGCGCGGAGAGGATTAATGGAGGAGACGACATGGGTACCGAGCGGGATGAAAAAATTGCAGAGGGTCGAGTGGCACGCCGCCAACAGTGGCAGGCCGGCGTCAGACTAGGCAGAGGTGGTGAACGGGAGAGTGGGAAGTTGTGATGGTGCTAGATTAGTTGTATGATTTGCTAGGTTAGTTGTATGATTGAGCTATGTTTTTTTTAACCAAAAAACGCCCCAAAGGGCGAGGGATTGGGCTGGATCCCCAACCTGTACATAGATCAAAACCCTAAAATGGGAAAAAAATAATCAACATAGTCTCACAATCAAAGCAGAAACGAAAAACAGAAAGCGAAAATAATACAAGGTTTATCATCGGGCTAACAGGTGCTCGGAAAAACAAAAACAAAAATCATAATCTACTGGAATCGAAATGATGGATATCCCAGCTGATTCATCCGAACTAGCGTGCGAAGGCAGAGTGGAGCAGTGTCAGTCTGATACGTGTGTGTGTCTGGTATGGTAGCGCCAAGGCTGGTATGATTGAGCTAGGTTAGTTGTCTGATGCTGCTAGGGTAGTAGTTGCTAGGTTAGTTTTCTGATGGTGCTAGTTTTTTTTTTTAAACAAACAACGTCCCGAGGGACGGGGGATTGGGCTGGATCCCCAACCTGTGCATAGATCAAGACCCCAAAACGGGTCTAAAATATCAAACAACTACAGACAACATAGTGTCACAGTCACAAATGAAACACAATCTGACATCAGGCTAACAGGTGCCCGGAATAAATGTATGATCAAAATAAATCAGAAAAAAAAAACCAAAGGAAAAACCCTAATCTACTGGAAGCGAAATGATGGATACCCAAGCTGATCCATCCGTACCAACGTACGAAGGCGGAGTGGAGCAGTGTCGATCTGGAACATGTGAAGGTCAGGTGTGGTGGCGCCAAGGCTGGCAAGGTAGTCGGCAGATCTGTTCCCCTCACGGAAAATGTGCGTAATCCTGTGATGGACAGACGACAGAAGAGCTCTAATGCGCATAAGCGGGTGCTGAATCTGCCACGAGCCCTGGTGGCCCGAGGTCAGGATGGTGACAACCGCCGCAGCGTCCAGCTCGATCCAAATATGACTAAAGAGATGGGCAACAATCTGAAGGCCAATCTATAGTGCCTGAATCTCAACATCGTAGCTCGAGGAGGCCTGAAGGGACATGTGGAAGGCGGTGATAAGGGCGCCGCTGTGGTCCCGGATCAAACCTCCTCCTCCAGCAACTCCAGTCTGGCGATCAAAAGAGCCATCTGTGTTCAGCTTGACCCAAGGAGAATCTGGTCGAAGCCAAACAACGGCTCTAGGCCGAGGGGGTGAACAGGCGCAGGGGAGGCCACCATATAACGGTGTGGTGGCGTACAGCCTGTCCAGTCTCGGGCTGTGAGTCTGCCCAAAGACGTGAGGAGCGAAAGATGTCTCTCTACCTGCAAAACAATGTGAGAAAGCGAAAAGGTAATATCCCTATGCTTCGCACTATTCCTTTCCGTCCAGGTGAACCAAAGGATCAGACAAGGAATGGCGAAGCTCACGTGTCTAAAGTGTGTGCTCTGTGAGAAAAAACTCAGGAGCTCAAAGAAACTATCTGTGGAGGGTAGGGATATATGTGTCCAGGTGGCAAAATGCTCCCACACTCTCCTCACAATCTCACTCTCTAGAAACAGATGGGTAAAGGTCTCGGTCTCATGACGTCCCGACTCAGAACAACACACACACCGGGAAGGGAAGGAGATCCCCCTCGCAAGTAAAACAGTGTCCACGGGTATCCGGCGCATAAGGAGGCGCCAAAGAAAAACTGAAATGGTAGGGGTGAAGAGGTCGCTCCAGATGGCTTCGAAAAGAAGATTAAGCCGATCTCTCAGCCTTATCTGCCCCCAAGCCGAGGTAGTAGAAAACACACCCGATGATGTAAGTCTCCACCTCATGCCATACGAACCGTCCCCCGAGATAGGGATCTGCTGGATCTGATCTAATAAACGCTCGCTAAACCCCGCCCCAAGGCCCAACTCCCTATCTAGCTTCCCCCTATCCCATGACCCGTCCGACCAAAGGTCACTCACCAGCAGGAAGGGGGAATGCGACACCTGCCTATCACTAGATAACGGCCTATCACCTATCCACCACTCATCCCAAAAGCTAACCGCGCCATCGCCCAAGGCCCAAAAAATGTGATCCTGGGCGAGCCTACCGACCCTAGTGAGGCGCCGCCACTGTCTACTATCATGAGCCCCCGCCGTTACCCAACAAGGGTGATTGGCGCGTCCAGGGCAGTACTTGCCGCGAAGGTACTGAGCCCAAAGCGACTTTCCTTCCCTGAAGCGCCACCACAACTTGTATGAGAAGGCAGTAACCATATCCCTAAGACGGCGAATGCCAAGGCCTCCCTCAGAGAAAGGCCAGCAAATAGAGTCCCAACTCACCCAATGGGTACGTCTCCCCCTCCCAGAACCGTCCTCGTAACCCTAGAAATAGCGAGTCATAATCTGGTCAATCTCGTCAAGAGTGGACCTAGGAGGATCGAGGACCATAAGTAAATGAATCGGAAGGGAGGTAAGGGTGCTCTTGATCAGAGCAAGCCAGCCACCGAAAGAAAGATGTCTATGTGACCAACCAGAGATCCTATCGATCATCCTCTGCCTGATGCCCGCAAAGAGCGCCCTAGTGAGGTTGCCCTTATATAAAGGGGCACCAAGGTAGGTAATGGGAAGGTCGCCACGAGCAAAACCAGTGATCTCGTGGACTCGCTGAGCCCACCTATCTGCACTGGAGGAGAAAAGGGTGAATGTGCTCTTCTGCACACTGATCAGCTGGCCGGTAATCGAGCTATAATGCTCCAGAAGGTGCATAAGCTCGATCAGCCCATCATCATCTGCTCGAGTGAAGATGATGATGTCATCCGCATAAGAAAGGTGCGAGACAGGAGGACCATAGCCACGGGTGCTATAAGTCATCTGAGGATAATCGCGGATGAAGCCGTCAAGGCAGCGAGAGAGGTAGTCTGACGCAAGGACAAAAAGGGACGGGGAAATGGGGTCTCCCTGTCTAAGGCCTCTAGAAGATGGGAAAAAATCAGTGGGGCTACCATTAACCGGGACTGAGAACGTGCAATGCTCCACACACGCTCTAACAAAGCTGATCCATCGCTCAGGAAATCCCATCCTAGCCAGTACCTCCCTAAGAAATGGCCACTCGACTCTATCATACGCCTTAGCCATGTCAAGCTTCAGCGCAATGTTCGGTGCCCGTTTCCAATCTGCATGGGAGATATCATGGATCATCTCCTGAGCCAAAAGTATATTATCACTAATGACCCGATCCTTGACGAATCCACTCTGGTTCGGAGAGATAAGGGAGGGGAGAATAGGAGAAAGGCGGCCGTTAAGAATTTTGGAAATAAGCTTGTTGGTCACGTTACACAGGCTGATGGGCCTGTAATCGGACCAAGAGCTCGGATTGGGTCTTTTGGGAATCAAAACAACAGAGGTAGCAGTGAAGGAATCCGGCATCCGGTGACCAGTGAAGAAATCCAATACTGCCTCCTCAACATCAGGCGCGACTATATCCCAGCAGACCTGATAGAAGAGGGAAGAGAACCCATCCGGGCCAGAGACGCTGTTGGGATAAATCCCGAATACAGCTTCCCTAACCTCCTCCCTGCTGGGGATCTCACAGAGGTCGACAAGGTCGACCGAGTGGGGGATGGTAGGGAAGTAGGAGGTGGTCGGGGCAACAGGGGATCCCCTATCAGAGGTGAAAAGGGTTTGGAAGTAAGCAACAGCCGACTCTCGAATCTGAGACTCTTGAGTCAAGGATGACCCATTAGCCTCAATACTATGGATGTACGACTTAGCACGCTTCTGTCTAACAAAGCCCTGGAAGAATCTAGTATTCCGTTCGCCCTCTGCCACCCAGCGAACGGCCGCCTTCTGCTTCCCGAAATCCTCTTCCATAAGGAGTCGGAGCTGGTACTCGGCATGGCAGCGGTGCATCACAGTTCTATTCTCTGGAGTAGGATCCAGATCATAGACCCGCTCAGCCTCCGCGTGCGCATTCTGTGCCACAGAAAGGCGCTGATGGAGGTTTCCAAAAACATCCCAGTTCCACTGTCTCAACCTATGCCGTAATCTGTCGAGCTTGGCCTCGAGATTACGCATCCCGAAGATCCCAGTCGGTTGGAGCCAGGAATCCTTGACAGTATCATGGAAAGAGTGGTGGCGAACCCACATGTTCTGGAACCTAAAGGAAACGCAGCGGGGAGTATTCGAAAACCGACACCTAATGAGGAGGGGTGAATGGTCAGACCCAAATAGAGTGAGATGCGTAACGGCTGTAACCGCAAACACCTTCGACCACGCCTCAGAAACCAAAGCACGGTCGAGCCTCTATTTGAGATCGTCCCTAACCCACGTGTAGGGCTCACCCTCACAACCAGCATCAATCAACTCACAGTCCGCCACAGTCTGAGCAAAGTCCCACATCTCCCGGGACCGGTCCGTGCGGCCACCCATACGCTCATCGGGGTGCAGAAAGATGTTGAAATCACCACTAACCATCCATGGCAATCCCTCCATACTCTCAGCAATCTCACGCAGGGTATCCCACAGATCGTATCTCCCGACTCTATTACACTTGGCATAAACCAAAGTGTGGAATATGGGCTCAGGGAGATGGGCTGCAGAAAGCTCGATATGAAGCACCTGATCGGTGTCCCGGAGAACCTGACAAGTGTAATCACGCGAGTGAAAAAAGAAGATCTTATGAGAAATGTTACCCACGCCCGGCTGGAAACCAAATCGGCGAGAGTAATAGTCAAAGTCAGGTGTACGAATCATCGGCTCAATAAAACCGACGAAATCCAATCTATGATCAAGAATGAGGGAGCGAAGGTGAGCGAGAGTGGCCCTATTAGCCAATCCCCGTCCATTCCAAGTAATGGACGTGATAGACATATCAACAATGAAAAGAGCCACCGGACGATGTCCGCCTGTGGCTAGGCTGAATCAAACCACCTGCAGGAGGGAGGAGATGGTGAGAGGATCGACGAAGGGCCCTGAGAGACAGTCCGCCGCGTCATACGCGGTGTGGGTATGGTCTTCGAGGGTGACCGCCCTCGAAAAGCGCTCGTGGCCTGCGAATCGTCATGCTGAGCAGTCTGACCAAGACTGATACTAGGAGCCTGCCCCATCTCCAAGCATGCCTCCTGTCTGCCATTGTGCACAAATGCACTGGAGGAGAAACTCTCGCACGAGATGTCGTGCTGAGCGCGGTTAAGACCGCATGTCAGCTCCGGGAGTGGAGGGGAAGAGACTCCATCCGGTAGAGCACTCGGGTGCTCACTATCAGAGTGTGGCTGGAGAGCTAAATGCTCAGTCGAGATCCCAAGCACCGCAGAGGGGAGGTGAGTCCGCAATTCCTCCTTCGAGGAAGCGGTGGCAGGAGCTGTCCTCATCTCCTGGGAACAGTCCTGGCTATGAGAGTGGATAGGCAAAGGGACAGCATTACGAATGCTGTCCTGAGATAAATGGATGGTCGGGTCACTAGGCAAAGTATCCGGCTACTCTAAATCATCTCCTAAAAGGTCGTCGTCATCTAAAAGGCCAAGATCGGAGAGACAGTGTGGGTCCCTGGAGGAAGGCTCAGCCTCATCCTTAGACCCAGGAGAGAGGGGAGCAAAGAACGAGTGTTTGCCCTTGAAGGCCGACTGAAGAGTATCTCTGGGAAGAAAGCCCGTGGCCTTGGCCTTGGGCCCAACTATGATGAACTGATCAGACTGGTCAGGATGAGCATCCTTTCCAGTTTGGGCAGTGGGGTCCATCTTTGCCTTGCCCTTATCCGTGGCCCCTTTTGGGGGTCCGGGTGTCTGGAGAGGGCCTTTGCCCTTTCCCTTCGGTTCCCTCAGTCTGTTGGAGGGACCTGGGTGGGCCGTATGATGGCGCTGAGGCGGAGTGGGGCGTGGCTTATTGCCAATGATATAGCAGTTGGCCGCTATATGACCAACATGGTTGCACGCAGTACAGAAGGCGGGGATCTTCTCATAGATCACCCGCTGAGCAAGGGTCTTCGATCCCTGCACGATCTCTATCTCGTGGACGGGTTCGACCCTGAGATCAATCTCTACGCAAAACCGCGCCATGTTGGCCCTCGACTGGAGGGCCGTCGGGGCGTCAATACGAACTGGCTGACCTATACACTTAGCAAGCATAGTGATGGCAGCCCTGTCGTAGAGGTGGGGTGGAAGGCCCGGAAGGCGGCACCAGACGGGGACAAGCGGCGTCTCCATCTTTGAGTTAAACCCGGAAGTGTACTTGAACACCCTAGCTGGGCATCCACATACGAGAATCGAGGTCTTAAGCCTCATCTCGTTATAATCCTCGGGGAGATGGAAGGAGACTAGGAGATGATTAAAATTATACCACTTAGGCGTCACACTACCCTTAAAACCCAATTTTCCTAAACCAGCAGATATATCTCGGGGGGCAGGGATAGCATAAGAAAACTTAAACACCAGGGTGTTAGCTAGCTTACCTGCGAGAGTGTCAGATTCGGTCTGAGTGAAATGGGCCTACACTTTGTTTCCCTCCGAGCGGGTAATGGTCCCGTACGAATGCTCATATTCCCCGATAAATATGAAGTCCTTGGGTGCCGGCCGTTGAGTGGTCTTCGCACCATCTTTTTTTCCGGTAATGACCTCGCGAAAAGAGAGAGTGCCAGCGGAGGTAACCGAAGAATTATCTCTTGATGATTTTTCAGAGGTAACCGGAGAATTGCCATCTGTTTCAGGTTCTTTGTTGGTGACAAGAAGATTTTCCATAGTTGGTTGGGCTCCAGTAATTTCAAGACTTTCCGTACTTTGAACTGCATTCGGTATCTCTCCTGTTGAAGTGTCATTCTGCTGAACACCGGGAGTCACCGGAATAGTTGTCCCACCGGTCACCTGAAGATGGTTGTCGGAAAACACCATCTTGTCAGGGGCTAAGATGGCTGCAGAATGAGAATGGTTTGAGATGGCGGGCTGAAGGTTTTTTGGGTGATTTGTGGGTTGAGTTGTGGGCTGAAGGGTTGTTGGTTGAGGTGTGGGTATTAGCCCAGTAGACGTGGTGGGCTGTAAGGTTCTAAAATGTGGGCTCAGTGGAGATAGCCCAAAATGCTGAGTATGTGTGGATAAATGTGAGGGTCCAAGCTGAGGAGAATTGGGCCGTTGGTTTAATGTAGATTGTGGGCTTTGAGAAGGCCCAAGGTCGTAAAGGGCCGAAACTAACCTGGAAGAGTCCGGCCCGTTGGTGTGGCATGGGAGCTGAGGGAAAGACGAACCTCCTTCCACTTGTCCCTGGAGCAGAGGGCTAGGGTAAGCGCCGTCTTTGGGTAGCAGAGAAGCTGACGACGGCGGATTATCCAAATTCACTGGCGATAAAGGAGGATCTTGCCGAAGAGACACCGGTAAAGATCCAATTCGAACTTCTGATCTTAGTTCGCCTGGGCTGGTGTTCGGGGATTGCACTGTCGGAGCATTTAAAACTGAGATGACGGCCATTCCTTGCGGTTTCTTAGAGCAGGAACTTTCAATTGACTCTGGAAATAGTGCGTGGGCAGGCAAATCCTTAGCTTCTTCATCGATGGAGCTGAAATTCTTTTTGATGAATTCCGGTTCCGCGTAAGACTGTATGACGGCGGAGATATTTGTGTTGGATGATTGATGGTTTGATTTGGTCGATTGTGGAACTGTGTCTGGTTGGTGTGCCGGCGCCGGGAAGGCGGTCGGAAGCATTGCTAGGCGACAGTCGGCAAAGATGTGGATGGTAGAGAGAGAAATCTAGAGAGAAGGGAGAGCATTTTGTTGCTAGGTTGTATGGTGTTGCTATTCTGATGGTGCTAGGTTAGTTGTTTGATTGTGCTAGGTAAGTTGTCTAATTGTGCTAGGTTAGTTGTTTGATGGTGCTATGTTAGTAGTTGCTAGGTTAGTTGTTTGATAGTGCTAGGTTAGTTGTTTGATTCTGCTAGATTAGTTGGCTGATGGTGCTAGGTTAATTGTTTGTAGTTGCAACTACATGATGAAAATTTGCACGGTCACAAAGCAAATCTTTGAAAGGTCATAATTTTTCGTAGAAAGCTCCGTTTTGGAGGATTTTTTTTTTTATTTGGGGTAGTTCGAGAAGATCTACGCAACTGTAAACAGCCGAAGGCGGTTTGGCCGCCCGATTTTTTTTTAAAAAAAAGCCTTTTTCTTGCTTTAATTTTATTTTTAAGAAAAAAATACGTTTTTTGTATTTTTTAAACCTCTATATCTCCCCAACCGAGACTCATTTTTTTATGTTTTTTTTCATAACAATGATCTCAACCTCTATTTTATGTAACAATTGAAAAAAATTAGAAATTGCATAGTCTCTTCAGTTGCTAGGTTAGTTGTCTGATGCTGCTAGGTCAGTTGTCTGATTGTACTAGGTTAGTTGTCTGTAGTTGG